>WBNM01005192.1:64275-156339 GCA_013399055.1 Ramphastos sulfuratus
AAAAAAAAAAAGAAAAAACCCCCAACAAACAGAAAACCCCCCACCAAACAAAAAAACTCCACATCATACTAAGCTAAGGGGCAAAAAAACACTAGTGTTGTGAACAAACTCTATGAGCTGGTGGAACTGTACAGGTATCGACACTCAATCAAGGTAACAGGCCAGAGGCCTGTAGCAGGTCTAGCTCAGACCTGTTCAAACAATCATAGAATCACTGAATCGTCAGGGCTGGAAGGGGCCTCAAGGATCACCTAGCTCCAACCCGCCCCGCCACGGGCCAGGGACACTTCACAATAGATCACGAAAACGCAGCCTTCGAGCCACCTCATTAGGAAGCTGGCAGAGCCCTGTTAAACGATCTGTTCCTCTCAGTTCACGTTCTCAGCAACGAAAGTCAGACCACGCGCTACACATGCAGGGACGCTCACCCTGCCCGTGTGCTCGCCTGGCAGACCAGTGCCACTATCAGAAAGGCACTTGGACCAAGGCACTCCTCACAACTGTTTGGGCACAGGCTGCCTGTAACCCACACTCCCCTTTCCTGCATCTACAAGAGTTTTTTTAAGGTATCAGCCATGAGGACGCAGACAGGAAAAGAAAGCGGTCAACGTCCCCGCAGCACCCGGATGTCTCCAGCGACGCTAAAAGGGGTACGGCCACATGCACACGATCTTCTATCAAATTCATTTCTACGGGTGGGAGGAAAAGAAAGCCACGAATGACGTTGAAGCCCCTCTTCGCAATCCCCCCCCCCCAACATCTAACTCCCACTGCAGCCCATTCATCGCGCCTCTGACTCAAGGTCTCGCTCACAATACGGCCTCCCCTCCGGCCCCCCCAACTCCTGTCCAGCCCGAGGCACCACACAAAGCCGTCGCCTGGTTCAACACACTGAGCAGCCGCCTAGTACAGGGGCGCTCATCCTCTGTCCACATTTTTCTCTTGAAAGTCCAGCGCAAGGACAGAGCATTCCCCCTTCAAAACCCCCCAACGCCTCACTTCCGCCTGACCATAGAGTGGCAGTCGCCCTCCACGCTGAGACCCACTCAGGGAGGAATACACCGCAGCCAGATAAGAGGTGCCCCAGGTCCCTTACCTTGAAGATGGCGTAGCCAGCGGCGGTCTCGAATAGCACCAGCATAGCGGCGAGACACGGAGAGGAACGGCCACGTGCGCCAGCGGACGGGACCCCCTCCCGAATCGAGCACGCACGCGCCGGAAGGGAAAGCAGCCGGAAGGGAAAGCAGCAGCAGCGGAAATGAGTGCAGCGGAGGGGAGGGAGGAGGGAAAAGCGCGGTGGGGGAGCCTCCCTGCGCGCTCTCGCGAGCCACGTGGCGGGGCCATGGGGCCGCACGGCTGACAAGTTAGTGCCTGTGCTGCGATCGCTGATTTGCGCTACCGGCGGCTTCTGCTCCTTCGCTGCCGTCCCTCGAATTCTGTCCTGTTGCAAGTGGCGGGTTCAAGCCTATTGGCTTAGAAAATTTTTTTCTGTAAGCGTTCGGATGGTATCCTACCTGTGTTATGTGCCGGGCTGGCCCCTGAGTACTGTGCCTGCGGCAGCCGTTCGTTTGTTTGTTTCCTCGAGATCAGTGGGCCGTTGCCCGGCGTCTCTCGGACCCAGCGTGTGCCGTGATTGTTGGTGGGGACAGCTGCTGTAACTAGAAATAAGTGCATGCTCGAGGACTTGAGTACTGATATCGGTAGCCTTTGTTTCTCGAGTGACTCAAAGCAGGCTTAAATTAATGGCCCCTTTGATGACTCCAAGCTGTGTTTGGGGCGCAGCATCTAGCCCGCCTGCAGTGTTGGTTTTCAGCCAGCGCTCCCGGCCCTCTTCACGCACCAGGGTGGTTCCCTTTTTGCCTGCTCTGGTCTCACTTCTCGGGTTTGTTCCCAAGGTCTTGCCTCTAAATGTTTGTGTAGATACCACTCTTTTTTGTAAAGAATTTGTCCTGACTAAGTTCAGTTGTATGTATTTAAGAGTTTTCTGGCAGAGAAGGGCTAATTTACGTGCATGTAAAACATTTTAGAGGCTGCTTATTTCCCCACGCTGCTGCAGTACCTGGGTGAAAGCAGAGGCCTGAGGCGTCTAAAGATGTCCGTTTGCGCCACCTACTGGTTTCTGTCTTTGCAAAAAGCGTCTTTGTGCACACTGCTGCTCTGACCTACTTTTGCAACTGGGCCCGGGCCCTACTGAGTATCTGAAAAGCTGCGTATGCTAGCTAGCGGAGTACAGGCAAAAAATAGGAGTTCATGGCCTGATGAATTTCCACTCTTTTAAAAGCAGAGTCTTTTATGCCCTTAGGAAGAAAAGCTCCAGGCAACACTTGGGCTTGATTAATCTCAGAAATTCATTGCTGCATTTTATGCAACCATCTATATATGAGTCAAAGTACCTTTGTTTCCCTTTTCGTTTCTCTTGTAAGGAATATAGGGGAAAGCCAGTAGAGAAATCTGGGGGTTCACATAATTTTTAAGAAAGCAGACTTTGGTGCTTTAGGTAATTTAGGTAATTTTTTTTTTTTTTTTTTGGTTCCCTAAATGGTAATCTTGCCAGAGAAATTATGTTCATCTAGGAATAAAATTTCCATGTTCTCCCTAGTTTTAAAGTTCTGGTTTTGGTGCTGCAGGTTCAGGAGTAGTACTATAGTGAGGAGCAAATTTAACAGTAAATGTTACTTTATTTTCTCACTTGTAACACTGTGTTCACAGAATGTTAGGGGCTGGAAGAGACCTCTGGAGATCAACTAGTCCAACTCCCTTGCTAAAGCAGGTTCACCCAAATCAGGTTACACAGGAATGGATTTTTTAAGTCTCCAAAGAAGATTCCACAACCTCTTTCAGCAGTTAGTTCCTGTGCTCTGCCACCCTCAAAGAAGTTTTTCCTTAAGTTCAAGTGAAACCTCCTGTTTCAGTTGTACCTGATGTCTCATGTCCTATCACTGGGCACCAATGAAAAGAGCCCAGCCCCATCTTCATGACCTCCAACCTTTAGATATTTTTTTTTAAATCCTCTTTTCAAAGCTAAAGAGATCTCTTGGGCTCTTTTGAGAGAGATGGTCCAGTCTCCATCTTCGCTGCCCTCTGCTGGATTCTCTCCAGTAGTTCCCTGTTTCTCTTGAACTGCACACAATAATGCAGCTGTGGCCTCACCAAGGCAAAGCAGAGAGGAGGGAGAACTTCCCTCCTAACCTGCTGGACACAGTCTTCTTAATGCTCCCAATTCATCCTGTTCGCCCTCAAGCAATTATGTTGACATTACAAAATTACAGATTGTTCTTAAGTTAGAGTCCAGTTCTATAAGAAATTATTTTTTGATGCATTGAGGAGGCTTTGTATGGACAGTGAGACAATAGATTTAAGAAAACCACTAACAGGTCATGACTTCTAAACCATATATATAGCTTTGGAGAAGTTAAGGAGCAGAAATTTGAAGGAATAGAGGTGAACTTTATTGATATCAGGTGACTGAGATCAGTTACAAAACACTTGAGAATTGAGTGAGGTTATTAGGATAAGTAGCCTTGACAGCAGCTGCAGAACAAGGGTGACTTTGGGCTTTGTAGGAAAAGGCTTGTGTAGGTGTATTTAGTCTTTTAAAATTAAAACTATGTCCATAATTGAGTTAGAAGGTAGTAAACAGTACCCACCTGCTGTTATTGTTACTTGTGTGTATGTGAATACCAATATTTTAGCACTACTTTTATTGCTATACATAGGGATAAGTAATTACATTCTGACTCACATGAGTGATAGTTTTTATTACAACACTGCATAGAAAAATCGGTAAAATGGAACATTGCCCTCAGGTTTCATGCCAGAGTGTGGGACTTTAACTGTCTTACTATAAGCCTATTCTACCTGCTCTTAAACCTGTTTTGTCTCTTAAAGCTGTTTTCATTTGTGAATAGCAGTGATGCTTAGAACAAAGTATTTGCCATTTTCTGTTTTATTAGTATTGTGCTGCTGTGAAGCCCTTGAATGGCTTGTTTTGGTGATACATGTAGTGCTATTAAGCTTATAGTGAGCCTGGCGTAGTATGGACATATTTGGCTTTCCTGCTTACTAGGCCTTGCCTAAGAAAGGTCATCGTAATCCTGCAGGTCTGTATGGCATCTCTCTTGGTTTTCTTTACATTCTCCTCCCTTGTTAATTCTGAATTGCTTTAACAGTTTTTATTTGTGATTAAAGCTAATATCCATGAGTCTATATACTGCATCATTTCACTGCTTAGTGAAAGTGCATCCCTTGGTATAGCTACATTTGTAATGCTCAGGGCAAGGGCATCCTGAGCACTATGGGTTGTTTAGCAACTCTAGCTGTACTGGCAGACTTGCTCTTTCTCCTCTTAGAAGCTTGTGAATGGTGGTATTATGCAGACTGAAGAGTTACTAGAAAATCTCCAAATAACAATGTTTTCTGACGATCAGCAGTAGAGAAACACACAGAAGAAAAAATAAGAAGGTATGCAGAGCATTGGAGACTGTTGAGGAATGTGCTCTGTCAGGATATTTCCTACCTTTCTGCAAAGATGATGAGAAAAGCTAAAAATCTATCTAGTAGAATCCAGGTAACAATCTCCTGTTTCAATGATGCAGACTTCTGTCGATTTTACAGTAATGTTATCGTTCTCACATGTGGTTGTTTCTCCTTACTGGCCACTTAGAGCTAAGTGTGCACTTGTTCCAGCAGTGATTGGAGAAGTCTTTCGCTAAGTCTTTTAGTCCTGACAGGCAGCTGTAATGAAAGTGGCTTTTGTTGCAAACATCTGTTTTTGTTGGAAGTTACACGACTTTGCCTAGCTTCTCTAGGGTGGGATAGAATAGCAGTCCAGACTCATACTTTAAGTCGTTAGGCAGCCTACAACTAGCAGAGTTTATAGAAACACTTCGGGGAAGGCCATTAGGTGCCTTTCTGCAGATGGGCCTTTAGAGGCTGCCTGCGTTCACAAACGCAGGGCCCGATCGTGGACCTGAGGAGACCTGCGTCCCCTGCTGCCATTGCACTGGCTTTCCCCGCGTCTGGCCAGGGCGAGGCCGGAGAAGCGGCCTCCTGAGTTCACGATGCTAGGGGCCCGCAGGGCCCGAGGACGCTGCCTCCGCGGGATCCCACAGCGGGCTGGGAGGAGTCGGCGGGCAGGAAGTGAGCTCAGGCGCACAGGAAATCACGCCCGCTCTGCGGCCTGTGTTTGCGCTGTGGGCAGAGAAAGGAGCGGAGCGCCTGCAGCGGCCCAGCCGAGCCTGCCGCACGTAAGGGGCCGAGCCATGTCTGACCAGGTATGAGCGCCGCCGGCCCCGACTGGCCGCCCATTCCGGGGTGATCTGCTTCCGGGCGCGGGGAGACTGTACGGCGGGCGGCGTCGGCAGGCCCCACAGCCGCGGGGGCGCGGGAGGAGCTGTCTGCGGGCCCCGACCTGCTGCCGCGGGGCAGCCTCGGTCCGATTCCGCGCTCTGTGCGCGGAGCCGCGACCGCTCGTTCGGCACTGTAGAGGTCTTGTCCTCAGGGTGTGCGTGTGTATGCGCGCCAATCTCTGACCTCGGCAAACACTCCCCCCCTCCCCCTCCGTACTCTAATCCCCTTTTCCCTTCGCTAAAGGTATTTCCTGCGGAGCACTCGGGAGTGCTTCAGGCGGGGGATATTCGGAGGCCAGCGCTGCTGCCTGGCTAAAGCAGGGTCAGCTTCGAGGGGCTCCGGGCCAGGATAGATGCCCGGGCAGTCCCGGCCCTGGAAACCTGAAGTACAGTGAGGGGTGAGCCGTGTTGCACAGCTGTTGGCTTCTTTAATTTTCCATGTCCCAGATGTGTGGTTGGATGGTCTTGCCCTGGAGCAGGCTTTGTGCGGGTTACGCTAGTCCTGCCAGGTCCTGTGTTTGTCCTAGGAATGCAAAAGGAGGGTAAAAGCCTGCAAACTCTTAGCTGAGCGTTGCTTGCCTGTATTAAACGCCTGTCTTTCACAAAGACTCTTTCCTGGCTTCAGTATTTGTACATCGTTATGTTCTTGTCAGTTCTGACTTCTCAAATAGGGACTTAAGTTATTATGCCGCAAGTTCCTGACTTGCTTGCCGTGGCATGTGTACAGTCATTCGCTTACAACTCTTGCTTTATGCTGTGTGACCTGCTGGTGAAAGTTAAAACAGCATTCCGATGTTGTGTTTTGCTTTATTTTTTCATATTGCCTTCATATGGCAGTACTTTCTAACTTTGTCAGGACGATTCGACTTCAGAAATATCAGTGTCAGTATCTACAAATATTTCTTGCAGTGCTGTGAAGTAATAGTGCCAGCCAGGAAATTAAAATACAAGGCTAAGCTGGGTATATTTTGTGTCTGCTTTGAGGAATAGCCTTCATACATCATAACTCCTAAATAGAAACCGTTGCTGCATGCATTGGTGATCATCTCCGGCCCCGAGTTTCAAGCACAATGCAACTTTATTATGGGTGAGGATGGTGCTGCTGCCTATCTCTGCCTATAAGAGTATAGGAGCGTAGCTATTGCTGACACGCATGAGGACATGTTTCGCGTGTGGCATAATACATGAAAGTAGCCTCATTGAAAAAAAAAAAGGTGAATTCTAAACTAGATTTTGTAGACTGATCTTTATGTGGCATGCTCTGTAGCTTGCTGTAATTGTGAACTAAGATATTTTTTAATACTTAGCGGCTTTCCTTTGGGAAAAATGTCCATGGATGTCTTTTTAGTATAAAGAAGTATACTTGATTTAGTTGCTTTATTTCCAATAGCAAATTAACTTTTATGATAAATAAAAATACTTCCTAAAAGGACAGACTTCAAACAAATGTGGCTGCTTGGTGGCATCTCAACAGAAACAAAAAATTGGTTTTTTCCTTCCCTTCAATAGTCTGAGGCTGTTTTTGATGTATCTACATGCTGGCATTTTTGTCCATTCATGTAACTCTAACAAAGAATGCTGTCATTTGTATGCGTTTTTCCTCTTGGATAACAAATGTGAGAATCTATCTGCTGTGTTAAGATGTGTTGTAGTCCTTTTCCTCTAGTAATTTGGCAGGGGGAGGAGGTGTTTGGTTTTTTTTTTTTTTAAGATTATCTAAAGTATGTTGATTGTAAGGGTGGATTTGTTTTTTTTGGTTGTGTTGTTGGGGTTTTTGTTTTTGTTTGTTTGGGTTGGTTTTTTTTGTTGGTTGGTTTTGGTTTTGTTTTTTAGTTTTGGATACTGAAGTTTGAGCACTTCAGAAAATTGGAGAAGGAATTGTGCAGTATACTGCCTTACAATGTTTGTTTTGTTATTTCATTAGTTGCAATAGCAATACCAGTGTGTTTAATCCAAGAAACTTTGGGTGCTTTATAGTGTCATGACTTTAGTGTTGATGCATAAAAGTGAAACAGTTCTAGGATCCTTAATTTTTGCTTAGAGAAAATATGGAAGGCCATAACACTTTAAGCATCCAATGAACAGTTAGAACTTGAAGTGTTGTGGTATTCCTGATCTGTTTGTATGATGGTCTTCTGGGTTTCTCTATACTGCTTCATGAGAAACCCTAAACACCAGTGCTTTTCATATTACAAGTCTGCAGGCTTGCTTACAGTTTGCCGATTCAGGATTTTGCTAATGAATACTTGTAGTTTAGTAACTTCACAACCTCCTTGCCGTCTTTGTTCCCAACTGTTTTTGTGTTGGCTTTACCATTTGTCATTGAATAGCAGTATAGTTCACTGACAAAATGCAGGGAGCTGTTTCAGACTTGTTGGATCTTGTGTTCTGATTTAAAATAATTTGCTCTTTTTTAAGCTTCAGTTATTGACATTGTCAACATTGGTTTGATATTATTCCTCTTTTACTGAAATTGCAGCTCTCTTTGTTTGGGCTTTACACAAGCGTATTTCAGTTTCAGAACTTCCAGTTCCATCTACTTTTTCTACTGTTTGCTGCTTCCTCTCTTCATTTTCAGTGCTAGAGCCCTGTTTCCATGATGGGAGGAATCAAGCATCTTATGAATCATTACTTTCCACTCATATTGGCCAGAGGCACACCTTGTACAGGATTTGTTTTGCAAAGCTAAGTAGGTAGATTTGTTACAATGCACAGAACTGTATAAGCTACTACAAATGGCTCTGCATCTGCCTTAATATGCTGCTGTGCAATTTGATTCATATGCAAAGACCAAGACAGTGACTGACCTGAAACATCATGTAGAGGGATGGGATGTTCTTATAAGTTCTTCCAGTGAAAGCAGAACAGGAAGAGAGTTTGAAGTTACAGACTTCAGATCTGTAGAGATCTGAATCTCTTTCTGATTCCTAGAGGTTATCAGGAACAATAAAAACACTGTTTCTACAAGTTAAGTAGAACAAGTTGCAGATTCTTGTTTTTCTTTTCGTTTGGGAGTGGAAACCAGCGTATTTTTATTCCTGAAAATAGTCACATGAGTTTAGAGTTCAGATATGTGGAATAGGAAAAATGTAGTGGGCAGCACAATTGCTATGGCTGTATTACCAGCTAAGACTTCTTTCACACTTAAAAAGTGACTTGCTTGGAGACCTAAGGGTAAATTCCTAGTTTCTTGAAAGCTTGGGGTCAGTGTTTAGATTTGAGCTTGAAAGGTTATGAATCAGTCCCAACAGTCCAGGTTATGCCCAGGTGGGCACTTTTTAAAAGTATTTAAACTGAGTGGAGTCTGGTTGATAGAGTGTTTTTCTGTCAACACAGAAACTGAATGGGTATGGCTTGAGGTAATGAGTCAAACTGATCCAAAGACATTGGAACAGGTTGCCCAGGGACATAGTTGAGGAGATATTCAAGGTGCTTGATAGGGCTCTGGGCAACCTGATCTAGTTGAGGATGCACCTGCCTACTGCAGAGAGGGATGGACTAGATGACATTTTGAGGTCCCTTCCAACCCAGACCATTCTGTGATTCTCTTCCTTTCATCCAAACTGAGACTGGTACAGATAGGGTAGGTGTTTGGCAGACTTTTCCCCTGCCTTTCTCTGAACTTGTAACATTCCAACAAGTTGTACATGTTTAGCCTCTTTAAGAGGGGGGAATGAAAAGTAATGGTTGAAAAGGCTTGTCTGCCATTTTAATCTGGAGATAGAAACCTAGCTGGATGGACTTAATACCAAAGGTTAGTATGTTTTTGGTGCTTGAACCTAAAGTTCAAGTCCAACCGTACAAGGGATATTTCTATATACTTAGTAAAAAAGTCTCTTTAGGGCTGGGAAAATGTTTGTGGTAGGTATTTGTACATTGTTTATTTTGCCTACTGTGTAAAGCAATAAAGTATGAAAGAAAGACTTAAATCTGATCAGCCTTATTTCTTACTACTTGAGATGATTTCTTCATTAAGCTATCTGGACAAGGCAGTTCACTGTGTAAAGTACACTTGCGCTTTAGTGGAATGTAACTAAAGGCTTAAGTAGTGACAGGCAAGGGATGGGGGGTCCTATCTATCAGCAGCTAACACAAACACTTAGATGTCCTTAATATGTGTCTTACAGAGCACAACACTTAAATTATTTTTATAAGTTCTGTTGCTGAAATTGTTGAATCAAACTTGTTTTTCCAATTAATTCTTATTCTGGAAAGATACACAATGCTATAGTTCTTAGAACTGCAACTTGTAAGAACTTTTAAGAGCTATGGTCTTAAAATAAACATACTAGGAGGATGCAGTTGCTTGATGTTTTCTTTTTGTAGAGACGAAGATGACTGACCATTGTTTTGAAAGTAGTGATTACTGGTGATGAAGTGAACTGAAAAAAATGTTTGCATGGTTCAGTTTTTACACTGATTGTGTCACAAGTGCTTTCTGCTTACTCTCCTTGTGATGTTCTTTCTTCTGTCAAATATCTGAGCCTCTTAGTACAGTTCCTTTATTTCTTCTTTGCAGTCTGTTGGATAGGAATTAGTGGTATAAAAATGATACTTCTCATTTTCACATCCGTTGTCTACATCCAAATGATCCTTCTCTCATCTGTTCTTCAGTGTTTCTTTTCTGTGATTAAACTTTTTGCAGGTAGATAGACAACCTTTCATAATGCTCTGTTGCTATTGTTTTCACACAGAGTAAGAAATAAGATGCCTTGAATAGACTGCTTTAATGTAATAGGGGGATACCAGCTGTCATACTGCCCAATGAAAATAGTGAAATGTTGAACTAATCAGATTTTTTTTTTTTTTCTTGCAGGAAGCAAAACCTTCAGCTGAGGACTTAGGAGACAAGAAAGAAGGAGAATACATTAAACTCAAAGTCATTGGGCAGGTGAGTTTTTAAACAATTATTTGTGATATATAGTAGAGGTACAATTAAATTTTGGGGTTTTTATTGTAGGACTGCGCAAATGAAAGCAGATACTTAAATTTTTCTTAATGTCAATCCTTCCCTGCTGTAAACTACTTGCTCATTGCTGGTAATGCATATTAGTATATTCTCTGGTGTGGTTCTTTTTAAAAGCTTGAATGTTTTATCCTGTGACTCAAGATTGGGTCAGTGTGGTCCCCATCTTGCAAGCAGGGGACCAGATGCACTGAAAGATTAATCTATCTGAGGATATGGATGAAATTATGATAAAATTGATAAATCCAGGTCTTCAGAGTTCATGCAGTACACTAAGTATAACTTTCATGGACAGGAATAGGGAGATTCTGTTGTCTGGTATGTCGTTAGATGTGAATGTTGGATTATAAATCTGAATTCAAGTTGTGTTGGAATGTGAATGCCAAAATCCTTCTTGAACAGAGGTCCTTCTGTGCAAAGAACCTCTAGCTCACATGACTCAACTCAGTATTGTTTGTTGGAGTATAGATAGCATGATTGCTGTGTTATTGACTGGAGATGGATGACTTAAAGTAATACTAACACAAACTAGCTGACCTCTTGCTGGTTTAACCGACAGTCATGAGAAGATAGTCAGAAACTAAATGTGACACGTGCTTTTTGCACAGAACCTCTATTTTATCTGCAGCCATTTTGCAGTTACTTGTATCTTATGGCTGGCAGGAAGAACTACAATAATGACACCTAAGATTTCTCCTTAGGTTAGTGTCTGCCTATGCTAACTTCTGGATAATTAACTGAATGAGATTTCATATATATTTTGAAATGCAAGCTTTAACTTGTCTCTTTTGGAATCTTGGAGCAGAAGTCCTCCGTGTATGTGTGTTTGTATTTCTTAAGTACATCAGCTGGCTAAGGATGGAAGCACAGACTGAATCATATGTGTTTTTAGTACTTCTAAATCCAAGCTATCTTGAACCTGAGGCTATACCATGCCATCTGTTTTAAAATAGAGCTTCCTGTGGAAGTGCATGATGAATTTAGTGACTGATAAATCATTCTAGAGGTTCATGTTACAGTGGTATGCATGGCATAAGGTATGCATGGTGACAGTTCAACTATTTTTCATGTTAGTTTTACATACATTTTCCTTAATTGAATCTTAGAATTAGCATGAAGTAAGCAGTTACTACAAAGAAAGTAACTTTTTTCTTTTCTATTCTTAGGACAGCAGTGAAATTCACTTCAAGGTGAAAATGACAACACACCTCAAGAAACTCAAAGAATCATACTGTCAAAGACAGGTTTGTGAAACAATGGCACTCTGAAAGAAAATGTAAAAAACAAGCACTTCATCTTTACTTTTCTCACCTTTCCAATCAAGATATTTGTTTAGGTAGAAGCTTGACTGTATCACTTGGACCTCTCAGTACAAGAAGGATGTTGAGTTGCTGGAGCATGTCCAAAGAAGGTCAATGAAGCTACTGATGGGTCTGGAGAAAAAGTCTTGTGAGAAGTGGCTGAAGAGAGTAGGATTGTTTAGTGTGGAGGATAGGAGGCTGAAGGGAGACCTTATTGCTATCTGCAACTACCTGAAAGAAGGTTTAGTGAAGTGGGTGCTGCTGTCTTCTCCCAGGTGACTAGCCATAGGAGGAGAAGAAATGGCCTTAAGTTGTACCAAGGAAACTTTAGATTGGATATTATGAAAAATCTCTTTACCGTAAGAGTGGTCAAGTATTGGAACAGGCTGCCTAGGGATGTGGTGGAGTCACTGTCCTTGGAGATGTTCAAAAAACGTGTAGAAATGATGACACTCAGGGGCATGGTCTGGTGATCGTGGTGCTTTTGGGTTGATGGTTGGACTTGATCATCTTAAGAGTCTTTTCCAACCGAAATGGTTTTATGATTCTAGTTACCAGTGGGACAGGAGGTATCTGACAATACAAAAATAATGAATCCTTTCATTCCTTTTGAGAAGTGAAGGTATTTCTAGTTAAGACAGTTGTGAATTTTGTAATAAATTAAAATTATTGTTTATATAGTGGCTGCTCAGAAGACATAGAAGTTCACGTTTTTAATGCTAAGGGATACATGGTTATTGTAAAAGCTCTCTTCTGTCTTCAAATGCAATTCTGCTGAAGCTGTAGCAAATGAGAGCAGCCTCGGTCACTGTTACAATCAGTAATGTTTTAATCAATTTACAGTGCCTGTTATGCTCTATGTTAAATCTGCAACATTAGTTGTGGATATAGGTAAACATTAACTGCTCTTACAGAACGAAAATGTATCTTCACTTCCACATTCTGTGGCAAGATAACTGTGGATTCAGTGCTGCTATTTCCAGAAGCCCTGGCCTAGTTTACCCCCAGCTTTGGGGATAAATGCCTTGTGTGGCCTTTTCTTGAGTAGCTGTGTTGGAGTTCACTTCAGGAGATACTAAGAAATAATGCTTTTTCTTAATACCTTGAGACAAGTTGAACTTGTCAATTGAGTATTCTTTTGTACAATGTTGGATTTGGGATTTGTGTGGTGTGTGTTTGTTTGGGTTGTTTTTTTGTTTCCCTTCTGGAGCAGGAGGAAAAAAAAAATCAAACACCATATATGTTTGTAGCCAAATCCAAGTGATTTAAATTATTATTGATTTGTAAAACTTGAAATAATAAGATCTTGGAAATAATTCATGCAACAGTCTTACTGACTGATTCAAATGCATGTGTTTGGATTACTTTTTTTTTTTTTTTAAGAAATAAATAATTGTTTGAGAGAACACAGCTTTTTCTCCTGGGCTGAATTCAGGACAGTCTGTGATTTCCTCCATCGGCAGTCAATAGTGTTTTTGGTGTCAAGTAGTCTTTTCTCCATAAAATGGACTATGAACATTTCTTCCAAATTGGCCAGAGGGATTGTTGGGACGGTGTGAAGAGCTGTTCTTTCCTGTGAATTTCTCTGGATAGTTATGTGCGCCACGGTGCTCCTTGAGTTACTTTGTAGCCTACATGATTGCAACAGAATAACTGGGCTTCCTGTGTAACAGGAACTAACACTTTATTTTTTGACTTTAAAGTGGTTTGTTTTTTTTTTTTTTTTTGTAAATCTATACAGTCTTCAGTAAGTTGGTTTTTTCCTTGAACATCTGTTTTTTGTTTTCTTTCATTTTGATTTTAGGGTGTTCCAATGAATTCACTCAGGTTCCTCTTCGAGGGTCAGAGAATTACTGATAATCATACCCCCAAGGAGGTGAGTTTCTTTCTAGACAGAGTGGTACATAGTTCACTGAAGAAAGTAAATACCAAATAGGTTACTTTCTCTGTTCTGCTAGACTGTTAACCAGAATGAAGGTGCTTCATATATCTAGCAAACATTTTGGTCAAACCTGACTTTTTAGTGAAATAAAATCTTTGTCTAACTAGAATCTTTAGTAAGGCTGACATGCACTTCAGAAAGAAACTGATTTGACCTCCATGTGTAATGTGGGCTTAGAGACAGTGCAGTCACTTTGCCAGAGAGAAAAAACAGGGAAACTTCCCACTTGTTGAGTTAGAACTTCAGTGTGACTTTGGAATAAATATATATTTATTTCACATTTATTAGACTAGAGTGTAAATAAACAGAAAACAGGTTGCTTTTCCTGTCCAGTGACTTCCACCAATTGTTATGGCAAAGCAGGAAGAAACACTGTTATATAATAATGACCTTCTGAAAAATCAAACAAACTTGTGTATTGTGAAATTGAGTAACTTACCCATTCTGAGAGAACCATTGTTAACAGGCTTTGAATTGCAAGCAGTAGGTCTTAGCTGTATTGTGAGCCAGTCGTGTGCTGTACATAAGTCGAATGGCTGCATTGCTGGTGCTTCCACTGGTATGTTGGTTATGTTCCCAACTGTTGCTGAAGAAGGGATTTAGAGAAAGGAATAGCTAGCAACTTCCAGGCTGATGTGTGCTGCTCCACAAATGGATTTAGACTTCATTTTGCTTTGACTAAGGTCACAGTATCATAGAATGCACTGTGTTGGAAGTGACCTCTAGAGGTCATGTAGTGTAACCACCACGCATTAAGTAGGGACATCCCCAACTAGATCAGGTTGTTCAGAGGCCCATTGAGATATGTAATACTGAAAGAAGACTAAAAGTCATGAGTGTTGCCTAGTGAGATGGTGACTAATATTTTTCATCCCATTGATGAATTAGAATGGAACAGAGGAATAAACCATTGTATGACTTGTCTAGGACCTGCTCTAATTTCTTTACACTAGATTTATAACAATTATATGCTGTTTTTCTCTGTTCTCACAGCTGGGGATGGAGGAGGAAGATGTGATTGAAGTTTATCAGGAACAGACGGGGGGTCACTCAACAGTTTAGATCCTTCTGTTTGTTTTCTTCCCCCTTAATCCTTTTTTATTTTTAAATAATAGTTCTTTTGTAATGTGGTGTTCAACACTGAATTGAAACTGGCACCCCATCTCTGGGAGTTTTATTTTCAAGCGTCTGGTATTTTGAATTCTCGTGCTCATTATACATTATTGTTTCTGTTTTAACTGTGCTGAACTTTTGTGATCCAGCTGCAGCCTTGCTTCCCTCTTCCCTTCTGCCCTCCCCTTTAGAAATATATGTACACACATGCATTTGTATGTTCACTAGGTTCGTGCATTTCAGGCACGAAGGCTGTAAGATCTGCCAGGTGGGCGAGTGTTCTTAATGACTTCCATATCTGCCCTGAAGTTTTGATGTGTGACTGTTTCACTCCTGGACTATAACTTTCAGTGCGAGATGAAGTTTCAGAGAACTAAACTGTGGAGAAATTGTGTATCCATAACTCAGAGCTATTTTGCTTAAATTGTGCTGATGGCCCTACAAAGAAGACTACCAAGTTGGAAATGGAAAAGCTAGAACTGTTGTCATCTGTACCTTGCTCCAGAGATGGCTTTGCTGAAGACATGAAATTGAAAACCCCAATGATTCTTAAATCTTGCCAGAAGACCATTTTAACTTCATATAGCAATTAGAACATGCAGGTATTCGTGCGAGAATGTGCACAGCAGACAGCTGGTTTACTTTGACACTCTCGTTTGTATCTTTTGGCCTGGGACATGGGTTTCGAATGGACATTGTCTGTACCAGCTTCATTTAAAATAAACAAGAAAAACGATTTTATAAACAACTTGCATTTTCTTTTCAAATATTTGGAAATGAGCAAAACTATTAAGAGCTACAGTTAGGCCATGCTTTTCCAGTAAATATACATTGAAGTCAGAAAATAAATGTGTTCTGTAAATATACCTCATTTTAAATAATTTTAAAACCACAAACCAAAAAAAAAAAAATCGCCACCAAAAACACAGGAAAACCTAACAACTAGTCAAATTCTTGATCTGTTTGGTTTGCAGGTGACTATTTGCAACAACTAGCTGTCTCTTTTCTTATTCAAGAACATTCACGTACAGTTACATACATCTTTACTTCATGCATAGAAGGTAAACGCAACTTGGAAGGAAATACAAAGATGGTTTTTAATGTCTGCATTTCATATGATCATGGTACCATTAAATAGCTTCTCTAGAATGGATGACATGCAAGTGTCATGATAGTTCTTCATGCATCATTATGAGGGTCCACTCCATGTTCTAGCTAGTTTCAGGTTCTAAATAGTTGATTTGTGAACACATTGCTGGGTATGAAAGCTCATATGGGAGGTTATGAACAAGGTTGTGTGGAAAGAGTTTTTTGCACTGTACCTGCTTCAGCCTTTCAGCAGATATAAATGGGCTTGTTCCTGATTTGACATGATAAATCAAGTTCACTATTAATGCAGTTTCATTTAAAGATACTTTTTAGTGCTGGCACACTTTGACAAATTGCAGATTTTGAATTACTAGTTTTTATGGCACTTGCTGTGAAACTGAAAATTCATTTTCTTTCATGCTTGTGATTAGTGACCTGTTTCTTAATACTTTTGTACACGTAGTTGCACTAAGCAGGTTTTTTTAATATTAAATCTTATGTTTACAAAATGTCAGAATATGGGATTTTCTTGAGGCATTCTATGTAATTCCTGGGGGGAAGAGGGATTATTGCTGTGATGTAGAATAATATGGCTTCTTTGCACTTCTCTGCAACTGCTTTTATAAAATACTTAATTTATCTGATGCAGAATACCAGAAATAAAACAGCCTTGTGATTGTCAGATCATCTTCTAACTGAATTTTGTGTAATACTCTTGTTAGTAGACAAGTTCTCATTATCTCTTTTCTGCAAATTAGGAACTGAGGCACAGAGGACAGAATTTTACTTGTGACACTGTGGAAGCTGAAAATGGAGCTGAGAACAGAGTCCAGATCCCCTGGGTTTGATGCTATTACTCTAATTGCTTCACTAACTCTCATTGTTTTTTCCTATTCACTCCTCTTCCAAGTCTGTTTTATATGCTCATTTGTATCAGGTTTCTCACTGAAGCACTGCATTCAGGTCTCTTGAGACTGTAGAGGAGGGTTTCTTGCAGAATACCGTTTCAGTAGGATGAAGCAAAGCTTTCTTCCTGTTGTGTAACCTTGTCCTAAAAACTGTCTTAATAGAATGGGTATAGTACCAGAGACAAACTGATTTGACCACTTTCTGAGACTCATTGTGAAGCTGCAGTGCCTCAGTGGAGCTACTGGTCTAAAGCAATGTCTGTACTGGTATAAATGGATGGAACAGTAATAACAGGAAAACTGTACTCTGCCTGAAATATTGAGGCCTTCATGTAGAATGAGAAGACATATATACTACATAGATGCACAAATACCAGTTCAAAGGAAGTTCATTTTTGGGAGTTGTACATTGAAATAAAACCTGAATTTTGAAGTCAAGGAGTAGACAAATTTGAATTTTCTTTGTTTCTTCGGAAGAAACAAATTTATCTTTTTTTTTTTTTTTTTTCCCTGAAAAGGCGGTCTGGAGTAGGATTTCTGAACCGCTTTTATCTTTGAAGCACATGACTGGAAGTCAGATTCGCCTTCACATATTGGAGAAAAGGGAAAAAAAAAAAAAATATATTTTTCTGTTTTTTTTCAGTTTGTTTTCTATTACATGCTTACCTGCATATTGGAAGAACTGAGTTCGGCTGTTGATGGCTGATTCTGTTATATGCTAAAAAAGTAAAAACTGTTCATGAAAGAATGAAACCATCTTCACTGAGTTAGTTTAATGTAGTGGAGGGTGGAAGCTTAATCCTTGCTTTATTTTTAGTTTTAAGAGTCTGTATTCGTGTGTTACAAAATTACCAATGTCCACAGATTTTTAGAGCTAATGTGTTTAAAAGATTTGTGTATAAAGCATGGACATATCTACCTGGTCATTAATTTGACAAAATTACTTTTTTTTTAGTTAAATGTGTAAATGTTGGCAAGATTTGGCCTTCAGTTAAGACGCCAAATAATGCTAAAACTTGGTCTGCCACAAATTCTGACTAACCATCTATTGTTTTAGAAACACTTCAGTTGTGTACTAGTTACCAGCTTTTCCTACTCTAAAAGGAAATTGTTTTTAAGAATACAATACTGAAATATCGTTGTCAGCCAGCACGTGTTTTGTATGCACTTTTGAATTGCAGCTGTTCAGGGGTGGGTTGGTTGGTTGGGGTTTTTTTAAGTGAAAAAGCTTCTGAAACACCATACAAAGAACTTTAACATCTTCCTCTTTCTTCATCTGCCTCTCAGCCTCCTATCTCCTTCCAGTTCCTTTCATACTCCAGACATTCTACCCTCTCTACCAGTTGCTGGCCTTCCTCCTCTAAACTCATTGCTTCTTTATGTCTGCATTTTTCTGCCTTTTAGAAACAGGCTACTAACAACTATTAGTTGCTTGCATACTTCCTATTTAGGAAATGTTTTTTTAATCAATTACAAATAGAAAATACTTTTGTAATACTGACATTACAAATATTTCATATTGTCTCAAACACAAGTTTTTCTTGAACTGAAATTTTAAAAGTAAATCTGGCATTTAGGTTTTCAAGCCTTCCTCTGCAACTGTTTGTTGGAAGTAGAGTGGGTTTTTTGTTTTGTTTTTGTTTGGGTTTGTTTTGTTTTTTAAAACTCAGTAGCTACTGGGGCTCAGGCTTTCCTGATAAGATATATAACGTAAAGATCAAGAAATTAACAGATGTAGCATGAATGTTACTATTGCTGCTATCTTCCATGGTTGCATTGGAGCTAGACCCTTGAATTTCTGTTCTTCAGGATGCAGAGACTGTGGAAGAAAGACCTGTTGTTACCATATGTATTTAATAGGAGAGCAGCTGAGGTAGTGCACGTTTGGGACTTAGTGTCACAGGAATTCCATGGCAGATGCAGAAGCTAAGTCTGTACCAGAAATCATCCATTCAGATGAATGATCTGTGGATATGTAAACATGAGCCTTTCTATGGACCACCTATTCATCTACCTATCTTTTCTACTGGAAGTGCAGAAAATTTCTGTGATCATCTTCATGCTGCTGACAAATACATTCTTGTGCTGCTTTCTTTAATAGTAACTTCCTTAGCGCCTCCTCTTTCTGGTGCCTCCACTCTTCTGGCTTCTGCTTCTGTAAAGTAAAATGTAAAGTATTAATTGCTATAGCAACATTTGGATATGCTGAACATTCTTGCCAGAAGGAGAGCAGGTTCTAGCAGAGTGCAGGAGAGAAATTAGAATATGAGAACAGGTACTGTTTCTGCAATTTAGTACTACAAAAAAGAAAACAATCTAACAAACCAAACAAACACACCCCCCCCCCAAAAAAAAACCCAAACAAAAAAAACCCCAAAACAACAACAACCCTAAAAAAAAAAAAAAAAAAACCAACAAAACAACCCCCCAAAAAAACTGTTTACTTTCATTCATTCTACCTGTAAGGGCAAAAAACTACATTATAATTCTACTTAATTCTACTTGTGTGCTTTTGAGAACAAGAAGGATGTAGGATATGGGTACATGATTTACATAAAGATGTGGAGGTAAGGGATGAAGAAGAGCGTAGGGACAGCCGAGAGAAAAAAATTGAATGCCTCTGTGAAACAGCAACACAAGCCAAGAACAAGACCCTGGGCTACACAACAAGCAAGGAAATGATGAAAGCTTTGGCTGATATATAGAAGTGAACTGAATGGTAATCAAAATGAGCTAGTTTTGCAGAATTCACACTGTAAGGACCATGAAAGAAAATTAAAGGGGATCATGAAGCCAATAAATACTCTTATTTTGGGAAGAGTAAGTTAAGGAAAGTCAAACCTGCTTTACTGAGTGCTATTTAAGAACATTTCCAAACTAAGTCAGAGTTTTCAGTCCAGCAGTTTGAATAAAATCACTACTTGCTTTTCCTGAAATAAAGTTCAGCATGGCCCTAATATTGAAAAGATGTTTTATAAGATTTGTCCCTTTAAAAGAAGGCATGTGGAAGTGCTTCTTCCTTAGCAAAGTAACCTGGTAAAAAGCCACCAAGAGTGATGGCCTTATCCTATACCTGCCTGTGTAAACGATGCTTAGGCATACACAGATCAAAGCAAAACCTGTTGCTAATGAGGATAAATAAGTGTGGGGGTGACCTGTGCTCAGCAACATGTGTGCTTGGGGTGAAAAATGAGCTGGTGCTGCTGGGGGGGCGCTGCGCCCCCGTGTGGGGAGAGGCGCTGGGCGCCCTGTGTGGAGAGAGGCGCTGGGCGCCCCGTGTGGAGAGAGGCGCTGCGCCCCGTGTGGGGAGAGGCGCTGGGCGCCCTGTGTGGAGAGAGGCGCTGCGCCCCGTGTGGGGAGAGGCGCTGGGCGCCCCGTGTGGAGAGGTGCTGCGCGCCCCGTGTGGAGAGGCGCTGCCTTCTGAGGCTGTGGGACCAGCAGAGTGAAAGCTAGGGACAGGAGCCTGTGCCGGGGTCGGAGCCCCTCTTGCTGCCCCTCTGAAAGGAAGCCTCTGCTAGAGTGGTGGTAGGGTGCAGTGAGAGGATTGTGGAGCTGGGAAAATGCCTGTGAGGAGAGGGCATCACATCTCTCCAAGTGCTGGGGCACAGACTCCCTAAGGAGGCAGCCATCTTGTGTAGCAGAGACTGGCAGCAGAGCTTTCCTTCTGCAGCAGCAGGTAAGGACACACCAGGTAACTCTTCGTACCTCTGTTCAGTGTGGGTTGCTTCAGTGTGTGTGTGTACTGGCACCCACGAGCGCCGTTTTTCACTTCCATAGCCCCATTGTGCCTCCTCGCTGCCATGTAGGTGCCGCTGGCTGGGACGACCATTGAAGTCAGGTGGCCCAAGCTGGGGGGAAGGTCACAACTTTCTGCATAGGAATGGTTGTAAGGAAGAGCTTTGTCCTCCCTGGGAGGAGAGCAGATGGGCTGCCCATAGCCACCTGCCTTGACAGCTGTCCTCTCCCCGTTGGCCTCCGGTTGCCTTGCTCTGCCTGTCGTTTCCTGCGCACAAGTCCTTTTCTTCCCTGCAGCTCTCTTCTCTTTTGGTTTTCCTTGAGAAACACAAAGCTTTCCAAACCTAATATGGCCAGAGTACTGTCAAATATGTTGTTGGTCTGGATGATATGCTTTTGGATGCTGTGGATACTGTTGTGGTTGTTCATCCAGAGTACAACCATTTCAGCCTAGAGGCAAATCTATTCTTTCTGTTGCTGTGTTTACTTTTAGATTTGTGTAATTTTTTTTTTTTTTTTTTTTTGTGGCTGGGAAGAACATCAGAACAAATCATAAATAAGTTGAAAGTGTTGTGTTTTCATCTAAATCTCATGCTAGGTAAGAGAATTTCTTCTATGATATAACTTGGTGACTCTTAAAAATCAAAACATTTTTTTTGTTCTTCATCTTTCTTCCTCTATTCTGCTTACTGTTCCACCTGGGATAATCAAATACACCAGAACTCTTACTTCAAATCTTTATGGTCAGAAAGGTGTAATAAATGCATCATCACAACTGCAGTGAAGTACAGACACAAAAACTAGAGGACAAAGTTAAGACCAATGCAAGCAGCTGTTAACCTATAATAAATTACCTTGTCCTAATCAATGGTACTGCTGCTCTGACTGCTCTCCTAAAGGCTGAGGCTCTCAGATCTCTGTTTAGATAAAAACTGCTCACACTTAACTGTTTTCTGTGGGAAAATGGTGGAAGGTCATGCTATCCAGCAGAGGGAAGCTGCTATATATGAGACAGGTGAGTTGTGAGCTTCATACTACCTCTGGCCTACTACCTTCACAGATTTTTTTCTCTCTGAAATTCTGCTGCCTACAGTGTAAAGCCCAACGAAATCCAACTTTCTGGTTCAATATATGACCCTAATGCAAACAGGCATGCCTAAGTAACTGAAAACTACATTTATTGTAAGTGCACATTCTATCAGACATATTTGGGGATTTTCTGCTTAAGAGGTGTGGCCTAGAGAGAAAAAAAATCTTGCTACAGTGTCTGCTTGTTAATATGATTTGTAATCCTTGGCTTTTGATGCAAAATAAAAAGGGAAAACCCCAACTCTTACTTTAAGTGTAGTTTAAGTATTTCTGATGCTTGTATATCTTGTTTAAGACTTACTAACAATTAGTTTTAATAACAGTTGGTTATTGTTACACTCACAAACTACTAAATAATCCCTAACTGCAAGAATTCTCTTTGGTCTTTGATCTCTCAAGCAACTACCAAGCAAAAGCACAAAATAAAGTTGGCTGGACCCTATCTTTCATTCTGTTTTGAAGAAATTGACCATAACATGCTAATTATTGATATACCTTTGCTGTATCTCCCACTTGAAATACCTGGGATGATACATACAATGATGTTTAGCAAGATGCTAAAACATCTGCCTTTTGTTACCTATAGCAAATTATACATTGTGGTATTTTCAGTCTTTATTACTGTTCTTTTTCTGCATTTTGGATGCTGAAGTTGTTGTACCAATTCATTAGTTACCTCACAAAGGTTGCTGATAAGGGAATATTTGTATGTCTTCAGGATTTGTACACTAGGACTTCACAACAACTGCTGTAGTCTGCTATTGTATGAGCACTCCAAATGAGATGTATTCCTTTGCTACCAGGTCTAAAAATTTTGCACATAAAAACCTATCTGAGACATGAAGACAACTTCAAGTTACTCTGTGTACTCACTCATGACAAATAACTGAAGAAAAGATAGTTATTTTCCTTTTTAAATTACTCTTTATGATTTCTGCTAAAAGGTAACCCAGTATCTATTGATTGTGCAAATAATTGCTGTTTGCTCTGTGTAGGTGATTGGGTTTTGGTTTTGTGGATTACCTTCTGTTGATAACTGTTCCTACAGTTCTTTCTAATACCACATTATCTATTTACAGTAGTCTAGGACCCTCCTGTCGCCCTTTACCCTGAGAACAGTTGTTGGACCAGTGAAGGGAAAATAGATGGGATCTAAGAACATACTTTGAGCCAGAACTTGCCCTCTGGTGTTCCAGCTGTAATTTTTCCCAGTGCTGCTGGCCCCATGGGCAGATTATGTGGAAGGATGGTGTTCTACCATTATCAATAGTGTCATATATCAAAAGTGACATATATGTGCAGTTGGCTATACACAATTTCAGAATTAATTATTGTTTTGTCTTTATTTTGGTGCCAGATACATGAGTTAGCTCCACCTAAGTGTGCCAAAGCCAGTAAAATTCAGAGAATATCTGCTTACATCTCATACATAATCATATTTTTTTTTCTAAGAAGTGATCAGCATATTCATGTTAGTTCATAGAATTCATTACACATGTAAATCTCCATGCATGTTCATTATATGCTGTGGGGGTCCCCTGGTGTTCATTTGGGGTGTCTATCTTCTTCCTCCCTATGGTCTTTAGCTGGACTACTTTGCACATGCTTTCTATGCTGTCTGATATGATTGATGAGACTGTAGAGTCAGTCTAAACCATTTTTTTCCTTATTATTATTTCTCAAGACCACAGTTACAATTTCTTATTGTTTACAGAGTTTATAATTCTTAGTTTACATAATAGATACATTCTAGGAGGATTACATATTCCTAAATTTTTCTAAGGTAGTACAGTATCAGTATTAAAGCAGCTGCCAGATGAGGTTTTTATTCCTGCTCTCTGTTGGGAAGTCTCTCCTCTCGCATGCTGCTTTTTAGAGTTCTTTAGGTTTACTCTGCAGTAGTCTTGCTCTGCATTTCCTGATGACTGGGAGATCTCAAAATTCTTTATCCAGATTAAGGCTCTTTATCCTGTCTGTAAAAAATTGAAATATGGGAGAGAGCAACAATAAAATTAAGCGTAAAAATTTAAATTTGATTCCAGTTAAAAGATGAAAGGCTTGGGAAGGTTTAGAAAAATGAGGTTTGGTTGCACTCCTGCCTGAACTTCTCACCATGTTTTTCACATTTATAAACACTCAAACTCTTCAGAATAATTCATGAATACCATATAATGAACAACTCACATTATTGTAATGACCCTAGCAGGTAGCTGCTACTCTCCTTTGAGAGATCACTTGTCTCATCATTACTGGGGAAATGCTACAGTGAAGATACAAAGACTCGTTTGCAGATGCTTTGCATATTTAATAACTATGACTGTTTTAATAATTATAGTTGCATACTTCTCATCCAAAGATCTCAAAGTATTTTAGAAACTCATGGTCTGATTTTTATTTTAGGAGTGTCTGTGACTGTATAAACAGGAGGCAATGATTGTCCTTTCTTGCTACTGTGATGGTTTGGGAGTTACCCACCCTCCTCCCCATGAAAATCACCCAGACTAGACTCATCCAGCTGGAAGTTAAGGAATGAAGCTATATTTACAGCTTAGCACAATATACAAGCAGATATATACAACATGTTACAATATATATACAACTATATACAGAGATATACCAGTTAAAGGTAATACAGAAACACAATACCCCTCCCAGAAATCAGAGTCCCCAGGAGGGGCTCCCAACTACCCATTCCAACTTCTTTCCACCCCTCTACCTTAACCCAGGGTCTGTCTTATGTGCAAGGTGAGTTTGGAGGATGAGCAAGGGGGATTAGAAGCAGAATGATTAGTTGGGTTACACAGCAGAAGCCCAGAAGACACACTGACTCCCAGAGAGAGGAGAGACTCTCTCTTACCTATGTTTGTGTCCTTGGTTTTATACATCTCAGCAAGCCTATAAGTGAAGTAGACATCACCATTGTTTTCCTTTTCGCAGCCTATATTTTTTTTTTTCATTAAAATATTCCAATTAGCCTCAAACCAGCACAGCTATGAATATGGGCCTTAGAGGCATCTGTTGTTGTGGTGCCATTGCTGAGGAATTCCACTCTCAATGTGTTAGGCAATTTGATAGACAATACTGTAATTAAGATGCTTGACTAAAGTAGAAACAAAGGAATTGGAAACCTACTCTGAAAGTTAAAATTTAAAGATCTATTGTTTCTGCATAAACATTTCCTTAGTAAAGTTTGTTGTATAGTGTAACAGAAGGGTAATTAATTAATTGCAAGATGGTATTTTTTCCAAAATTAATATAGTTTATTAATTTTTGTGTTCAGAACTCTCACCACCCCTGCCCACTATTTTTTAATAATAATTAGGTTCTTCTGCAATGGTCATGGAAACAGAGGAATAATACAGGATCTAGAACATTTAAGACATAACTAGCAAAAATATAAACATTAATTGAACTCAATTGAACTGGAAGAAAAGGTTCCTGTGATCAACACACCGCTTGCAGTTAATTATACTGCTTGTCCACTAGATGGACTCAAGAAGCTCCTTTCTGCTTATGGCTGAAGGCAATTGGTGAATTATAAGAGGCTTTAAGTGTTTACTCACAAAAATTAGCTCCTGACTCGTGGGGCTAGCTGTAGCTTTAGGCAGTACCCCAAACATGTTCAGGGAGTTCTGTTGATGCCTTGTCAGCTGCTGAGGCTTCTGATTCTTCCCAGAATTCACAGGCTGCTGGGGAAAGGAAGCAGACAATCTGATCTTGATTTCTCTGGATGATCTGTGTACCTCAGGACTTTCTGTCTTGGCAGGAGACTTTCAGGTGTAGGCAGGATGTCTTGCAATGTGCAGTCTCAGCATAGATGTCACGCTGGCTATGCAGGCTGATCGCATAGAAGTGTTTAGAGCCTGTTCCTGGTAAACTTGAGGCAGGAAGTTTCCAGGCAGTTTAGGATGCAGTAAGGCAGAACACTGCCAGGAGCAGAGAGCAATGGCAGCAGGTAGCAGCAGGCAGGCAAGCAAGCACAAATACAATGGCAGAGCACCTTATGTTATCTGCTCATCTCTTTTTATCAATACAGCCGGAGACTAATGGGCCTTTGGACACAGAACAGCCAATCAGAATGGCAGTTAGCCAAGCTTGGCCATATTAGGTGAAGCCATAGGCTTGCTTTACCCAAATTTGGGGAAAACATAGGCCTTGCACGAGGCAGGCACAAGCCAAGTGTGTGTACCTTGTTTACCACAGGATGTAAACAGGAACAAAACAAGTCTGGGCAAGCCAGGGTCTTCTTTCCTGTGCTTGCTTCTCCTCATAGCAGGAGGGAGAGCAGTAAAACATGTCTGGGCAAACCAGTACATGTTCAGGCCTATTTTGGCCTATTTAAGCCTACCATGACATATAGTCAAAGTAGGTTTCCCTTTGTGTAATACTGGAGTTGGATTTTCTGTCCATTTGCCCACCTGGATCTGTAAAAGTGAAGATCAGCTCTTGTTCAGGTTAGGTGAGGCTCAGATTTGTGCACAGAGTTTTTCATGTTTAACATCTGTGCTGCAACTGTGCTTCAGTGACACTGGTTTCAGTAAATAAGTAGCCAAATAATAGCATGGGAGAATAGCTTTAATTAAAATTTTACATCGAAGGGTGGGGGTGGAAAATGATTATGTTTAATTCTCTCAACCCAAGAGAAATTTGGAACTTGGTGTCATAGTCTCTTCTGGCTTGAGTTACAGATTTCTGATAGTCCTACCAAATGTACTTTTTCTCAGTGTGTAGAGTGATAAAAATAGTGGTTTATATGTCTTAATAAAGATTAAATAAGAACTAGTGGTTACATGCTAATAAACAAACAAACAAAAAAACCCAAAACAAACAAACAAAAATTTTAAAACCAAAACAGAATGAGAAACTACCACCACAAAATAACTCTCCAAATTTAGGTTTCAGTTTAAAGACTTTCTAGAAGACAAATTGACAATAGTATGACTGGGGGGAAGGGCATTTCCCTCCGTTTTAGGATGCTTTTAGATAATAGTTTAAATTGAAGGTTTGAGGTTCAGATGTATTAAGCCTTCAAATGATAAGGTAAAAGGTCTCCTGAAACCTTACGTAAGGCTTCAGTCATAAAGAGATTGTTTTAAAATTAAAATTTATTGGTGACCTACGAGCTGGTCTGAAGGTGCTAGGTCAATGCTGTAGTGCTGTCAATTATCAGAACCCAACTATTGGGTAAATTCATAATTTAAAAAGGCAAAGGAAGCTGTAAACAGTGATATCTCTCTCTCTTCCTGACAAAGCCCCAGGAGACAGCACTAGCTGAAAGTGCAAGAGATTAAACTGTAGAAGTAATCAATTCTTTAGCAGCAGAATATTGTCTTTCCAATGTATATTTGAGGACTCTACTTGGATAATGCCAACTGAAAGAATGAACCTCAGGCCTGGAGAGGAAGGAGCAGGATTTTTTCTGAGGAGAGCAAACCATTCTGCTGTAGATATTCAGTGCTTTTCTCTCCAGAACGGTCTGTAATATAAGATGTTAAGACACCAGTAGAGAGAGCCATTGTTTCAAGGATGTGTGAAAAGCCATATACGTGGTAAAATTTGCTGTGAAGGTGAAAGTGTGTTACTGTAAGTTTACATAGACTTTTAAGCAGAAAAAAGAGCTCTTGTAGTGAAAAATCTTCCCCTCCTAAAGCCTCCACTCCCACCAAATGTCTGAACAGTTACCTAAGGCTTCAGTCCATGCTTCTGCTTTTTTATGTTTCCTGCAATGTATACCCTTTAATGACTTACCTAGGATATGTAGAGCTTCTCTCAAAAGAGCTTATAGAATGGAGGCAATTTCTCGTGCCTTGAAATCCTGGTTAGGAAAGGGCCGAGGGAGACGCGAATTCCAACTAAATATGTAGCTATGATTCTCAGGACTTATGCCAAATGTGGTAGGGATCAAGTTCAATGTAGCACATGAACCATTCTTCCTGAAGTGGTCAGTTGCTGTGAGATTTACAGGCCATCAGCACCGTTGAAAACGGTGCATCCTTAGTGTGGGGAAGTTGCTATCATCCTGTTAGGAGCTCCATCTGAGAGTGCATCAGTCTTAATTTACATAACTGATACTCAAGTCCAAGAAGGAACACAACATTCGCGGCTGTTTGTAAAACCCACAACCATTTGCAAAGGTGAAATGGGTTTATTTGCTTTTGTTGGGGAACAATGTAGTTGGCCGGCACCTTCTTGGCTTAGGAGCTCCTGTAGGAATTCAGAGCTTGAACAAATCCCAACAGAAGATATGACTGAATCTGCAACTTGCTGCATGCTGAAAACTTCCTGAATTCTTGATGTTATGTGTCCTTAATTGGTGGGGGATCCCTTACCTTGCCAAGCGTTTCTAGTGTAGGGCTAATGAAATCTGAAACCAGGCAAGTTTTGCATGGCTCTGAATTTCATCACAAATCGTATCTCGCACTTCTCATGTCTTGCCTGGGGGGGAAAAAACAACAGAATCTTTCTGTCTCCAGAATGCAGGCAACACCTACATAATTCTCCTGTGCTGGCTGATTATATTGACTTAATGATAATTGAGGAAGGAGTCAAATGTCAGCTTGGGTGTGATATTAGCATGTAGAGCCCTGTACAAGCTAAGGCCAGCCCTGATGAGACTTCAAGAAGCAAGCAGTTATAGCAACATGAAAAACAGAGTTTTGCTGACATCTTGAGATTGTCACTGAAGTTGAAATGCAGATGGAAGAGCAAGGAGATTACCTTTTGCCAAATAATGTTGCTCCTTTAAATAGAAAATACTGACTTTGGGAAATCTACTTCAGGTATCCAGAATCAGCAGAACGTGCTAAGGAAAGCCAAACTTATATGGTGGAGGCTATGTAATAAGTTATCAAGATTGAGAGAAGCCTTAAATATGATTTTTTTTCCCAATGACCACACAGAAAAGGAAACTCCCTGAGACTGTCTTCTTTCTGCATTTGTTTGAATTGTCAGAAGATCTTCAGCCTCGTATGAATTCTCACTACTACTTATGCAGACTTATTTCATATTTTAGTAAGTTTAAGTGATTTTATATCATAAAGATGACCAGTTGCAGAAAGAATCAGAAAGACAATTAAAGCATCCATGGTTACTGCTCTGGCTGTTTAGCTCTTACTGCTCTCAGTGGCTGTTATTTCTGCTGCCTTGCTGCCTCCTTCTCTCTCCCCAGAAAAATGCAGATTTAAAAAGTGTTTTTTTCTGGTCTGGTTGTTTTTGTGGTTTTGTTATGTTTGTTTGTTTTACATAAAGCACTTACTGTTATGTACTGTCAGTTTCACGAGCCTACTCTACTGCTTCTGTAATCTTACATCCACTGTGTCTTCACATGGTGCAGTAATGCTGGGCATGATTCCAGTAGCAGTCCTAAATGTACTTTATGATAGTGGGTGTTATATACTTACCTCAAGTCTTTCTTGTTCTGCTCTCTGGCAGCTATACTGTACTATCAAGAGTGCCAGTACTGAAAAAGTTACCAGTGCCCACCTGGCAAAAGTGTAGTTGGGAGGGGAAAATTCTGCGGTTGTCTTGCACTGTTTCTGCAACAGTGAATGATAATGGGAAGGCACTCACAGAATTACAGTCATGGGAGACTCCTCTTGGGTTATCTCAGATCAGTGTGTGTCTGAAGTATCCCACAAAACCAGTATGGCATATAATGATAATGATAAACCATTTGTTTACACCACTGAAATCCTGCAATATTTTTAGTAGGTTGAGATGCGTTTTATCTTTCTTGCCTCTTTTTTCAGTCTTTCAAATGCTTTTCACCTTTGTATGGCCTTAATGATTACCTTCAGCAACTTCAGCTCCTCACAATAGTGTATGCACTGCAGGAAGTAGTACTTTGCCTTGAAAGATCTAGGGACTTTTTGGAATATTGTTGTAAGGAGAAGAAAAGGAAAAGAAACTAACATAAAAATGAGTTCTGTGGAAACAGCTCTAGAGGGAGTTTTCAGAGCCTGAGATGTAGAGTCGTTACCAGCTTACTAACAAGAAATTCTGTATGTGTGGAGTTCAGAAAAGAGAAATCAACTATGAGATGAAACCCATGCTGTGTGAAAAGGTGTGCTTTAGGTACTTCCCTGGTGTGAGCAATGGATTGCCAGGAGAGTTAAGAGGTTTAGCTAACAAATGCTGGAGAGTAACAGATAAGAATGAAACTCCCTCACTAATGCACTGTAGTGTTTCCTTTAGTGTTAAAAACAGCAGGAGAGAACTGGTATTGCTCAGTGTTGGCAGTTTTGGCCTGATACACACATGGAGGTTTTGTACATTTGAAGTACAAAAGAGAACATGTGGCATTTCTTCATTAGTTTCCTTTGTTGTATGACTCTCTCAGGTTCCTTTCCTCTTCTCTTGGACTTCTATGCCTGAAGTTAGGCCTAACTTACCAAAGGCTGCATCAGTGCCAGCATGGCTTTCTGTGCATGATCTGGGATGATGGTATGTAGAGACTGACCCTGTGGTGACCAAGCATCAAAAACTGGCCAGCAAGGATGTTATGGTTTACCCCATATTTTCACTTCCATTAACTGTGTGACAAGGCTGATGAGAACCTCAGTGTGACATGAAGGTCACTGTTGCCTCAGTTTAAACAGCTGAGTTGCATTTGCTTGTGATCCATGTAATGCTGAGCTTCTACTAAATCAGTTGCTTGGAACAGCAAGCTCAGCAGTAAAAGCCGCTTAAGAGAAAGTGCTTGAATCTGGCAATAAAAGCTCTAAAAATCAGGTAACTGCAGAAAGATACCTTGGAACTACGAAGGCAAGTGAGCTCTTAAGATTCTGGTCAGAAGCACCAAAATGAAGTGGGTCATCGAAGAGTAGCTAAAGAGTTAATAAGGCTTTTCTTGTAACGTCCTTCTCAGCAAGAAGTGACTTTCCAGATTCAATGTTAATGCTGCATGATATATCCTTGATACTTAAAACTCAGTTAAAGGTGGTTTGTGCCTTCCCCCTGTTTAATCAATGGGGAATTAACTTCTGAGTGAGACTTAAACCAAACAACAAAGCTATCATGAGACTAGTTCAGGAAAACAAGCAAAGCATGATGACATAGTGACTAGTTTTATAGTTTTATAAGTGTACAAGGGAAAAAAATTGATTTGAGATGACTAGTCTTCTGTTCAGAACAGTGAAGGTATATATAGGTATTTTTTTTAAATCTGAATTTTAGCTTTTGAGTTGCATTTGTAAAAAAAAAAAAAAACCAAAACAAATAAATAAATATAGTGTTTTTCCTCAGAAATCGCTGAACTGAAAAATTAATTTAAAAAAAGGAGATAAACTTTCTCTGACTCAAGTCACAGAGAACTAAATTGAGTATTAAAATAAATTTGTACCATCAGTCTCCTTAGACATGAGCATTGCAAGGCTTAATGAGAAAGTACTGAAGCAGAATGATAGTTTCTTATTAACTGAACAAGACTTGTTTAGCTATTTCCACGCTGCTTTCCCTTGCTCATTAATGACCTTCTGCACTATAAAAGAACAGCCCAAATGCTCTAAGCCCCCGGGAAGACCTTTGTATATGGTCTATCAGATGTTAAATGACCTGCTAGCAGCAAAGAAACAACCCTATGAAATGCTGATCAGCATTTTTGTCTTGTTCTTGTGCTTAGACAAAAAAAAAATAATTGATTAAATTGTCTGATGCAAGATAACAAATGCAGGTGACACAGTAAGCCTGAGTCACTGATGTCTGCACTTCATTCCAATCAAATCTAAGTTGACTTCAAAGTAGAGTCACAACTGTAAGTAGCTGAGAAAGAAGATAAAGCTGTCAAACTTTCCATGAACACCAGTATAAGTGACTGAACTGCCTAGAAGGAAAATGCTTGTTATTGACCCATCATTCTAAAACAGAAGAAAGTGTAGCAGGAAGGAAGCTAAAATAGCATTGGTTGTAAGTGACTATTTTCTTCATGTGCAGGGTGGATACCTCAAGGAGTGAAATAGGTTTTTGTGTCACAATCTGAGCAGCTTCTGGCAGCTAGAGCTAACAAGCAAATGCTGGCCAGGTCTGCTTTGCTAACCTGGGGCTCACCTCTGAAGTCAGTTCCTTACAGCTCTGCAGAATTACAATGAATTCTTAGTAGTGCCTGGTTATGAGTAGCCAGATTACTCAAAACAGTACTGGTTACTGTGACTGGGGAATTGATAAATTTGGTTGTGAGCTCTTGGCAGTGAGTTAACTTAATCTCTAGTGGTGTTTCATTGAGTTCAATGGACTTCACTGAAGCCTTGTCTGTCAGTGTAGGGGATCACTGTGGTTATTGAGGGGAACAACTCAAAATAACTTGAGAATCAAAGCTAAATGAACTCAATGCAGTGGAGTCTTCAAGCATACAGTTTTCTGCTCTGAGGGTCCATTGTGCTTATAAAGCTTGGGAAAATAGAACTGAAAACTGTGATGATTTCCAAACCTCTTATTACACCTCAACTTTGTCTCAAACAAACCTGAATCTGGAATAGTTTTTAAAATGAGATTAAATCTGAATTTTGATTTTTGGTGATTTTGTTTATTTGTTTGTTTTACCTAAGTCAGGAACTGGGAGACATGAGAGGAGTTACTTTACTAGATATAGGTCCAAGTCTCTTCAATCAAGCAGTATCTAGGTACTTGTATAAAGTAAAAATAAATACCTACACAATCCTCTATGAAGTGAGATTAGTAATTTGGCTTGATATGAAATCCCTGTGCTCTAACCTGGAAAGTTTGCAGCTGTAAAATAAATGCTATTTAATAATAGACCAAGACTTGATTTCAGTGGAAGCATTGTCAGAGAAGGGACATCAGAGCTTTATTCCAGAGCACCAAATTTTTGTTTTGGTTTGGTTTTTTGGGTTTTTTTTAATGCCTTTTTATTTATTGGGTGCTCAGACCTGAAGACTCCCAGGTGCCTATTAGTCTAAGGGCTTGTCTGTACAGGAAAGTTAGTGTGCAATATGTTAGAATATGAATTTACAGTGCACCAACTCTTCTGTGCTCCCCCTGTGTTTGGATATTTTTAGCACACAATAATGGTGCCTTTCTCTATGGCAGTTCATTCAGTTCTGAAAGTGAAGTAAATCAACTTCCACTTAATGCTTGCATGGTGAATGAATGCCAAAGAACCAATGGCCTCTGAATTTCTACCCAAGCTTCCTCCTCTCAGTGCTAAGGGTGCTAGGATGCTGCCTTTGTCCACAAAGATGGCAAGTATGATTCTGTTTACCATTCTAGAAAGGATGAAAATGTTATGTTTTCAAAAGCCCCTGTGTTTTGGTTTTCAATATGGCTTTGGGTATGCAGGGATTTAGAACAGGGAGTTTGTAACTCTGCTTTGAGAGTTCTATTCACTAATATTTTACAGCTGATACTAAAATAATATGTTCTTGAGCTGGGCCAAAAGGTTTATATGGCTTTTCAGTGAACTAAATTAGACCGAGGTTTACTAACAATTGCTTTTTTACTTGCATAGTTTTAAGCTCAAATCAATTCAAATAAATACTTTTGCTAGCATGTATGGAAGAGCTGATGTAGCATTAGGGTGAGAATAAGGGAGAGAGGGCATATAGGTATTGCTCTGTAGTTTTGTTTGGGGATTCTGAGGCACTGCTGATGTTTGCTGTATTTTGAAGGTGTGAACCAAAGGTGTAAGGTACCTGGACAACTTTCAGTTTGTTCAGAATACTTGTCGTGAACATTTGGACAAAGTAACCTGTTAGAGAAGCTTTGAAAGATGGGTTGTTTGGGTTTTCTCTTAGAGAAAGAAAAGTGCAGCAATGACTCTTTAGCTACTATCTATTTGGGGTGAGAGGGTGAAGGGGGCAATAGGGAACAAAAGCCTTGCTAATTCAGTCAAATCAATACTAAATCTGTTCACCTTACTAAGAAAATTCCTTCCTCCTTATCATTCTGAAAATCTACCAGCTTGCATATAAACTATAGGAACTGATTGTGGGTCTTGCAGGTTTCTCAGAATTGATGTTACTTTACTATTCTGATTCAGGTATCCATGGTATGTCATAAGGATGCCGCAGAGAACCAAAGTCCAACTTAGTCTGTTTATCCTGCAATAATCAGAGGCTTCCAGAGAGACAATCCTGACCTTGTGGCTCTTGAATTTGTTGAAATTTCAACAAATGTAGCTATAGGAATTCAACTAAAGTTCACATAACTTACTTTTAACAAGCTCATTTACTGAGAAGGATCTACTTTGTCTAGTTCTGCCCTTCTGCATGGTAAAATGAAAAAGAAATGCAAACACATTAATGCTATAATAAATTACTGTATTTTCCCCAACTCTGTTGTTAAGCAAGTGAGAATTATTCTATCCTGCTGGAGAACTACAGCAGACTGAAGGAAGTTTTGCAACTCAGACTGCCCTACGTGTGTGCAGAGATTTAGTGAGCTGATAAGAAGGCTGGGATGCTCATGGCATGGGAGCCTTCATCTGGAGTCCACACGCACTGACCACTGCAAAGCCCCATTCTGTGGGAATTCCTCCTTAATCCCAGTGCAATGACACTGAATGAGATGAAAGGTGACTGGATGCCAACTACATTTACCTTCTTGGGGTGACTGTGGTGAAGGAGACAGCACTAGTTATTGCTGGAGACTGGTTGTATGGTGTCCGCAAACACAAGTTTTCAGCTAGAGCAGATCAGGAAAAAAACATGTTCTTCGTTTCAGTCATGCTGGGAGAAGGCTCTCATCCAAGTCAAATTCTGCGTTGATCAGCTGATGTAGTGTGCACGGCTTGTCCCTGCCTGTGGTGTTTTTAAAGCCATGGTTTGCATTAATGTGTTCACAGAATATTTGAGATCTTGATCTCCTGTGTTGTAGCTGTGGTGAGGATAAGCCTAAAGGAAGTGTCTGCCCTCCACACAAGGATGATGTAGCTATTATAAAAGTTGGATCATCAGTGTCAGTGAGGTAACCCTTTCTTCTGTCCAGAGGAACTGACTGCCTACTGAACCTTTGGCTGTGCAAATGGAAGAGTATTTGACCTTAAATGACTTGCATGAAGACCAAGAGGAAGATTGTCAGGCAAGCAGCCTGGCTCCTGATTCTCTGCTTAAGTCACTAGACCATATGTCTGACTCTCTCCATTCATGCTGAATGAATTCTCAGACTGTTACAGTTCCTTCCTTGAATAATAATCTTTAATGAAAGGAAAATGAAAAAAAAAAAAAACCAAGGTAATGATAGATAGCACAGAGAAAACATTGGAAAGTGAAGAAAGAAATGTCTGGGAGCAATAGCAGTGCCAGTATTCCCATGTGAATGATTTGAGAGCTTTCTGACTGCTGCAGAAGCAAAAGTTATACTTGCTGCATTCTATACATATTCAGGGAATGTGGGGAAAATGTCAAAATTGAACAGTAATGGTCCCCATGTATGTTCTAAAAAAGATACTTCCATCTCCCTCTTCTGAAGTGGTCTCTGAGATGCAAGATGCCCCTTTGCAGGTTTAAACTTGTAGTTAATGAATCTGAAATCCTTCCAATCTGAACTGACTGGTTAAGAGAACTTAATAAATCACTGAGGCACTGATCTCAAAGAAAACAGGAAAAACTCCCAATTATATCACCAGGTTTATCTGTGCCAGGATTGCATGAACATGCCCTTAGTATCTACTCCAGCTCCACATCTGCTGTTATTTTCACCTAAGCACAAATACCAGTGATTCTAGTAGCTCTTAAATCACTTTTTCCTTTGGACTGTGTGTTTTGTTCTAACTACCTCCACCTCCCCTTCTCTATAGTGAGGTCAGTTGCCTGTGAGATACTATGTTCTGTCTGGCATGTGCAACTAACCACTTCTGATTTTAGAGAGCATGGTTTTAATTAGCGCCCTTCCTCTCCTCTGGTTACGGAACAGAGCTGGCCTCAGGTGGATTTTTTTTATTTGTTCTATTGCTGTCTATTACACAAGATGGAGTTCTGTTTCATGAAGAAAATTTGATACAAAACCAAGACATTTTGTAGCAGAACACAAGACTGGTTAAAACTTTTTAAAGTCATATGAGCACTTGTTTTTCACATGTATGTAGTAATGTGCACAGAATGTCAGGTATATAGTGTGTCTCCTCTCTAGGTTTGGCTGATTTCACTACTTTTTAAAAATTATTTTTAACCGAGTTATTTGCTGACACATTTGCATGTAGTTGTGCAGTGGTGGTGCTGGAGTTACTTATTTCTGCTATGTCTTTAGAAAATTGTTTCCCAAGATGTTCAAGGGGAGCCACAGAATTTTCCTTCTCCCTTCTGTCACTGGCATCAGTTCTCATGTTCAACTTACCTTTGGCTAAGTTATCGAGTTTGCTATTTTGTCAGAAGATAGACTGATGAATTTTTAATTTTTTTTTTTTTAATGTTCTTAGCCTGGTTTGGTTTTGTTCTGTGTGGGATTTTGTATGTTTCTTTAGCTTCTGCTGGGCTAGTTTGCAGCTGGATGAGCAAGGTGATGGACTTATGGAGAAGTTAGGCAAATGACAGGTCTAGCATAAAGGGAGCAGGGGGAGCGTGTGGTAGGTTGGAGAAACATAGCAATGTGGGATACCTGTTTTGGCATGGTCAGGTTTTAGCCTGATTCACTGAACTACACTTGAGGTTTGTAAAGGGGCAAGCTGTCTCTCGCCTCATTTGGTTTATTTTTTTTCTTTTAAGCTGGGAACAAACTACTAGTACCCAGAAGAATTATTTTTACTTTAGTAGTAAAGCAAATAACATGTTTGAAAGCAGTACTGGGCCATGAGGCAGCAGTGACTGGAAGACCTGACTCTGGACTTCCTTTACTGTGGCAAACTTATCAACCTCTTGGCCAGCATGGGAGAGAGCAACCCTCCATGACTTTGGGTGCACTTTCTTGGGTGAGTCATGTCAGTGGTTTTTTTTGAGTTTTACATTTCTTTGAGGGGTTTTGTTTGATTTTTTAATGTTTTGGTTTTGTTTGTTGTTTTGGTGGTTTGGGTGGGGTTTTTTGTTTGTTTGCTTGCTTCTTTTGTTTGTTTGCTTGCTTGTTTTTAACCTTGCTCTGAGCTATTTAAATACTCTCTGGGGAAAAAAATATCCCTCGTTTGACTATAGTAGTTTTTTATCTATACAATCCCTAGAATTTCTTATCTCCAAAACAGTGGTTTCCAAGATTTGGGTGGGTTCTTGTGAAGATAAATCACTTCAGAGGCATGACCTTTATCCTTTCTTCTATTTAAATAACTTAAATATCTATTGACTTCATGCCTTGTGATTTCAGCTACTGGAAAGTGAATGTTAAAGAAAGGAAGAATTGACCTACAGTATCAGATTGGCAATATCTCAATTTATAGAGCTCAGTAAATACAGATGGCATTTTTCTCAACAAATTCTCTCCCCAGCCTACTGTATTCTGACTGAGTACTTTTGAGAAGAAATCTTTACATCCATATGGAATCTAGCAAAGGAAAACTGACTACTGTCTATTGTAAATGGTAACATTTTTCAGGGAAAGACAAAGATCCAGGTGGAACAACTGGGAACCTTCTTTAGCTGCAAATAAATGTTCCCTAGTGGTACATAAAACATTCTTTAAATCATTTGCCTATGTAATTTTGCATCATTGTGGGGATTTTCTGTTGGACCTCTAACTGATTAAGTCAGGAAGGTGTAATTCAGAACACTATAGTCAGTAGATTTGTCATTTACTGCCCTTAAAGGACAGCAGCTTCAACATATTACAGAAGAAGTACAGCAAAGTGTATGGGACTCTACATCATCTATATTTACAAAATGAATCCATTCTCATGGAACTCCATTCTGGAATAATGGAGTTGAAGACTAATTTTTATATTTTAAAGATATATGGAAAACAATATTTAATGTAAGCCATAATGATGCAATACCTACCTGACTTTGGAGACACTGTAAAATTATAACTAAAGAACTGATTAACTCACCAACACAGATGTGCTAACCCTAGCCTATTTGCTAGGCTGTTCAAAGATCAGCACTCAATTCGGGCCTGTGGCTTAATGCAAAGAGTTTAGAAGTTGTATTCATTTCTTTGGATTTTGTTTTTCTGTAGGAATATTATCTGTATGTTTAGATCACATAAACTGGGTTGTAAACTCTTTGCATTCTGAAAGTGCTAAATATTCTTGTTTCGGTGGTAGATACAACTTTACAGCTTCATAATAATGTTATGTGATTGTGAGGTGACATAGTGCAGGAAGAAGACTTAATCTTCTTTCCCATTCCTCTAAATTTATATCAGACAATGTCTTTGAAGATTCCCGACTGTCATTTCAGATGTTCTTTGTAAGAGCAGATTTTTGCTGTGTCCTCAGACTATGACATCCATTGCATAAGGTCTTTATGCTCCTCTCAGCACAAGGTAGACTTAATATTAAACAAACATACCAAAGGAGAAGTATAATCTGATCTTTCTAAAATGACTCAAGCTAACAAAACTTTAGTTTGGAAATGAAGTACTGGGCTATTGCCCATTCCCAACTTTGATATATTTGTCTATCATCATTCTACATCTTTATTTCAGCATTTGAGTAAAGCTGATAAAGAACAGCTGTCTGTGAAGACACCAATTTCTGCCTGGTTGCAGACACCACTGTCTAGTCAGAACAAGGCCAGTGAACGGAGTATTTGCCCAGGTTTTTAAATCTAACCTCTTGTGAGACTTGTTTTAAGTTAATTGCTCTGCTGTTTTGAAATATGTTATCCATCTCAGTAGTTACTGGAAAATTCAGTCAGCTGTGGTGTGTGTGTTGGTTTTACTGGCTTGGGTATTTTTACAACCAAAATCTTCCCTTGCGTTGGCAAGTAAAGTTTGTCATGAAAGTGTATGACAACATACCAGCCAGACAACAGATTTACATATGTGGTACATGTGAAAACTAAACATCTTGTCTGTGTTTCTGAAGATCTAAGGCTCTCTTTTCTTCTGGACAGCTGGCTCCACAGATTGTAGTTTTCTGTAAAAATGACTAGAAGAATTTCAGAGTCATGACCTACAACAAATGACATCTAGTATCTGAAATATTTTTAAAAATAGTTCTCATAACTGCAAATAGGAAAAGTTAACTCCTGAATGTTGATTGATAGTCTTTTTGCTGGCTTTGGCTGGTGGCATAATGTGATTGTGAACTGTTAGCTGCAGTTTTGCGAGGCAGAGGGACCTGCATGTGACTAGCAAGATGATCCCATCTATAATTTGCTTTTATAACTCAGGATTTGTTTTTGTTGATATATACCATAGAATAGAATTATAGAATGCATTGGATTGGAAGGGACATTTAGAGGTCCTCTAGTCCAACCCTCCTGCTGAAAGCAGGAACATCCTCAACTCGATCCTGTTGCTCAGAACCCCAGCAAGCCTGACCTTGAATGGGGCCTCCACCACTGCCCTGACCAATCTGTTCTATTATTCCACCACCCTCATAGTTGAGAACTTCTTCCTAATGTCCAATAGATAAAGTGGTCTGAGTTAAATGGCACAGAAATATGCATTATTGTGACATGTTCTTCCCTGAGAACTTTTGTAGAGCAGCAGTACAACTGTAAACCAGCAAGATAGCCTGCATGCCCATAAAGCGGTGAAGAACTAGAAGTAGGTTGGTAGTGTTTCACAGGATCACAGGATGTCAGGGGTTGGAAGGGACCCAAAGAGATCATTGAGTCCAACCCCCCTGCCAGAGCAGGACCATAATCTAGCTCAGGTCACAGAGGAATGCATCCAGACTGGGCTTGAAAGTCTTCAGAGAAGGAGACTCCACAATCTCTCTGGGTAGCCTGTTTCAGTGTTCTGTGACCCTTACAATAAAGAAGTTCCCCCTTGTGTTGAGGTGGAACCTCCTGTGCTGCAGCTTACATCCTTTTCTCCTTGTCCTATCAAAGGGAACAAATGAGAAGAGCCTGTTCCCCTTTCCTGACACCTAGCCTTCAGATATTTATAAATATTTATTAAATCCTCTCTCAGTCTTCTCTTCTCCAGACTAAAAAGTCCCAGGTCCCTCAGCCTCTCCTCATCAGGCAGTGCTCCAGTCCCCTAATCATCCTTATAGCCCTCTGCTGGACCTTCTCCAGCAGATCCTTGTCCCTCTTAAACTGTGGAGCCCAAAACTAAACATGATACTCAAGATGGGGTCTCACCAGGGCAGAGTAGAGGAGGAGGAGAACCTCCCTTGATCTGGTGGACACAGTCTTATTAATACACCCCAGGATCCCATTGGCCTTCTTGGCCACAAGGACACATTGCTGTCCCATGGATAACTTGTTATCCACCAGGACTCCCAGGTTTCTCTTCACAGGACTGCTCTCCAGCAGATCACCTCTCAACATGTACTGGTACAGTTTATTATTCCTCCCTAGGTGCAGGACTCTGCACTTGTCCTTGTTGAACCTCATTTGGTTCCTCTGTGCCCAGCTCTTCAGTTTGTCCAAGTCTTGCTGGATGGCTGCACAGCCTTCAGCTGTATCAGCCAAGCCTCTCAGTCTGGTGTTGTCAGCAGACTTGCTGAGCAGACATTGATGAAGATGTTGAACAGCACTGGACCCAGCGCTGATCCCTGGGGGACTCCACTAGTTACAGCTCTCCAGCTGGACCTGGCACCACTGATCACCACTCTTTGAACTCTATCTTGTAACCAATTTCTAATCCACATCATTGTCTGCTCTGTTTCTGTGGTTCCACACTACCATTTGGCTTCACTCTTATATCATCAGGGAAGGTCTTGACAAATTCTGCCAGTCTCTGGAAGCAGTACATTTTGGATGGTGTTGAAAGGTCTAGTGAGTGACCATGGCAATACATGCAAATGAAAGAAAGTATTCAGCTGGCATACTAAGCTTCTGTCCTGCTGACAAGTACATGAAAAAAGTTTCAGGCTTTCTGCCATATCTTGCCCTATGCATAGCATATCCTTTTGATGCGTATCCATTTTACTGCTTCTTGATCCTGCTTTGCCTTACGAAACTTCCAAGATGCTTTTTTCCTCACCACAATTATTTCTATAAATTCCCTTTCCAAAGTTGTTATCTTAGGTTAATGTAAACTCTCCCAACTCGAAAAATATGATGTCACTATTTTGTATTTTTACAAGCACTGTGTACATTTGTGATACTAAAATAATTAGCATGAATAAGCCATGAGCTCATTTGGGTTATAGGTTTTAAGTGTTATGACCAAATTGACATGGAATGGATAGCAGCTTGCAAACTGCAGGAGAGTACATATCTTGCCTGCTGCTGCCCACATATAGCAATCATCATTATCATGATGGTTTTGAAAGAAGCTTAATTGTAAATCACCACACAGTTTGGATGTACAGTTTGCTCAGGCTGACTGGCAGCCTTTGCACAAAACAGGCCAAGAACTGGAACAGCAAAACTGTTGCAAATCAGAAGTGAGCTGGGTTGGCACAGAGGTGTGGGGAGCTCATTTAATGCAAGTTGTAGCTGGTGGTATCAGTGCTTTGCTTTCATGAGCATAGAGCTTCACTTTGCTGCCAGCCTGGCAATTTCCCACTGGGATAACATAATGCAGCTGCAAGATTTTTTTGGCTCTGTGCTAACTCATTCCCATACCTTTTTAATAGTATATCTCCTGCCTTTCCCCATCCAATCATAAAAGCCTTTCTAACTTTGTTCTACATTTAAGAGCTAGTAAGGGCATGGGAGTTGACAATGGAGCCAACACCCTCCCATAGAAATGTGCTTTTCAGCGGTGAAATATGCTGCCTTTTTGGGAATATCAAGAGTCAATTCTGTGTGGTTAAGTTTTGGTTTGGTTTGTTCTCTTTCTCAGTTATCTCAGAAGTCTGCCTAGGGTACAGCTTATCTGTTTCTGTGACAGTTTACAAACAGGTCTGAGACACTTGGAATGGAATAACAATCTAGTTTGTTCTGACCCATGTAAGGTATGTGAGAGACACTCTTGGGATACTTGGGATAAAATCAGGACTAAGTTTTGGCTATCTACAGACTAGACACATAGTTATGAGTGCTCAGTTTGAGGTGCTTGTCACAACTGCTTTGTAACAGAAGTATTGATGTTGCAATTCTCGTATCAGTTATGGTAGAATGAGATTTGTTGCTTTAACCTTAACTAAATTTCTGTTACTTGATCAGCTTTCTAGTCATTGACTATAAACAGTGCAAAGAATTTGAAAATATTATAGAAAGCTTCTTCCTTCTTTCACAGCTTGAAACCTAGAAGAACTAATACATCTTTTAAAAGCAGGATAAAACCTTCTTTCAAGGCAATGAGGAAACCATCAGAACAAGGGCAAGCCAAAGGTAGCTAATTGCACTCTGCAAACGTCTTGCCTGGAATGTGCAACAAAAAGCCCCTCAATCCATCCTTCCTTGTGTGATTATTTTCTTCTAGAATTTGACCTTTAAATGAAAAAAGTTTTGATTTCTTGTGGGGAAACTACAAATATGGAGCAGTATAAACTGTAGTACTGACAACTGTTATTTGCAGAGGCTGAAATAGACACCAGAGTGGTTGAAAACTGCCCTCTCCTCCTGCTTAATAGTTCCTTACTTTAGGATGGTACATGGGCCAAGGTGCAGAGGGAAATGAGAGCAAAAGGATTTTATGGCGTGCCTTAATTTACCATCTTTCTTAGAAGGTAATTAGAGTCTGTGACGATTTCAGCTGCCGTTAGTAAGATTTCATTCCCGTCTACATCTAGCGTATTAAGTTGTTCCAGTTTCTCTTCTCATGTTCTTTCTCAGTCCATGCCATGATAAACAATTCTTGTTAAGGAAGATCTTTCTACCACTTTTATTGGTGCCTTTGTGTTACAGATTGGTTTGGGAGCCTGTTCAAGACCTGCGATTAAGACCTGCAAATGATGTGGGGGAATCTTTGTCTAGGTTTTTTCTAAGTGATCTTCAAGGCCGGCAGGCCCAGGTCTTTGCCTTGTGCCTTCCTGCTCTAGGTAGTGGGAGGGTCGTAAGGAGGCAGGGGTCAGACGTGGAGGCCCCGACGTAAGAGTTAACAAAACCTTTAGGAAACAGAAACTAGATTTCTAAATAATTGTTCAGCTTCGCAAAAAACGCTGGGTGGCCTGCCATTAGGAGCAAGCTCAATGTCTTGGTGTCCTTAGGACTGATTGACTATTGGAACATTAATCTTTTGGTACGTGTTTTTTGAAAAAAAGCTTTGCCCCTGTTCTCTTGACAGCAATGGAGCAGGGAAGCAGCAAGAGTTATCAAATAATGTGTATTGGAAATAACCGGTCAGTGTCTGGTACCAAGGTGCAGCCATCAGCATGTAAAGGCAGACATTTGTAGGATGATTTGGGTTTCTGAGATATTTTTATGAATGAAAGGTGCTTATGACAGGAATGTGTGCTGAAATAGTGCTAATGGAAAGTCTCTGCAATCTCCTTATCTTCTCCAGTAAATCTGCCCCTGAAGATAAATGTTTAATAACATTCCTATTTCGTTGTACTTGTTAAAAGTGGTTGAACTAATGACCCATAATTCAATAGATATATTTGCAGTGAATAGCACTAAGGGTTCAGTCCTGTGTTGCTGATTTAGCAAGACGTCTGCTTTTAATTTACTGTGTTTCACAACTGCAACTCTCACTCAACTGCTCAATCCAGATGATTTACCTGGCACTACTGAATGTAGCCCAACTTTCAGCTGCAAAAAGGAAACTATTTCTTTGCATGTATGAAAATTAACAGGTCTCACATGCTCTTGGGAATTAGTAAATGTGTGTATGAGAAACAGAAATTCGAGTTGTTCCTTTGTTATGATTTGATCAGATAACTAAGGCATCTGGTAGTGGCTGTGGAAACAAACTGTTGGTGCAAGCATTTGTGAATGTAAGTCTGAAATTTACTTTGGTCAGTAATACTTGTGCACTCAAATAGCCTTTTCCTGCAAACATTGAAGAAAGATGCAAACATGGCCAAAGTTGGTATCACACTTCAAACAAATACCTGTGGAATTCTTTCTATTTGGCAAATGAAGTGCTCCTAATCAATTCAATGGGAATCTGTCTGGTTTAAGGAATGCAGTATCCTGACCTATGACCTCTGCTAACACTTATGTAATGAGACTCACTAAACTATGTGGGACTACTTATGCACATGAGTAATTTTATGGACAATTTTGTGCAATAGGCCGGTCCAGAGTGGTGGTTATGACTGCAGTCACTGATTTTTGATCACAAAGTAAGACTTATACATTGGGATGGAGTGGCAGTGACCCCAACTCATGTTATCCTGCTGCTGCATTGAAGGTGTGCTCATCTTCCTTGCAGTCCAATGCTTATAGAGGACAGTTGGTTTCATAAATTCTGAAAAATCTTCCAGTAGTTAGTTATTCACTTTTTTTTTTCTTAGGTTGAAATGGTCTGCATTCCAGCGACTTCCTGTAATAAAAAATGAATGTGTAAATAAGCAGCGCCCCTCTCCCCTCCATTCCTTCTGCTGGCGCTCATTTTTTTTATTTGCTAGAAAGCTCTGCAGTTCAGAGTAATGATAATTGAATGGGTAGAACTGTGTGGGGAGAGAAATAACTACTTTTATGAGAAATTTCTCTTCAAAATTTTTTTTTCAAGCATTCCTCCTGAGTGAGGGGTGTTTAATTGCCATCTCAGATATGAAGCTTTCTACTGAGGAATAATCTTCCACTCTTACTAAATAGTCCTTCATTTAGGAAACGGATACCAAATGAGGCCACAAGGAAGGATGAAGCAAAATAGTGTGAGCAAAAAGATTCCCTTCACAGCCTGAGAATTATATCCTATGCTTGACAGTAATGGATGATTTATCAGAGTTTGTGGCAAAACTGGAGCATTTGATATGCTTCATTTCAAAAGCTTGATTTATACTTAAAGAAAAAAATGAAAAAAAAAAAAAAAAAAAAAAAAAAAAAGGCCAGGGCAAGGAGGGGAAGTAGCCTAAACAGAGATTATTGATGCTTAGTCCTATTTTTTTTTCTTTGCTTTTTTTTATGCTCCATGGGAAATTAGGCTAGTTTCCAAACAGTATCTCTTGTATAAGATAATGCACACCTTCCATTGTAAACATTCCAGTTCACAACTCTACTTTAGCCTCATTTTCCTGCTTGGTATCCTGTCTAAATGTTGCTCCAGATATTTTTATTAGGAAAAACTTTGCTCAGATGAGACTTGGTGGTTGATTTATCCTGTGTCTTCAGGACTGCCCGTCATAGCAAGTCCACTGAAAATTTCATTTTCTCTTGAATTTGACAGGGTAGGTAGAGCTTAATTAATCTGGATATCCACAAAGGGGCCTATGTGAGGGGAATGATGAGAGCATTCTAGAAAAAAAAAAATGTCCAAGCTTCTGCAAGGGAAAAATTGTAGAAAGAAGCAATTTCACTGATGCAACTGAAGAAGGGACAATAGATAAGCTCTGGGGCCTGCAAGACTTTGTCCAGATCTGCCAATTACCTATCCACTTAATGCAATTTGTAGTATGTTTTCCTGTAAATGTTTTGTGTATTACTTCATACAGAATTGTACAAAATTATAGAGCCTGGATCTTATTACTAATTTCTTCAGTCAAAAAGGTTTCATGTGAATATCTGTGAATATTGTCACTGTTTTTTTATGAAAGTAATTCAAAGTTTCCTGCGATCAAATAGAAAGCATCTTGTTTGGAGCCTATGTATTTTTCTCAGTGTTTCTGCTTTATAGATTGAATTTTAATAGGATTGTCGTTTAAAACAAAATCAGAGCAGAACAAGCAAGTAAGCTAGACTGACAGCTCTAGAAAGAGAAATAATCTGTTTTCTGTCTTCTCTAAATGGGATGGCATGAACAGTGTCAGTTTCCAGGTACACAAACTTACTAATAATGCAAATACCCAAAGACAGTAGATCTTAGACTGCTTTAATGAAGCAATGTCAGGGGCAGTTGTGTGATGTAGGCTCAATGATGAGACTGGCCAGGGTCCAGTGAGTTTCACAATGGTGAAATAAAATTGCGTATCAGAACCCTGAGGACAGTCTTCCCCCTCTTTCCTGTGTGTGGAGGTAATGTGGGAGAAGTAGGATGCACCTTCTGTGTTTCTCCTTAGCGAGACTCAACTGAGAGATTTGGTTATCAGCAGAGGGAAAGCATCTGCCTCCATCTGACCCCAGCTGATGGCTGACTGAGCATACCTGGACAGGTAGACTCCATAGTAAAAATACTGGCTGCACTGAGAGCAGGGTCACAGTCACAAACTCCTGTAGAAGTGACTCAAAACCAATTTTAATGTGATAGTCCATGGACCAGAGCTTGCCCTTGCCCCTTTCATCTGAGACCTCCTCATTTCTAAAATTCTTGCATTATCTTGGTTGCTGTGTCTTGCATGATAATCAAGTGGTGCCAGCAAACTCAAGAATAACTTGTCAGCTGTGTGTGGTTTTACCCACTTATTAAGGAACAGTTCACCATAGATGCTCAGACTTTCAAGAAGGAGGCAGTGTGGCTTTATAAGTCTGAACAGGATGATATAGGTTGTTTCTTTATAACACAGAATTAAAAGAATATCAATTATTTTTGTATCTTTTCAAGTATACATACCTTTTTCTGCAATCTACTGACATCAATAAGAAATGCAAAATGATTGTATAAGAAGTGTGTTCTAGTTTTAAGCATATTTTTATCCATATAAAGGACTGTTCTAGTCACCTTGAAATTTCCCTCCAGAGAATGGCTGTAATAAACTTTTCATGCTTTTGCTCTAAAAACTAGAGGAGCCTGTAGATGATTGTCCTACAATGATAAATATAAAGACTTTGCCTTATGCATGGTACAGTGAGGAAATTTTTTATATGTGTGATATTCTTATAGGTTAGTAGCATTTACATTTTTGCAGTAAAAGAGCAAACTTAGTATCTGTGACCTGATGACTCCTCATTGTTTTTAAAAAAACACTCATAAATCCCTTGCGAATCTTTTGGTTAGAATGGGGGGAAAAAAAAAAAAAGGCACTGCACTGTTCTTCAGTCACATCTATTTCTGAATACTTAAAAATTGTAATTAACATTGAAAGGGCTTTTTCATATTCCATCATGGAAGAAAATCTGTGTTCAGACTGTGACTAACCTGTAAGCCAGTTGTTTCAAACTATTGACTTTATCTTAGTTTATTATTCCTTGAAATTGGATTGTTATTTTTTCCCCTCAGATGAAATGTTGACATAAATGTTGATACTCAACATCACTGTTTTTGATGTAGGTTGACAATAAAAATCTGATTCCTTTCTACCTTCATGTCTATCAAATGTGTATTTAAAAAACTCAACAGAACCAAACCAACAAACCAAAACCCAAAGCCAAAATATAAGCACATCATTGCAAACATGATATTATTTTCTGCAAGATGGATCTGTCATCCTCAAAAATTAACACATGTAGTATCTGGAGACAAAGTATTATCTCTCCACTCTCCTTAGCTTCTATGGTATAGCATTAAAGACCCTTCAATTGCAGGAAAAGGCTTTAATTTTTAAGGAGATTTTCATTAATGGAAATGTTCTTGCTTTTGCAGGTGTCCTTGAATCCTGCAGGAGCTGCATGGTTTCTTGCTGCAGAATAGTGTATGGGAAGGCCCCCAGTGAAGACTTATTTTCAATAGAGTATTGAACACCTGACCAAGATTGTTTCTCCTGGAAGGTTGTTTTGCCTAGCCTCTCTGACACTATTCATGTGCATATAAGGCTTGAAAATATGTAAGTTACAGTTTAATGTAATTATTGAAGATGTGTCTTAGTAACTGATCAGAGAAAATATTTTGCTTTTTATTCTTGCCTTTCAGAGCATCAAAGTCTAACCCAATTCCCAATGCAGTCCAGAGTAGGTTTCCTACTTGAGATCACATTGTATTAGCTTAATAAGGTACACCCTGTTACAGTTTATTGCTGCGGTTTTAAACTATTTCAGTGGTTGTAGCAAATTCTAACTTCTGTGACCAGACATCTGACAAAGATCTGTCTCTCTTTTGGTAGTCTCAATCAACATCTTGCATCATCAATGCTGTCTGCAAAACAACATTAATCTAATTTTAACAAAAGTCAGATGCCTTCAGCTTTAACGATGATTCAAAATGGTATAAATCATGTTGCATATATTAGTTTGACAAATAACTGCCCTTGAAGCTTTCTTTTTAGAAGAAATAGCTAATGCAGTTTGCATTCACCTGTTTTTAAAGTGTCAGGCATGTGATGTTTCTTACTGAAGTGGACAACTTTAACACTGCTAGAATTGTTTTCCCTATTTGCTTAAAAGTTTTGTTTGAAACCTTGTGTAGTTTCTTCCTAAAAGAAACGTTTTTCATAGATGCTCTCTTAAATAAATATTGCTGGGAGGTTTATGTTGGGTTTTTATTATTGTATTTAGGCAATCTTGATAAAGCTTGGTCTTTTTAGTAAAATAATTTTAACTTAGAATGTAACATTTCACAATGAAACATGTGTATTTTGATCTGAACTAGAGTTCTTTCCCCCAAATACAGTTGCAGCATGAGTTCTCATACTGTGCCGCTTAGAGGAAGGCTGTGTTCTAATAGGTTTGGGCAAGGCTACCAGTGTGTTTCAGAGTCATGTGCCTGACTTCATCTGTGCAACAGAAATATCAAGTACTGGAAATGTACAGTTGTTCTCTGCTTCCAAAACCCACTGGAAGAGGCTCTAGGAGAGTAATTCTTCATGAAGATGTCCCTGTTTGCAGATTAAGGTTACACTGTCTTCATCAGACCCTGAGGAAGGCAATATTCAACCCCACTTTTTCCCTGTATGTCGAGTCAAGCCTGTAGAGCACGACTGGCTGAGAGGCAGAGAGTTCAAGCTGGTGCTGCAGGGGCAGAAGTGTTTCTCTTGTGTATGGAATAAGAAAAGCTAAGCAAAGGTGATCCTTCACATTCATCTATACCCAGAAAACACAAAGGAATGTGCAGAAATCATGTGTGACTTGTGGAAGTTAGTAAATGGTCTTCTAAGGAATAATTGTTAAAATAGGCTTTCTGATTGCTGGCTTTGCATACCACCCAAGAAAATAACAAAGAAGAGCTTCTTATACCATGCCATTTCCCCTACCCCCACTGAGCTTTTCCCTGTATTATTTGGGAAGTGGGGAGGGAAAATTAACTCTGTGAAGCTATGTTTGTGTGACTGGAGACTTAATTTGACCTTTGAAACTTTTACTACTGTTAGTGATACAAGAAAAATTAAAGTTACAGATCAAGTATCAGATCAAGCTTAAAAAATGCAGTTCGAGAAAACAAATTTTCCTGGCAGCTGGCTTTGCTATGATGTGCCCTGACTTGGGCTGTTAAACCCTTGTACCAATAAAAAGAATGAATGTGTCAGGACAGTAACAGGGTAGTGCCAAATGTCAGGTAAGAAGTGGGGAGAATATTTTCAACTTTTTTTTTTTCTATTTTTTTTCTATTGTGTTTTATAGGTTGACTGGGAGTTGATTGATTGTGGCATAGATGGCTATTCTGTGAGGTGGATTGAAATTGGCTCCACAACAGAGTTCAGAGAGTTGTCATCAATGGCAAAGAATCAAGTTGGAGGCCTGTAGCCAGTGGCGTTCCCCAGGGATCAGTGCTGGTTCCAGTTTTGTTCAACAACCTAGATAAGGGCATTGAGTGTACCCTCAGCAAGAGCGAGTTCGCTGATGATACAAAATGGGGTGGGGGGCAGCTGACAGCCCATCAAGTTGTGCTGCCATCCAATGACATCTGGACAGACTGGAGAGCTGAGTGAAGGCAAACTTTATGAAGTTCAATAGAGACAAGTGCAGGGTCCTCCATCTGGGGAGAAATAACAACAGGCGCCATTACAGGCTGGGGACTTCTGCGTTGGAAAGCAGCTCTGTGGAGAAAGACCTTGGAGTCCTGGTAGACAGCAAGTTCTGCATAGGCCAACAATGTGCCCTTGTGGCCAGAGAGTTGATGCCATCCTGGGGTGCGTAAGGAAAAGTGTGGCCAGCAGGTCTAGGGAGGTTCTTCTCTCCCTCTACTCTGCCCTGGTGAGACCACACCTGGAATGCTGCATCCAGTTTTGGGCTCCCCAGTTCAAGAGAGACAGGGACCTGCTGGAAAGAGTCTAGCAGAGAGCCACGAGATTGATTGGGGAACTTGAGCATCTCCCCTACAAAGAGAGACTGAAAGACCTGGGGCTGTTTAGGCTGGAGAAAAGAAGACTGAGAGGAGATCTTATCAATGTATGCAAATATCTGAGGGGTGGGTGTCAAGTGGTTGGGGCCAATCTCTTTTTGCTGGTCAGCAGCAATGGCTACAAATTGGAACATAGAAGGTTTCACCTCAACATGAGGAGAAACTTTACAGCGAGGGTGACAGAGCACTGGAACAGGCCACCCAGAGAGGTTGTGGAGTCTCCTTCTCTGGAGACTTTGAAAACCTGCCTGGATGCGTTCCTGAGCAAACTACCATAGGTGATCCTGCCTTGGCAGGGAGGTTGGACTTGACGATTTCTGGAGGTCTCTTCCAACCTGTAAAGTTCTGTGATTCTGTGATATCCTGTAGGGCAAAGCTGCCTCACCTCTGCCTGCTTGTCTACAGCTTCCAGAGAGAGAACTGTAGTGCAGCAGCAGCTTGAATGTGCCCTGATTTTTGCAAAGGGCATTAGGAGACTGAGAGGATTTAAGGGCTGGGGAGCTTCTGGCTCATCCTTACCCTCTGTCCTGTGGAGGGTCCAGAACACTCACTGATCAGTGCAGGCTGGACTGAAGTTTACAAATGGCTGTCATAGCCAAGGTAGGCCTTGTTCAGGTGATCTGATCCACATGTCTAATGATGCAGTCACATGCTTCTGCAGTGATCTTCCTCTTAAAACTTCCCAAAACTAAACTGCATTGACTGCAGTACTTCACCAGTAATAGCTAGCTGTGCTGTGAGTCATTGAATCCAAATATGCTTCCCACTTACTCCTAACAGCAAAAAAAGTTCTTGGAGACACAAATTCTATTTGTTGTTCTCTGAATTTTTCATTCTTGGACATTTTATGTACATGATGGTTCTTACCAGAAATGAGACCTATTCCTTTCCCATGAAATGGCCTGCAACTCAGTTTTTTTGGAGACTGCATAACTTGTATGTCAGAAGATGATTCACATTGTCTATCTGAGGTGCATAGCAGAAATACCTGAGCAAATTGCTAATCAACTGCCTCTTCCTTTTTTGAGACTATCTGCAAGGCAAAGGAACACATGGTTTACAGTTGGTGAATTCCAAAGCAGCTTTGACACTTATTAGCATACAATATCCCCAATCTCTCCATGGCTGTGATGTGATCTTTCCTGTTGTTTGGGACAAGCAAGCTTGTCTTTGCAGACTTTAGAGGAAGTGTTTGAATCAGCTTAAGAGATTCTGTCTCAGAAAAATTTTGATTGAGTCATATTCCTCAGTTTTCCAAGACTATCTGAAATTCAAGAGCTACCTATGCAAAATCAAAAGTAATTTTAAAATTGTTTGTATTTAGGTTAATCTGGCTTGAAGCCAAATTGAAGAATACAATCATGAGTGTAGACAAACTGCTTCATCAGCAGGAGCTTAGTGGAGAGGTGTTCTAATACCCATAAAAAAATAAATTCAAACAGTGTTACCTATATGTATTATAGAGAGGATTCTCACATTCTTAGGGGCACTTAAAATAATTGTTTCTATTGTTACCTGGTAATTCAGAGAATGATAAGGCTGAAAGGCCAGGTGATCTGTAGCATAACAGCAAATCCAGTTGGATAGGTGTTTTCAAGTGTGCAGTGAGTTTTGGCCTTTTTCAGCAAGGACTACCAAAAGTCAACTTTGCATCACAATTTGGGTGCTCACTTCCAAAGCTCATGTACAGATATTTCACCCATAATGCATGGGAATGCAAGTCCTGAATATATTATACAAATGAAAAATAGTCTATAAATAGGATCTTTTATTTCGATTTTCCATACCCTTCTGTCACTTGTCCAAACTTCCTGAATGGAGGTATATTTCCTTACTGTCTCTGGTATGTGAGCAGATACTAACTGATCACTGCTTTTGGGGATGAGCTTGGCCTGGAATCTAAAGCTGCCAATTGACAACAGCATGTATTTTACAGGCATGTGACAAAACACCTGCCTGTTGCTCTGAATGTGGTGGGTTTGCTGCCTGTAATTTTTTATGGTAAATATTTTGGAGTTTTCTTCTATTACTGATCATCTTTTCTGTTGTTTCTCCTTGGTGAGTTATTAACTCTCTTACCAAGATTTGCCAAGCCCTGCACAATGAGCATTAGATATGCAACTGACTCCTATGCCAGAGTTTTATACAGCATGAACTGAATGTGACAGCTTTTATCAGCCCTGCTTTCATCCACTATGCAGATGAAAGCCCTGCTGGCTTCCAGGCTTCCTGCTTCTCAAGCAGTACTCCTACTTTCACACCAAAAGTGCTAGGTATTTTACCTGCCACATGATGGCCTGTAACAATGAGCCGGTTTGCTATGTGTAACATGCAGCATGATCTGTCCATCAGGCAGGTCTGGTGCATTAGCGTTCTGACAGGGAGTGGGTCCAGCACTGAGCTGAAACTGGGAGTGGGAACACCCTTGTCTTGTGCCCTGGAAAGAGGGGGAAAATTCAAACACATGGCTGGATTCTCCTACTATTTCTGTGCTCATGAGAATATTGAAATATACCTAGAGTGCATATAAAGGAGTTCTAATGCTTTTTATTTTCCTGCTTTTTCATTAGCATCTGCCATATGTGAACTTAAATAATGGAATCCTCAATCCTCTTTCCCTCTGCACACAAGTAAAAAATAAAAAGAGTTAATAAAATTCATAGGACTCCTACTAAAGATACCACACTAGTCTCCATGGCTTAAACAAAAGCAGACATTATAGATTCCTTTCACAAAACAGACATACAGCAGTGGCTTACCTTTTTGCTCTCTCAGGACGGTACCATGTACAGTCCCTGCAGGGACAGCCTTAGAAATGCCATCTGGAAGGACATCACTACTGCTGTGAGTTTCAGCATCAGCCCTGCTCTCCTGGCATGCTGGATCTTTCTTTACAACTATAGGTGGCAAAAGACCTAATACTGGTATATTGTTTCAGTTACATAGCTTATCTTCTTTTGCTGAAAAGACATAGCTAAATGCTGCACAAAATATATGCGCTTCTAAAGAGGCAAATGAGCCCCAATTAGCAAAAAAAAAATATATTAGAAACTGATAAATAGGTATCTTAGCTTTCATACTACTAATCTTTATCCATAGCAGTCTAATTAATCTTTGTTCTTGCAGGCATTTGCAGGTGTTGTTTCTTTTACACTCGTCAATCTGAAAAGATGAGCAATTGTAGTAACTCAGAGGCAATTAAATTAGTATTTGTTAAGTAAAAGTACAAACCATGAGATATTGCTACAAAATTTAAGTAATGGATTTGCTACTGGATTTATAGAGGCATGTAGGAAGCAATTTTTACAGGGTCCTTTTGAGAAATTATAATAGACGCCCTGTTTTGATTTGCTCTCAGAAACAACTGTTCTGTCATATATTCCGCTGGGTAACTGCTTGCAGTTGAGTACTGAATTTTTAATGTTGATCTCTAGCTTACAGAAAACAATTTCTGCCTTACTGGCCTTAATACTTGCAAAGCATTAGGTGCAAACCACACTTTCCATTCTTACATGGATATCCTGTGGCAGGGCTTTGTTGACAGAAACAAATTATTCACTATAGAAAAAGTTCTAATTAGGAGCTATTAATTAATAGGCTTCTTAACTTGAAAACTTTTTTTCTAGAAAACTTGGTGTGCATTTCAGTCACATAAATAGCTGAGCACATACTTGAGATAGCCTTAAATGAGTTAACTTGAATAAACTGTAAATTAACTTGAATAAGCTGTAAATATCTTTGCTTGTCCTTTATCTCTCCCAAAAGCTATAAACTGAGTGTAATTGTGATGCTGAGGGATGCTGTGCCATTCAGTAGGGCACATACAGAGCAATAAGAAAGAAGAGCGCTTGCTCTTCTGGCTGAATTCCTGGTCAGTTTGCACATTCTCTCTACTGAAACTTCCCCTGAAGTACAATATAGCATTAGAAGCACATGCAATGTCCTCCACATCTCATCAGAAATGACTGCAGTTTAAACAGTATTTGAAAACATTATTATTACATATGTTAAAAGTGTGTTTCATGTCTTCAGCCTTCTACAGTGTTGGTATAAATGAATGCAGCAGCAGAGATAGTAATAAAACTTCACTGTGCAAAATGTAGATGCAAAGCACAGTTCAGGTATATTTCAAATGGAAGTTATTTTGGACTATCTAATATGCTTGCAATCAGGTACCATTTGTTGTAGGATGAGATTTAGTGGTGACTAGTTAGGAACTTGTTATTTTTATAACTGACATTAAGTTAATATGACTTAGGCGGTCTTTTTGGATGTAGGCTGACTGGCCTTTCTTGTAGCAGCCCTTCATGCTAACATTCATCCTTCTTGCTTCTGCCTTCCTCTGCTCCAGAGCAAACTCTTGAGTGCCTGTTGAGGACCAGGTGAAGCTACCTTGATGCATGTCTGGATAGCCTCCAATAAGCCATCTGGTGCTGCTTAGCTCTACCTTCTGTACCGAAAATGAGATCATCCAGGGAAGGAGCCAACAAGTTCTCATAGCTGCTGGTCTCTGGCTTGGATATGTAACAAAGAGCCTCTGGTGTAAGGGAGATAAGTGACACGGAGCTACTGGTCAGTGTTTGTGTGACTCATTCCCTTAATCGGTTTCTTGGAAAAAAAGAGGAAGGTTTCTAAATGTCTGTGTTTCTGGTTTGGATTTTTGTTTGCTTGTTTTCTGGGGAGCCTAGACTTAGCAAAGTTAAAATGAACAATAGGTCTGAGAAGCATCTTTAGGTTTTTGCTAATATCAGGAACCTGATAAATACAGATTAATTCTTCATCTTTGTGCAATGCTGAAGTAGCAGTTGCCAGCTTGGTTAGCCCATCAGGCTATTAGTCAAATTAGGACCATGTGTTGATGTTTGTTCTAGCATTTCTAATCCTAGAAATTGGGAGGAAAATTGCATAAGATGCCTATGTGACATATATGCAACTATTCTTATTCCCTTATATGATGGCCTTTTCCATACATTTTTTTTCTCTTCTCCTTCAACTATCTTTATTAAGTAGTAATAGACATTTTATTCAAATCAAATGTGTCTATTAGTGGGACTGAAGTTTCTTTAGTGCTGTTAAGTGAATGGAACTCATACAAAGTTGGTCAGGAATTCAGTCCTAAAGTAATCGTAGTGCCTCTAATTTTTGTTCCTAGGTGTATATTTGACACTTTTGCAGTTATCATGGGATGATGAATGCCTATTAAATGAGGTTTTGCTAGATTTCTCAAGGGACATTTAAATTCAACATTGGTTATGATGATCTGTGTTATACTATGGTACTTTTATCATGCTTTCTGAACTTTCTGGACTTTTATTACAGTATGTCAAAATATTTAAGAAGACATCTGTGATTTTTGCTGTTGGTGGTTATGATCTGGTGCATTTTCTTGGCATGGATGCCATTAGTGAAATGGAAATTATTCTTTTCAGGTGACAAGTCTGACTGAGGAGACAGACACAATACTATGGCCTGCATTATAGATGCAGGCAGACCAAGTGGCTCCTAATCCATTCCGGTTCTGAAACTCTGTTAAAGCGGTTGCATGAGTAGTTGTGAGGAAGACTTCAGGAGATGAACAAAAGGGAATGTTAGGGCTCGGGTATCTTTTTTCTGTTTGCAAAATGCTATTTTTTTTTTTTTTTTTTTGGGGGTGGTGGTAGTTGGAGGGTATATGGTATGATGACTATAAGTCAAGAGTCACATTAATGTCAGGTATACTGGGGAGAGTCATTGCCTTTTCAAGTAAATGACAAGAGGAATAGTTTCCAAATTTTGCATTTAAAGGGAAAAGGCATTTAAACATTAAACAATGATTGCTGAGAGAGAGCTTCCTAACAAGTTTTCCCTAGGTATTTCTATTTACTTGTGAACAAAACAAGTGAAAATCCCCCTGCCATTTCAAGTAATATATCTCAAAAGCTGTCATGCTACCAATGTAAAATGCAGTTTAACTCCTAAGAGGTTTTTTTTCTTAAGAAAAACAACACAATACAACACAAACCAAAAAAAGACCCAAACACAAAAAACACACCACTGTCTCCAACAGAAACTCCAACATAAACAAACAAACCCCCCCCCAAACCAACAACAAAACCCCCACATGCTTAATCCTGTCTGTTACTGAGTTGAAGTGATGGGTCAGAGAAGCAGGAGTTGAGATATGACCCAGATGACTAGCAGGCACATGTTTCCAATGTTCTGGGCTGGCAATATTAAACTCTTTAGTTGTGAAAGGAGGAGATGGCCAGATGGCTATTAACTTGTTTCAGGCTTTTAGGGAGCAAAGGTATTTTCACCACCTTTTATTTTACTTTGTCAATTTTGATTGCAATGAAAGATGTGGCTATGGCTTTATTAGTATGTTGTGGAAAAAAGGACAAGTGCAATGTACCTGCTGGTGGACGTGCTTATCTCAGGTGTTTTCTTTCAGTGTCTCATTCAAGCCGAAAAATCTGTCTTCATAACATTTTCAGTCTTTGCTGTCTTGACAACCCAGATTCCAAATCTGATCTTTCTTCTGGCAGTGTATGACACAATCTAAGCATTGGAGGGCCACGTGTGATCTGCAGAGTTCTGTGATAGGCCCTCACTCTATTTATAAAGAGATATGGCCCTCAGAGACTACAGGTCCCAGCAAGCAGTGCTCCATTTTGATCTGATAAGAATATGATCAAATCTAGATGCACACTGCATGTCAGGGCGTGCTAGCTACATGAGTCACACCTCAGCATTCAAGATAAAGGTGGCTGCAGACTGCTCCAACCAAGCAAAATAGGTGCAGCTCTGGCAACAGACTGGATTTTTTTGTTTGCTTGTTTTCTTTTCTTTTTCCCCGCAGTTTAAGGAATTGTGGTTTTGTTTCCTTTCTAGTGTTGCAATGGGATTCTGTTATAAAGCATGATAGCTCATAATTTTGAATAATTCTGATTTTGTTTTTTCAGTTCTCCCAAGTGCTACTTATACTTCCTCTAAAATGGCTACCGTCATATGCTCTGCAGGAATGGAAAAAAGTTTTGGAAGTGGCTGATTGCTCCAAGAAAGGGTGTTGTTGCAAGGCTTCTAGCCCAGTGTTTACTTGCCAAAGAGACCTCCTTCCTTCAGAGAAGCCTTGACTAAGCAGTCTGAAATTCAAGGTGGTTTATCTGATATGATTTTTTTTTTAAAAGTTTGTCCAACATGGTGAGAGACTTGACTTGAACAGTTAAGGAAGGAACTTTGACACACCTTTGAATATGAGCAGTTTAAGACACCTGCTCTGAAATGCCTTCAGATTAACAGTGCAAAAGCTGACTCTGCTTGGATGCTGTTCAGGATGGGAGCAATCCTTTACTCCCAGTCTTAGGCTATGATACATTACAAAATGGTTTGCATGTAGCTTACTTCTCCATAACAACACCTTTCTGAGTCCTGGTCTTCATCTGGGTCTGCATCTGAACAAGTGAAGGCATTATGAGGAATTCCTTTGGAATTCACTGCATTTCAGAGGTTTCTTAGGGAGTGTGTAAATCTTGGATGACTCTTCTGAGATTGTAGTGTTTCTGGTATCTGTTGTAGAGTACTAAGATGTCAGGTGCCCTGAATGATCTCTCATCTTTATTTCTTGTTTTGTAGTCTTGCTAAAAGGAAGTTTGGTAGAGCAAAGAGCTTTTATTCATATTCTCCTAAAATCCAGGTGAATATCACTTACCACAAGAATAGCTGGGGTTTGTGAAGAGACTCCTTTGGCTCTGGATTCAGTCATAGTCTACGGTCAACAACAGACTTGTAGGTAAAGAATAGAAATGACATTGTGTGAGGAAAGAGCTTTGCATTGGAGTACTTTCCTGCTTAGTAGCTCAGGGTTCCAAAGTTATCAGTTGCTGCTGGATTGTGGTTCACTTCAGTTTCTGCTGTGCATCCTATATATGCATTTTTGCACATTTAACATTAAAAAACCCCAAACAACCAAATGTTACAATTTGAATGTAGCTCTTTGTGCAGCTGTATAGTATGGATACTACATGAAATGTTGCATGAAAGCAAATCAGATTTTGTTATTCCTTCCTGCTTCATGTTTTGTATGTTTTTAAACTTAAAGATAATTCCCAAGGCTGCAATTTGGTCAGGTATTAGATATATTTATAATTCTTATTGAACCCTGAGATCTGGCTTTTATCTCAACCTGATAAATAATGGAACCTTTGGCTATTAGAGTGAGGATAAATACATAAATAAAGAAGACCAGTTAATGAATAAGTACCTGGTCAACAGAGATGACAGTGAATAAAGATATCTGTGAAATCCTCAGCATCATAAAAGTAAGCACATTCAGCCTGATCCAACATCTGAAGAATTTCCACTGATTCCAGAGAGGTGCCTTGTTAGCCTACCTAATACAAATTCTTATCTATGTACTCTATGTACCCTCTTTTTTTTTTTTTTCCCCTTTCCTTTTAAAGCACAGCTATGCTATTTGATTTGACTCCCTTCTGCAACACTGTTTTCTGTAGAAACAGCTTCATGGAGAGGAGTGGCACCTATTGGGTAAAGACAAGATAAAAAGATTGATCTAGTGCATTTAAGGGAATAGCCAGCTATCAAAACATGAGTTTCTCTAGAGGAATCCTATAGTAAGGATAGTAAAAAAGTTTATGATACAGACTTTGAAAAGTCTTACCAATCCTCTGATCTTATTATAGGCTATACTTTTGCTTCTACTGCAAGGCATAGCATTTGGTTGATTTTTAACTAGAACAAGTTTTAATGAGTTTATACCTGCAAGTAAACCTATCAAACTGCTGTACTGACAAATCTATCATGGGATATCTATCCAAGTCCTATTCTATTCTGACTTTTTTGGCAGACGTGAGCCTTTTTCCCTAAGGCACTTCTAGTGTGCTGTCTTTTCTACGCCTGGATATTCTCTTGATCTCTCTGACTCCACCTCAAATATGTCTGCATCTTAGGACCTGGTTATCCTACTGTTGTCCCCTGGTACAATTACAGCATGATTAAAATATGCAGTATGGCTGGGACCTTGATCATGTTCTAACAAGACTATAACCTTAGACATATAGCCCAGTTAGAGCATTGTAACGATGTCATGGAACAACAGTGCTCGTCTTTGTAGCATGGGGTGGGGCTTTAAATGCTTTTCCTTGGCATATTTCTAGTCACACCACATGCTATTGTTGCATTTCAAATGTCGTTATCCCAGGTGCTTAGATCAGCCCCAGGGACGAACTTAGAAATAACCCTACACAGTCTATCCGGAATTTTGCTGTTGTCTGCAGCTCTAAAGAAGTAGTACTATGGACTTTTTTGTTTGTTTGTTTTGGCTTATTTTCAAAACACTACATACTTGTAGAGTTACAAACTCTATTCCAAAAAAGCACATGTACTTATTTATTACATTTTTATATTTAATTCTGGGACCTGGTGCTCAGAGGCAAATCTCTAGTGATTTTCAAGAAAGACCTTTTCCTTAAGGACAGTCAGTTGGCTAACTCTTAAAAATTCTTACTTTATTCACTTTTGGCTTCTTCCTGGGAATTATCTAATACTATCTACTATCTACTGTCAGAGATGTCCCTAGACCAGACAGATCACTGGTTTGTCTCAGTTCCACACGTTTTATGTGTCATGCTTAAGTTATGGCCTCTGAGACCATTTTATAAGCTATTTTAACTACAGAAGCATCAAAAAAACCCAAACGAACAAAAAAACCCCAAAACCAAAACAAACCACAAATAAAGCACAAAACCACACATAAAATCCAAAAAGCTTGACCTTTCTATGTTTCTCTGTTACCAGATCTTGTCCTGAGCCTGTGGCCCACAGCACAGGAGAAAAAGTGTTTTTTTCATTAAGTCCTTTTATTTCAGCATCTTTTTTGCATATCCTTGTTTAGCTATGGAAGAATGTGAGATAGCATAAAGAGAATGGCCCCTAGAATGAGCTGTCCAGTCACCTTTCCAGGGATGGAGGTGAGGCTGACTGGTCTGTAATTTCCTGGGTCAAAACAGGTAACTCTGTTCTACAAGAAAGAAATTGGTGAGGTCCAAAGTGGAAGCACAGCATCTGTGGGAGATAAGAGCAAGTCTTATTTTTTTAGGTTGAAATGTGGGCTTACATCCCTGTCCAACACTGAGAGCTGTTCTGCATAGTAAAATGGTAGGTTGTACGTTTGTCTACAAGAATCTTTATCCATCCTGATGCATCTGGTGACAACTGAATGATGCTCTTTTATGAATTCATGAAGAAATTTCTAGGGCTGTGCTCGAAGACAGCAATTGAAATTTAATTCTTGTGCAGCACATGTAAAGCTCCTTGTTTACTCTCCTAATGTGCATGGGCACCAGTTAAGTTATAATCTAATTGAGAATTCATGCTGTGTTCCAGGAAGTGGCTTTTTGCTTCAGCAACTTTGTTTTTCTTTAAGGTGTTGACCAGTACTTTGGATTTTAAAACTATGTATCCTAAAGAAGTCATAGAAACATAATTTGAATGTGGACTGTATTAAGTGTTCACATCCTGTATCCTAGCAGGAATTTCACCAAACAGCGGAGGTATTCATGGAACTAGGAGCAAAGCAATGTCAAATTGAGAAGGAAATTACTCTGAAAGTGAATTTTTAAAGCCTGAGGCAGACATAGGGAGAGACAAATTGTACTGGGAATTTCCCCCCCACTCTCTAGCTTATATAGCCTTTCCATTACTTCAACAGCAGCGTGTAAGAAGTCCTTGGCTTGGAATAGTCTCTGAATTTCAATTGTTTTGTGTTATTGCTGTGGGTTGACTTCTCTGTGAAGAGATACTGAACCCAGCATCAACTAGGGTTGGGACATTTTCTTGGCCTTGCTTGGGGCAGACCAGAGGTCCTTTCAGCCCAGCATTTTATCTCTGTGGTCAGTAATGGATTCTTAGGGAAGAATGAGACAAATACTTTAACTGTTTGCCTACTACATCTTCCCAGTACTTGGCAAGGAACAGACGAGCAGATCTGTGGGTTTAATATTCTCTGATTTGTTTGTTTGTTTTCCTGTGTGCAGGTTGAAAAGCTTAACAAAAACTGGTTTAGACACTGAACTCGGGAAGATGATATAAAGCAAGGTTCTAGTTGGAGGCTGTCTCCAAACAAAATACTATATCTGAATAGCCTGAAAATCCATAATTTTGTCATATACCCAAGCTTTCTCGCTGTCTGCTATAGACTTGAGACAAAATTTATATGTTGGCCTGGGTAACACAGATTTGTTCAAACAGCAAAGTCTTCAGTCTTACTGTGTCTTCATTTGATAAGTCTGGAGAGCAAAGAAGTGAGAGCTTATGAATTGGAGAAGTCCCAAATTTGTGTTCATTTCCTGTATTACATGCAGTAAAATCATTAATTTACCAGGCTCCGTTATGCAGTGCTATCACTTTGTATATTGTTATCAAGAGTAATCTGATGTCTAAGTGCTGTCTGCTGGTATCTGTTTACTAACTTGAATGGAAGCTAGTTTGGACTCCAAATCCTGGAGTCTTGCTATCTGAAAAGAATGTTTACTTTGTTTTCCTTCTACTCAGCTAGGAAGGAATGTGTGCATGCATGTTCGTTTTCCTCTTCTAAAGCCCTATCATAATTCAATAGATTTTTCTTTTTCAACCCCCCTCCCAATAACATCAAAACTATCTGCATCATTCTTACATAAAATAAGAATTGTTTTAAGAGAGATAATTTAAATTCTTTTTAAAAATTAACTATAAATGTATCTGACCTGCATATTGGAGCCTGTCTGTTATATCAGGATCCCAGGTTTAGGGAGACTCTTAAGAGGTACCTCTTGGAGAACAGCCTGGGCAAATCTGTTGGTTTATCTGGTTATTAGATTTGTTCAGAAAACAGAGATATGAATGCCAAGGTGCTCCTTTTTGATCCTGCTGCAGCAGTAATATGTGTGGGAGGACTTCAGTGTCAGTGTCTGTCCAATCTCCCTGCTGCTGAGTTAACAGGGTCTAATCAATAACTCAGAACGTGCTTATGAAGATGCCTATGGGGTAAGCAGCTAAGACAGTAAGAATTCAAGAGAATGATGATCAAGGTCAATTACCCTTTTAGTCTATTCTGATTTTCACCACCTCCTCTGCTTCTGGCCCTCATCCCAAACTCTGCCTCTGCAAAGTGTGTTCCCAGTTATCTGAAAATGACTTGATGAGGTCTTGGTGCCTTATCTCAAGTACTCTGCAATGTATCATATTTGTTCCTTGATTAGGATGAGGGTCTCTCATCTCGCTCCTGTGGCTCCTAAACCTGGAAATTCTGAAGAACTATAATCTTGTTTGCCAGTTAGTCATCTTCTAGTTTTGTGTAGATTCATGGAATGTATTTTATTGGCAGTTCTCAAAACAGGACACTCTGTACTTGCCCAAGTGTTTCACTGTGTATAGGAGGCACGCTGAAGCTTGTCCATTTTCCTTTGCACTGTATCCAAGTGCTACATTTAATTATTCTTTTCCTACATCTCTATATGTATTTCTCCTCATCATTCAATAATTTATCCTAGCAAGAGCCATTGTAAACAACAGCTTGATACCATGCAGTAGGAAACTTGCACTGATGTCGCTGGTGTTCATTGCTCTTGAGCTTGTCTGGCCCTGAAAGCTCTCTTAAAATGTGCAAGGCTTGGCGTTAAGGTACTGGCTTCTCTCACATCAAGCTGGAGTCAGGCAGCATGTCAGGCCTTTTGGCAACGAATGTGCCTGCATGTGAGAATATTTGGAAGTCTAAACTCACACTAAAAAAAAGATAAAACTCCAAAGACTCATCAAAAGCCTTTCTGGAAATGCCTGTCTTGCACAATTCCACAACCAGTTACAGCTACTGAGGCATCGCAGGAAGGTCTACATGAATGAGGCTGTAAAGAGGCTGTGGAAGAGACAGTTGAATGAGAACACCATAGCTTGTGGTATCCAAATAAATGCAAGAGCTACTTACTTGATAGGCAGTGGGGATGTGCTAGCCAGCAGGACTAGCCCTTCTAGCCCCTTTGTTGTTTGGATTTTGTTTGTTTTGTTTTGGTGAAAGCCCAATTCTATGTCCCTTTCAAATGATACATGAGAAAGCTCCTGTTAACATTTCTCAGGCTGTCTCAGGGAGTTTTGCAGCAGATTTGAAAAATATAGAACTAAGTTAACTGACCCATTTAAAAATAAAAAGTAGTAAAAAAGAGGAGACTTTTCACAATTTCTGTGTCTATGGTCATTCTATGTCTATGGTCATAATACCTGAACAGCTTGGCTTGCTTTTTTTTTATTTTATTTTTGGGGTTGGGTTAGTTTTTTGAGCCAAATATTCAAATCTAATACTTTTATGGTATTTGTACTGTATTCTACAGTACAAATTTCCCCATGCTCTGGTGCTTTAACAGGCTTTCAATTCTCCTTTCTCTGCCCAGAATCAGCAAATGTCATGTCCAACTTTAGTGATCTGCTTTTTGCACAGATGGAGACTATTAGTGCTCTGCAAAGATGCACAGAGATTGTCACTAGACCTGAGGGACCAGAGCAACTGTCTTCCTTGGAGACCACAAGCCTGCAGCCTTTAAGCTGTTTGCCTTGCTGTTGAATGAGAACCCTAATGCAGATCTCCCTCCTCGCACAAAAAAACAGAGAATTAAGTTCAGATTTCCTGCTTTCTGTAACTTTTAAAATTTGTGTATAACAGGCTATTTGCATCCTGATCAGAATGTGACATTTTAAGAAAATGAGTGCTCTTTTACGACGAGAAAGCTTGCAGCTTCTTCCTCATAACAGCCTGTTGTTATTGTCTGGGGACAGCAGGACGGGTTAATCGTGGCCCCATTTCCTGAGGTCTCCTGCCGTCGTGATTTGTGAATGCCTGAGAATACCCCTGCTGAATTCTAATTGTTTGTGGCAGTCAGCACATGATTTCAAGTGTTTGGTCACAGCAGTGTTCGTTTTCTGGTCGTTTAATCTTTGATGGATGTTGCGCCTGGCTTCACTGATGTGGTTCTCGACACAGTAGGCAGTGATTTCCTATAAGACGTTTTGTCTCGACTATAGAGGTGTAGAGTCCCTATATGATGGCCGATATTTATTAATTACATCCCAAGGTTTCTGAAGAGAAAGCTCTGCTGTAGACCATTAGAACCTAATCTATTCCAAAATGTCAGTTGCAGTTAAGCAAGAGCTATCTGGATTGCACTGAGGCTTTCTTTATTAGTTCAGTCTGATTAGAAGACTGATTAAAAGCTTTCTCTTTGTAAAGGTTCACTCTTTATATCTGCAGATACCATTACCATGTAAGATGTGATAGAACTAGCTTAAGGTTAATGCAAATGCTGGAACTGCAAAGCAGGGTATGTGTGCAGTCATTCATGCCCATAGAATGCACATGCATGTTTCTAAAAATGCCCTTCATTAGTAACATGAAAAATGTTCATTTCTAAATATGAATAGGGTTGAATTTTGCTGCACTTTTAAAACCATTTGGCTGGTGTAATTAGCATGCACTTGTATTAAAGGTCAAATTTTCCTATTATATGTAAAGCTGCAGAATTATTATTTTGACAGTAATTTGAGAGTTGCTGGGATACAAGGTATTTTGAGTGGAATGCTTGGTCATTATGACTAGCCAAATTCCCTCCTGTGATTTAAGCATTATTCTTGCTGTTCACTTTAAGCTACATGATTGTGATAGTGCTGAAATATTCTACGCTCCTCTAAATATTTTACCTACGAAGAGCATCAAGCTTTGGCATATACTTTTAAACTTCAGTGAAGATTGCAAGCCAGAAAATGAAGACAGATTTAAGAAGTGGTGTAGAAGTCAGTGTTCCCATCTGGTCAGGTGAATAACTAAATATTGCTGCTGGTTGATGGCTTGGATATGTATGTTGGCATGTGAAAGAGAAAATATAATCTTAAGTGATCATTTTGGTACAGTTACCACTGAACACATAGTTTGTTTGATTATTGACAAGCTTTAGTAGGGAGGCTGTGCTCTGGATGGCAGTAAGCATTAGTATACTGCTTCTGAAGTTAGCTTGTAGACCTTGAAGGAGACTTGACACCTTGTGTGCCAAAGTCGATCTCAATCGTGTTCAACAACTTTAAAAAAAAAAAAATCTCATTCAAATACCACACGGGATTTACCTTGTCTTATATCTGATAGGCTAGAAGTCTTGATTTTGCTTTTTTTTGTAAGTGGTCCTTGCATAAGAAATTGAGGCTGCCCTTTGGGGTCACAGGTTTTACAAATTCTGGAAAGCCTTTCAGGCTGATCTTTTTTAAGGCAGGATTTCTAGGCCTGCTGACGATGGTAGCAGGGCTTCTTCTAGTGAGCTGTCACAGTAACTCTGTGTCATAGGGTTAAGATAAAACCAGATCAGTTGTCTGCTGACTAATTTCTATGTAGCTTTGACAGATTTATCACAGACTTACTGTTTGATGTCAAATCTCCTGCACAAGTGATGCAGTTGTTTGTCAAAGGCTCTCTATTTCAGTGTGGGGAGCATTTAGCTCAAGCCAAGTTTTCTGAATCCCAGCCTAGTGCTTTTATGCCCTACTCTATGTGACTTTCTGAACATCAGGTCTGGCAGTCTCTATCTAGTGGTAGGTGTGTGTCAACTGGATACAGCAGAGCTTCTGCTGCGGACAGACTCTGGAAGGCAGTATCTCCAGTTTCAATTCCATGACCTCTCAGACTCTCAGCGTGTGCTTCCAAAACGTATTTGGCAAGTATCAGTCCATGCCTCATTTAAATCTTTAAACCAATCTACTGCAACATTGACCCTATCAAATCTCTGTGAAGCAGATTCTTGGCTCTACACTGCTGATTTCCCAAGGGAATTCAGTGTTTAGAAATCCCAAAGTGCTGTAAAGTCAGAATAGGAGCTCCCTAATCTCCTCCCCAAAGAATAAGAGACTTAGTCGGAGACTTCAAGATATAGCTGAAATCCTCAGTTGCCCTAACTCACTTGAAACTGCCACAGAGCAGCAAAGTAAGTTGCACTGGCCATGATTTAGTTGTATAATTCCAGGATCAAGGAACTACTAAGGTGGCATCAAGTCAGATTTGTGCACGACCCTTTATGTCACATGAGAAACTGTGCAACTTGTCATCAGGCCTACTGCAGTACTTACATAATCTCCATCAACTCATGTCAGTACCCTTATTCTGGTCTGTATGTAGTCCATAATACAGAGTGCAGATGAAGAGAAAAGATTTTGTCTATTCATTACCTCCTGTAGCTATCATCAAATCTTTGGATCTCTGACATTTAGCTTGGAGGGGGAGTCATTGGAAAGTGAAATAAACAAGCACAAGGAAATGGCTGGGAGAAAAAATATCCTGTAGTTGGTCTTTAAACTGTTATCTCTGGCATGTCTTTCAATGTAAAAATAAGCAATATTTTAGCATTTGTCAGACTATGAAAATATATAATGCTGTATGAGGATGCTTACTATCTGATACTTACTAATATCCTATGTCACTGGGAAAGTGTCACAGCATGGGCTTGCTTAATTTGAGAATTCACTGTCATAGACGTGTATGAACATACTATTGGGTGTATATATAGCACAGATCAAGATGTAGGATGTTGGGAAAGAAATCATTCTCACCACAACTTTGAGATTAATTCATTACATCACTGATGTTGGGGCCAAGAATGAGTTAAGCAAAGTCTTCCCAGACAAATGTCAGGAGTAACTCTACATTATCTTACACCATCAGAGATTGCTGGATAAACCTAATTCTCCTTAAAAAGCTTTGTTGTGCTTTTTTACCTTTTATCTTTTAAGTAGAGTTGCTGCACTGCAGGAAAAAAAAAAGATCATGTCATTGGCATGGATGTAGCTTATTAATTTTAATGGCAATGAGTTGTCCAGAACACATAATGGCATTATGCAGTTGTTTTAAATATTATAATGTGTCTTTAGAAATATGAGAGCCAGTGTGATTAGTATCATGTGGGATGGTTCACACTTACCTTTCCAGTCCAAGGGAAGAAAACACTCTTGGCCTGTTCGCATGCAAACTTGGCCCACTTGAGTAGAAGTAGAGAAGATTTGTTCTTTGTCAGAGTCTATAGGCATGAAATCTAGAAATGAACTGACTCTGCTGATGACAAGGCAAAATTCCAGCAGACTCTGACTGCCAAAATCTAGCTCCATGTGGGTTTCAAAGAAAGCAGTTCTCTATATGGCAATGTGTTCAAGAAATAACTCACCCTTTGTGGAGGCGCAGAGGCCATGCTGGCACCATTTAAAGCCTCAGAACAGGTACAAATTTAACCATGATGAATGAATTACAGCTGATAACTTTCAAAGGAAAGAGTGGGAGATTATAGGGAAGGTGATGCTCAAGAATATGTTTAGCTATTGGGTTAATTTTACTAGCAACTTGTTTACATCAATGGGTAGCAGTAGGGTTTTTTTGGGGTTTCATGGAGTCTCTGTAGTTCATATCTAGAGGAAATGAGCCATGAGCCCCATGTAATCTGATGGTTCTTACCTGCTTTCCTTCATATGCCAAGATGGCTCTTGTTAAGTCTTGGATGGTGTGCAATTCCATCTGCAGTTTTCTTTTACATCTGTGGGTCCCTGCAAGCCCATTATTCTATTGTCCTTTTTCCTCAGAGTACAGATCCAGCACACCCATTCTTGTACTGTAGGTTCTTGGGAAAGCCAGACCCAAGCAGTCCTTTGTGATAGGCTTTGTGTTTGAAACCTTGTTAAAATGAGAGTAACTTTCATGAGAATTCCAGTTAAAATAATTCTGAACCCACAAATGAAAGAGAAGTAGGGTAGACTTTGGAGAGGAAAAACCAAAACAAAATTTTTCATCAATTTGGAGTTTGTCAATTTATTGCTTACTGATTACACATGCTTTCACCATTGTGGCTTTGTCGTCTGTACCTAAGAATTATTGTACAGCACAGCTAGGACCTGAGCTGTGGTGTTCTCCAATAGATCACCTACAGCAGAAAGTATTGAAAAGTCTAAGTTCAGGCTGTGAATTAATCATCAAGATTTTGCTCGCTTTCGACAACATAATACATGACTTCAGCAGGGACGTTAAGTGGCTCCTTCTCAACTGCAACAGAGTCTTACGGATTAGGTCCAGACAAGTCCTGCGGTAGGCAAAGATACAATAAACTTTTGCTTAGGGCAGTGACTGTGAGCATGAACCATACTTGGCTTAAAACCAGAGCCATGTAAAGCCATGGTGCTGCTGCCGCTGCCACCACCAGGGTGGAGTATCATTTTAGAGTGGCAGTTGTGACTTTTATACTTTCTTTTATCCTCATGACAGCAGGAGCAGCGAGCCTACATTCACAGAGCTTTCTCTCCCCAGTTCTGCCTTTTACAGATGCATCTCCCCTTCCTGCAGCCACAGCAGCTCTTCAGCCCTGGGTGCAGTCTGTTTGCCCTTAGTGCTGAGAAGCAGGTAGAATAGTTCTGGGCTGAGGATTTTTCATTAACAGATTTACAAAGGATTACTATTTTGGAGTGCTTTAGGGATACTCCACAGTACTTATGTGGTGTCCAGTGGGTCTAAAGGGCTATGGAATAGAAACAAAAGTGCTTTCCTCAGATACAGTAAGAAGTATCTTAAGTGCCGTAACTATAAGTAGTACTGCAGGTACAGCACTGAACACATAAAATACAACTGTTCTGCATACAAGCAGTGCTAGACATAGGATATTGCTGTTCTGAGAAATGTGAGAAAGGTACTTGTTGATAATGCTGTGTGCTAGAGCTATATTCACGTCCATATTAAATGCAGTCTGTATCACACCAGTTCCTCAAGGTCAAAGGTCACAGACTGGAGTACTTGTGTTGACATGCTTCATCTCACTCCTGACCACTACTGCTGTGAATTTTTTGTTCTTCTTAATTGGGGAATTAATGGATTTGAAATGTAATAGTATAGGGAATCAAATGTCTTAGGAATAAAAAGCAATCCTAGCTTGTTATCTGTTTTGGTTTAAAATGTTTTTCCCTTTGCCTTTTCATTTTGTATAATTGAGCTTTTTAGAAGGGAGTATACTGTGAAGAAAAACATGGCCCTGGCCTCAGTTGGGACAGCTAGCTGCTACACTATAGCCATAGTAACCATGTTACTGTAGCATTCTAACAGGTACACAGGACTTTGATGCTGTATCCTCTCTAAACAGACAAATCTGGCTCCTACCTGAAGAAATTTTTCTGTTCCTCACATGAGCTCTTAAATCAGCAGCAGCAGAGAGGAGATTAAGTACACAAGGAAGAGGGAGTTGCTGTAAAATAATCTTAATATGGGGACTTAATATGCAACAAAAGACATGCATCTCAAACAGATTATGCTGTCTCATCTGGGAGAGTCCATTTCGGCCTGAAATGCATCCCCACATGCCTTGAATGAGGTGAGTGAGAAGGGCTCTGATATAGATCTGTTGTCCTAGGCCACTGGGAGAAAACTGTAACATAAGCATACAATGTTTCTCTAGGGAAACTCTCTGGTTTCTTGAATGCAACTCATAAAACAGAAGTTGTCATATTATTCTTGTAGTTGGGGTGTTCACATACGTTCTTTGATGTAATGTTAGGGTTCAGGCTTGCAATGAGTAAAACTTACATTTTAGAATAACTGTTCTGATATCAGTGCTTACAAGATTAAACAGTCTTGAAGGCACCACCTCAAGGCAGAATAAAATATACTAGCCCCTCGGACTCTGCCATGCTGAAGCTGAAAAGGAAATTTGGGGTAAATTCTTTATCTCCATCTTACTGATTTTGGTTTTTTCAGTTTTTCTGTGTAACTGAATCAAAATATAATTCTTCCATAAATTATTTGAAAATTCACTGAGTCAGGTTAGAGCTGCAGTGCAGAGTGCTTCTGGTGTGAACTCACAGGGAAAAACTGTCTTTGACTGTGGCTCTAATGTATTCACTTTTCATTGCAGCACTGCAGTGCATCATATAAATGAGTCTATTCTTTTAGCAACTGTGAAATTCTGATGGAATGTGCTATCCAAGCTATTATTTTAAATCAGTGTAACAGATTTAGACTCAAAAAGACCCCTATATACAAAACTAGCAGCTTTACCTATTCATCACAGAAAACAATGATTTTTCCCTTTGGAAATCTCCTTATTTTGAGTGTTTCGGCTTCCCAAAGTGAAGGTTCTTCAGTTAAGGTTCTTCAGTTTTATCTACAGTAGACACGTATATCTCTTATTATATTGTGCCATTGGTTGTTACGGCATTTTGATATTTGTTGCAGAGGACATACTGTAAAATACTTTCTCAGTAAAAGAATTCCTTCAACATTATTTAACACTCTGAAATGGAAAAATACTTAATCTCTGAGAGCTACTATGGAGAATTTTTGCTAGCAGCAACTTGCCTATGGTTCATAATGTACTTCTAGTTTGTCCTCGTCTTTTTTCACCACTTGCACAATGCCACATCTTAGCAGGGAGAGATCAGGCACTGAGCCCCAGGAACATCAGCAACCTCATGTCTTGCCCCTAGAATAGCAAACTTACTATCAGGCTCTATGTTCAGAAATGCACTAACTCTTAAGTCTGTGCCTTGCTAATATGCAACTCCAAGCAGCAGGAAAAAAGCCAGACTAATGTCCTGACTTTTTGAAAATGTGAGGAAGGCTTCATACAATTGATTAGCTTCCCATCCTCCCACTCTGAACGTCCTGTGCACTTGTTCTCTCTGTTCTGGTTGCTTTGCAACATCTTGGGATATGTGAACCACCATCACCACCACTACTCTCCTCATTGTGAGCAGGGGTTATTTCACTGTTGCTATGGTGTCAAACAGAAATTAGCATCCTCAGGACAGCTAGGGAGAGCTCAAGTAAGCACAGAAATATGAAGGGACGGGTTCAGATTTAAAGGATGGACTGCTCTGCAGTAAATACCCCAAGGTGATAGAATAACATTATTCTTCCCAAACTGTTTTATTGTGTTTTCTTTACAACACTCTCCAAATTCCATTATTAACTGAAAAATTCTTATTGCTGAAAGAGACCCGTTTTGGGGATTGTTTTGTAGAACACTCATCCTCTATGGGTTTGTGTAGATCTTTACCCTGAATGACTTTTTCTCTGCTTTCTTACAGAAGCTTAACGTAGGAACATTTCAACCTTCCCGTGTAAGTGCACCAGTGTTCAACCATGCAATTCTTTGCCCTTTTCATACTTCATTCAAAGGTGCAGGTTTCACTTTCTTAAATTTTTTAACTAAGCTACTCAACATGCTTTGAGAATTTTTAGTAGGAACAAGAGGAGGGGGGTTATGTGTTTCAGCACAAGCCTGCTCCGCTTTCAGAAGCGGGCTGTGAACACACTGTGGGCACTTCTGTTGGCGATGAAACTAGGATAGTCTGTCAACTGCGCTTCAGCACCGTCTTCTGAAAGTGCCCCCTGCTGCCACATACAAAGTCTTACAGAATATTACAACACTTCCAACTTTTATTTTATGCAATGTCTTTCACTCTACGTGTGCTAAAATGGCTTTATAAACAACATTAGAAAATGTACAAAACACGTGTGTCTTCAGAGGGGTTGTTTTTTTCAGTTGGCAAAAACAACATTTTCCATAAGAGAACAGCAATAGAAAAGAGCCTGTACTGTCAGCACTATTATAAATTCTCTCCAGTTTAGAATAATTTTCTTCCAGGCATGATTTTTCTTCATGACTTTATAGTGAATTGAACCAAATATAAACAAAATTAAGAATAGATGAGAATATCAATCTAAATTTACTTCCAAAGCCTGTCACTGATTCTCTGCTTTGCATTTCTTTAGCAATTTTTCTTCAACCCTGTGCCACTTAGTTTTTAAGCAGTGATGAATTACATTACATTAATGTTGTGGGAAAGGACTGTATTGTCAATTGCTTTTTATGATTGTCAGTTTTGTTGATGAGCAGTGTTAGTTTATACCTTAGAAGAATATATACTGAAATCTCTCACTCTTGAAGATGTTTTAAATGCTGTTGAAATAAATTCAGAATACTGTATTATTGAAATAAACTCTGCAAATATGTAGGTATGGAACAGCTGTGCATTTTCAGTGAGTATTAGAGTATATTTCATTGAGATAGTGATTGTAATGAGGATCGCTTGAGAAAAAATAGGGAGTTAAAGTAGAACCAGATGCTGATCTGTATGTAGGTGGGCTTGAGGGCAAAGGAGGGGAAAAACATGAGTAAGGAAAACAGAGGTAGAGTCTAACAAAGGAAATGGAAAAGTTGTTGCCAGTGCCAAGAAAACGAAGAGGATGTGAGGAGCCCCAAGGAGGCTGGGCATGGAGGAAGGGAAAAGGAAGGACTGAAGAATAAGTGGATACAAAGATGATGCGGGCTGCAGGGGATGGACTTGTCGCAGATGTTGGGCAGAGGGCTCTGGACTGGATATGGAGCCTGAAAATTAAGCAGAGATGTAATGTTAGTGGACAGAGTCCAGTTGTTCAGGGTGGCATTCATCTTCCTCGTTCCAAAATCTCATTTCTTTTCCTATTGTCTTCTGTCTCACTAGCTGTGAATCTTCCACTTGCTATGACAGATGTTATCAGATCCCTACAGGACTGGTGCTTTTGTCCTGGGGCAGGTGTAATCTTTTCACTGAGGCTGGGATCCTCGGCATGGAGCGAACATACAATTATGTAACTGAGAGTTATATCTTCATGTGTATGAGAAAGAAGCAAATGCATTTTGGAAACGCAGTAACTACATCTCATGCTTGTGTTTCTTGAAGGCTCCAGTTTGTAAATTAAATTCCTCTAACATAGCAGCACAAGAGTGTGTGTACACATGTAAGGAGTGTTCTGGGCTGATTTGCTTTTGAGGAACTGAGCAACATATTGTGAGAAGGGGGCAGCAATAACCAGCTAAATATAATGCTCTAGCGTAATAACTTCAGTACAGTTACACCTCTTTGTAGTGCAGAGGCTGGATTATCAGCCTCTATAGCAACACCATTTTGCACTGCAGTTGTTTGCTTTTGCAAACTGAGCAGGATCACATCTGCATGGGATCTTTGACAGGGGTTCTCTGAGGTCACTGACATGTCATGGAACCATGTTTGTTCAGTAAGTGACACTTTAATCTGCTGTCCCACAAAGCCAGCACATCAGAATGGCTTCCTTTAGCACTGTGCAGTATCTAGTTGTGCATATATATGTTTAAGCTCAAAATACAAAGTGCAGACACTGACTGTTTTTTATCATTAAAGATTTTGTATGGAACTGGTTAAAAAAACTGGGCTGCTAGTCCTCATAATTTGCCAAAGTTGTGATTAGAAAACTCTGCCTCCAGAAGTCTTTTCCAGTTCATTTATTCACTGCTAACCTAAGCTGAGCTGCAGTGTTGTTTTTCTCTGTTTTATGAGGGTTACGCAAGACCTTCTATAAAGAGGTGGTTGCGTCCTACCAGAGACAGGGGCTCTGCAGTGGGAACAACTGTAGTGAGCCTGGCATGCCTACCTGCAGGTCAAACCCTGCAGAAGTTAAGTTATAAGCAGGCAGGCAGCCTCTCCTCACAGGAGCACAGTAACTAATGGGGGAGTTATAGGGCAAAGCCCACAGCAGGCTTGTAGACCCTCAAGTAAATCACTGTAGAATCCAGGGACAGAGAAGTGTTATGTACCAGTGTGTGGTTTATTTTTCCGCATTGTAGTTTGCCACATATGTGTGTGTGTTCTCCCAGTCCTCAGCTATGCAGTACAGCTGTGGAATAGCTGGGACCTCAAGGGGCTCTGAGAGGATAAACAGTATGCATCACATTGCAGCGAGATTCTGTGCCTGTTTGGATGGCCAGCAGACACATGAGAGTCCAGTTCTCCATCATCACCAAGCTGGGCAGGCATTGGCATGGGAGTTGCATGAAAATCTAAAATCAGCTTTGCACTATACCCACTCTTGCCAATCCCCTAGAATAAATTTCAGGGGCCCAAGGTTTATTGTCCCTTATGTTCAGATTGTTAGGACTCACACTGGGACTTTATGGCCACTTAAGCATTATAATGGTATTGCTATGTCCTTTTCCCCTAGGCCTTCTGCACTGTGGGAGAGGCATAAAAAGGCAGCAGTATTCTAGACCCCTTCTCAGAACTCAGTATACAGCTGGCATTACCACAGGATATAAAGAGGCTGAAATGGAGACTGACAGGAGGAGGTCAGTATAATACTGCCAGCAGCATGTTACTTGCTCAACAGTTACCCACTCTAGGAGATCAAAGTATGCAACCAGTACTGGCTATGTGGAAGAGAATAGGCTTTCACTCAGGCTGTAGAGTAGTAATGGCTTTTTGTACTTAGGATCCTGTGCTACATTTCAACTGGAAGCCCAAAGATTAAAATGTTTGGGACTAAGTCATTGTCCTGCAAGAACGACCCAGGCTTCCACATGTTATTGCTTCAAAACAGAGCAGGCAGGCTCTCATGTTCAAAAAAAGTTTTGGTTACAGCCCCTTGTTAGTTTAATTTTAGTTCTTATGAATTGACATATGGCAGGCATGATTTTTAATTAGAGCTTTAGCTGTATTTTACTGGTAGGGTTGCAGAGCACTGTGGAATTTACATTAGGAAAAAAATGCTCTGTCGGTAGAGTACAAGGCTGTTCAGTAATCAGAGTGGAAAGTTAACTTTGAAACAAATTGGCAACTGATCAGATAAAATTCAAATCGGTAACATTTGTGTTGGAAACCAGCTCAGATCTGGGAAAAATGGAATCTAAGCTATTCTGTTCCTCTTGCAGAGGAACTGATGGGTGAACACACTGTGCACACCAAACTTTATGCATAACGCCTCCTCCAAAAACCAAAACGAATACTTTTATAGGGTTATCTGAGCATGTATCTGATTCCTTTTCACATCATTGTAAAACTAAGTGTTACTTTGAAGAGAAGTTTCCTTACATACATTACAAAACAAACAAACCTCCTTTGCCAGTCAAAAACTGAAGGTCAAATGTTCTGCATCAACAGGATGTAGCAGAGAGAGATCAGGAGATGTTTTGCTCCTCTGTGTTTGTAACAGATTCCCATCTTCCTGGTTCATTGTGTGAACTTTTTCGAGTACTGAAAGAGTTAATGGTGTGTTCAAGCCTCAAGCCGCAAATGCATTTAAAGCTCAGTCCAGCACTCACATGGTTTGTATTCTTACGCTGCTGGAGTGGTGTGTTCATGGCATCTGGTTCCCTGGCAACAGCTTTCATTGGCTCAATCAAAGCCTTTTCTTCCTAAGAAAGCTCCCACTGTGACACCCTACCACCACCACTAATCACCATCTTAACCGAGTGTTTAAGATGCAGCTGGTATGAAAAATAGAGCTTGTTCATGTGAGAAGATTAAGAGGCTACCTTGCATAGTACACCTGCCCTGGAGAGTGCTCTTACTCATTGGTGTTGGGCATACTGGAGGGTGTCTGCTTTCCTAGTTGAAGAGATGAGGCATGAGTACATGAAGAGTCTGCTTAGAAATAATCTTTTGTTAGGCAGAAATCCATAAACCTTTGTGTCTTGTGAATAGTCATTTCCTCTTTGCAGCTGAGATGGCATTTGGGCCCCTGTGCTATTGACAAGAGGCAGAAGTGGGATGTAGGGGGCGTACAATAAAATCCATATTGTTGAAGCTGTCTCCCCTGATGAGGATGCAGGAAGAAGTCTCCAAACGTGAACAGGAGAACAATAAGAGCAAAAAATTCACATTAAGCCTCCTCAAGGGTTACATATGCTGGGCTTTCTTGGAGGTTCAGAGTTTGCATAGAAGTTGAGAATGCCTCTAGCAATCATGCTTGCCTGCGTCTGGCAGAATTTTGGGTATAGAGTGCCCAGCAAGCTTGGGCATTAGCATGCCCTGTGCCATGCTTGCAATGTTAGAAATGTCATCCTTTTGAATTACTGAAGCTGTCATTGACTCTGCAGCTGACAGAAATTCATGCCTTATGTTCTTAGTCTTGGAGATTACCTTGGAGGATGCTCTGTAACCCATCAGAGACCACTGCACTCCAGAGGAACAATGCAGCTAGAGCAGAGATGTCAGTGAGGGTAAGCACAGGGAGAGACTGTATGCGTTGCAGTCCATGTGCTGCAGTGGTCACTTGTTTACCAGGCAAACAGAGCACACAAGCCAGACAACCCCCGCCTTTGCTTATCTCTGTAACGTTGGACTGACAGGAGAGTGAACATGGATTTAAGAATGTGGACTGGAGAGCATGTTACATTTTCAGCAGCATGGCTTTAGTCATTAAATACTCTGCTAGGGAATATTAGACTAAATTTGTGCCTACTTTAATTAGGTTTTAAGGTAAACTGCAGTCTCCTGATAGAGCTGATCCCTTGTTTCAAAGCAGTAATTGAATGTATTCCTTTGAAGTTACGGAGAGTGGAGAAGAAAACCTTGTTTTGTGAGACACTATGCTGTATTTGGCACAGAGAGACTAAGGCAATATGTGCATGAGAAAGAAGACAGAGAGCACAGTCTTGTGGTTAAGCTACTATATTGAGACTTGGAATTTGGGTGTAGCTTCCACCTCTGTGTGGCCTTAGGAGGGTCTGGCCATAGGCAAAATAGGCAATTACCAAGAACAGCCAAACCAGAAGTGAAGCTGTGGCGACTCCTTTGGCTGTGGCAGAGCCCAAGGTAACTGCGTTGGTAGCTGCTGCTGGCATTGCTCCCTCACGTTTGGCCTAAACTGCCACAATGTTTTCAAGGGCAGACAGAGCAGCAAATGCAAGTCAGCAAGGCTCAGTCCTTTGCTCTTATTTCCATCTCTGCCCTAGCCTTTCCCTGTGGCTGAAATGCCCTAATGTAACATAATGGTGTAAGAGCAGAGCTAGAGAGATTTGAATCAAAGGAGGACACACCTAAGCCCATAGTCAGTCTCCCAACATTGGCTAATAAAAAATGCCAGGGAAGAACAGTAAGTGTGGGGCTAATCTAGGGTGAGTCTTCTCCAATTTTGCCCACACAGAGAAGAAGCCCAAAGCATGTTCTGTCTTGACTTCCAAGTGTCCAATTCACCCTTTCAGTCCAGCTCCAGTTGCTCAGAGTGCAGCCATTGCTTCTCAGATGCCCCAGTAATACAGGCATGGGACTGGAATGTGGTAGTGTCATACCAGCACAGCTATGGAACCAACAGGGTTCAACAATACTGCACAACTTGCAAAGTGGGAATAACTCTTCCTTCATGCAGAAGGTTCTGACAAAGACCAATCCTTAATATATGAGAGATGCTCGGTAACTGCATGGCTAAAAGCCACCCTGAAAAGCCGATGCATATTTTTAGATATAAAATGCATTTTAAAGGAAGAAATCAAAAAGGTGAAACTAGAAATGACAGCAGTAAATAATTATATTCTGAATATAGTAGGTCTATTTTCTTCTGCCAGTTGTAACAGTTAAATTTATTTTAAAATTTTAACAGTCATTCAGTGAAAAGGGAACTCAGGACAGGTACTATGGCTGTGAAAACAATGTGTTTTGAATGCTAAATGTCTGATGTGATAAACTTGCTTTAGAGATGGAGCATGGGAGTTGTTTCTTCCGCCCTGGAACGTCTCAGGAAAGTATGTGCATGCATGTAAGGAGCTAAACTTGTTCTGCTGTGCTGGCAATCTTGACCTTTTGACAGATTTATTATCCTCTAAGCAGGTAGTGAAAATATGATTTCAGGTGGGTAACTGGCAGATATCACTGCTTCAGTGAAAACCAGATTTGCTTTGGTTCAGATATGACTTTGGAAAACTGCATTTATTTGCACACTGCTTTACAACGAGCTCAGGAATGTAAGAGTTCTGGGAATCACCTGCAGATATAGAGGGACAGGGAAGTTCCACTACAGGGTTTTTCACAAGCTTCCACTGGCCACCCAGATGGGTAGCTTAAAATATTTAAACTTGGCAAAGCATAGAAAGAATGACACCAGCATGCCATCTCAGTCCTCTTTTTTATGTAACTAAGAAGTTACCTCTACAAAGAAATTTGAGGCCTTTCCTTTCACTTAGCAAGATACGCATTCAAGATAAAAGCTTCTTGATTTGTGATTTGAAAGTATTCAGACAGAGAGAACACACTCCCACTATACAGAAGATGACTGAAAGGTGAAGATCATTTTGGTCCATAATTCATTGTGTAAAATTACTTTTAACATAGAGTTGTGGTATTATCTCATTTTCCCATCTTTCACTATATTGAAGAGCTATCAAGAAGCCAAGGTAATCTTTACTCAGCCCCTTCTAATCAGTCTGTACAGATGTGTCTCTCTGTGATTGCAGTGTCTAGTGGATAAACAGAATGACTTTTTTCTTTCAAAAAAAAAAAAAGATCAGAAGGTAAGACTGAGGCACAAACATAACTGCAAGCCTTTAGAAAGGATGTAAATGCTGGCCTTCCACACAGGACTGAATTTCACCCTAAGTAAACCTAAACTAGGGTCATGTAATGTATTGGACTGGAGTCATAGGAGTAGATTTATGTCAGAAAATGGGGGTTATGTCTCTGCAACTGCTGCCTCATCTCTAGCAGACATTATGTGGTGTGAGTAAAGGCCAGAGGCCTGTTGTAAAAATGATGATTTAGGTGGTTGGTTGGGACTCCAGAGACTTCATCACTTTCCCTGCCTCTTTTCTACCTTTCTTGAGAAACTAACTCAATCTAACTCTCTAAGCATAATATTTCCTCACCTCACAGGGATGTTCTGGGAATAAATGTGTCAACTAGTACAAAGCATTTGGGACTCTGGGGCTGAAGAGAAAACAAAACCCAGTATAGAATGGAAAAGTATCATTGTTCACACAGTGTTGCAAGTTTGTAGTAGATGAAGTTCCACGCTGAAGAACCAATATTAAAATGAGATGCTTATGCAGAGCACTGTCAGTCCTGTGCCTGGAGTGAAGCAGGGGCTCTTGCCAGAAAGATGAATGTGAGGGCAGTACCTGGTCAGATTGAAACATCATATTGTACTGTACAACCCGGGGGCAGAAGGAAGGTTACATGAGGCAACCTTCGCTATGCTGTTTTGTGATATTTGAGAGCCTTTGATTGTTTTGTTTTAAACAACATAGTTTTTAGCATAGAATTGATGATATAGATCTCACAGTGCACCTGGAGCTTTACAGGAAAGTGCACAGATAAGGTCTCTGCCCCTTAGATCTTGCATATAAATTGGGGCCTTTTCCTTCTTTCACAGACCTCACTAGGTTAAGTAATGTGAGGAATTCTGGGTTTACAGCAGTGACCCATGGTTAATATTGGCTTAGGCATAAACCTGCACTATGCTTCCTTGGAATTTCAAATTGCAGATTTTTTGATAATTTTTTTCCTTCTTTGCACGTCTTAGACCTGTACTGCCTTTTACCCAGCAGATATTATATGACCTTTTTACTGACTGGCGCCCAAAAATTTAACACTCATCAGAAACAGGAGTTACCAGCCCTGCTTTTAAAACTGCTAGCATGTGCCTCTGTAAGCTCAGTGACTTTTCTACACTGCATCACGGCAATGAAGCAAAGTCAATTTCCTCCCTTATCCTTGGGCAAAGATTGATGAATTAAATTTAGTTACAGAGAAAAAATACATTTTTAAGAAAAAAAAGATTCATTATCTAAAACCTCTTCCCTTTTAGACACTCTTTGGGAGCCTGAACTCTTTTAAAAACATTTCCTTTCCAGGATATCCAGCCTGCTGGAAAGAAAATGTATTTCAGTCCCAATAGTATTATTTATGAGCCTCACAGAGGAATACTTAATAAACCCACTAGCAGTAGAGAAGAGCCGAGCCCTGCCTCAATGCTCAACAGTGTATAGAAAAGCCAGGAGAAGTAATAGGACTGAAGCAGGCTCAATTGCAGATGGGAGGCTGCAGTGGGGAATGGACTCAATGGACTCTGGAACTGGAGATCATGCTGGAACTCTTCCATCCAGCATTTTAGGAAACAGCAGGAATCAGTGCTTTCACACTAGGAATCAATTAAAGAAACCCAAGTTACTGCCATTTGAATAAACAATTATTTCTTTTTCACCCTTACAGAAGCTTGTTACAATGAACTAAAAGGCAGAACTAATTAAATGATCCAGTAGCACAAATCATACCAGAAGTGTTTCATCTAGTTTAATTAATTCCTGCCAGAAATCACTCCTATTCTTAGTGCATGCTGGATGATATTTTTCTTCTAACTAATTTTTTTTTTAGCAGTTTCCATTTATATCATTTCCCATTACTACTGGGATTCTCACTCTCCGCAGATAAAGTGGGAGTGTTTACAGAAGATCTTACTGCCAGGGAGATTTTTAACCCTAGAGGCTGATGGTATGCAAGTATCTTGTAGGTCAAGAAAATGGACATTTACACCACAATCTAAGATTTTTTTTTTTTTTAATTACAGGATGAGACAAATAACATGTATTCTCTTTATTGAACCCTCCTGGTTAAGTCTTGATTTGCTGGTGACATATGCTCTGATGAATATGCAGTTATTATCACTAGGAGATCTAGAACTCAACACTACAGTCTTCACTAGCATTTTTGCTTCTGCATGTGGAATGTGACCAGGTTTACTGCTAGCCAGCTCTGCCATAGGACATTTCTTTGTCAAGGCCTTAAGCTGATTTCCTGAATTGACTGGCTGATTTTTGCAACCAAAGCTTGGGATGAAGGCTTGAGAATTTTCAGGTTTAAGTGTAGGGTCCGCAGACCTGCTATCTTACCCTTGAATTAGGAGAGTGTTTTCTGAGGAACATGAAGATGCTGTTGTCAGCTTGCTGTAGGATAGGTTCTGAATTTTGGCTTTGTAGATAATAATGGAAAGTCTCTTCCTTATGAGATACTTTTTGGAAGATCTAAGCTGTAAGAACATGCCTTTGCTCAGAGACTGGAGTCTGGGTCTCTAAGAGGTTTGGATTTAAAACTCAGTTTTGTGGCCCTTCTCTTGGTCTTGTACTAGTGTACCACTAGTAGGACATATTTGTGTCCATACAGAGGTGAAAACAACCATAAATACAGTGTTTAGCTTTGTAGTCTTTGATTTCTGTATTTGTTTTGTATTTGATACTGCATTCATTGCTCAGCCAAAACTCCAAAGCGAGGGGTTGTAAGTATCACAGAACAGGACCTCCCATGCTGCAGATGTGCTGTAACTGTAGCACTGAGATTTGCCCTTCAGTTGTAGTGACAGGACAGTACTGTGCAAACTGGCTACAGAAATTCTTACCAACAAGAGGACAGAGCCTTGCTCTAGGGACTGCTTTGGATGTAAAGACAAAAAAAAAAATGAGAATAGCATTATTTTCCATCTGATTTTCAGGAGGACATTTGACAGGCTTTATAGTTTAAAATAGCACTATTAAAGCAGTATAAAAATGTACATATTCAAGACATGTCAGTGAGATGGGACATTGTCACGGAATAATGGGTGCTAGCTACTCAGCATTCAAAGTAGGACAAAAAAAGAGGGAGATGCTAATGTGATTCCCAGTTTCCTAGGGAGCAGACAATGAGAAATAAATAGAGAAGGGGGACAACACACTTCTGAGTATTTGAGCAGCATTCTTTGTGGCCATATATTCCAGAGCAGTGTTTGTGCCCTAACAAACAGCAATCTCTGCCATAGTACCCCATGTCAAAAAAAAAACCCCAAACCTTAATTGACATAGCAGAAAAGGTGCCTGTTAGCATCTTATACCTTTCCATCTTGGCAAATGTTGTAAACCATCATCCTTTTGAAAAGCAGGGCCTGAATAACTAACTTCCTGTGCCCTTGCTGGGGACCTTGGAAGTCAGCTGTGGGAGTTGGCCCACTCCAGCTGGCAGAGTTTGAGCACTTGGCTGCTTTGTAGCTGTGGCACATGAAAACTGCTGGGTGTTGACATGAGGAAGGCCCTTGTCCCTCTGGAAGGTGGCTTGCCTCTTTCCCTGCCTCCTCTCTTCATGTGGGTGGTTCAGTAGTGTCCTTTTGGTGTTGACTTTGTAAATTGTGGTAATAACAGTGCCTAGAGCTCTTCCTCTCATGGGGAATTACCAGAAGTGCACAAGGGTGCCCAAAATATGCTCTGTGGGTTCAGTACTGGAGGGCGGAGTGCATAGTCCTGTGGCAATCTGCAAGGACAGGAGTTGTAAAGTGAGTAGGTGTTAGTCCTGAGGAAGAAAGCAGCTGTCTCTTGGGTGAGGTTGATGTCTGCAATCCTCCTGCCCCTAGTCCTTGCATCGTCAGTACAGACCAGTTTTCCCTTGCAAAAAGGCGGCTTTTGACTGTGTCTTGTGGTCATATGCCCTATTTCCTAAATGTTTGCACTCTGCCTTTGAGATAGCACAGGCTCTGTATGTTATGGCCATACTGGGACATCGCTCAAACAGCACAGTTAAGGTTGTGTTTGCTCATTCCTTAACTCTTTATTTACTGGTTTCTAAGGGAGTAGCTTAGGACCAGCATTCTAGAAAGGCATTCCATGCCCCTCGCACCTTTGTGAATTTGTCAGCAAACTTCTTTTGAAAATTTACAGGAGGAATATCATTTGGTGAGCATTTATGTTGATCATGGCAGTTTACAGTCAGCAATTAGTTTGCCCTAGAGATGCTACTGCAGCTATGCATACACAGCACTGTGTTCCTTTGGAGCCTAGGCATTTTACCACACTGTGACATGAGTAGTACTTTGCTGCATGTCCTATTAAAAAGGCAGTATAAGGAATCACAGAGCAACACTTTCCTGGAGAGGGGCAGACAGTCACAAGTTCACCTGGGATGGCCTCTGGGATGGCTGGCTACAAGCTGTCCCAGTCCACAAGCCAGCTCACTGCATTAGCCAGCAAGGCCAGTCAGCATGAGCATTGGGCTGGGCAGGCACAGAAGCATAGCTTCACACCAGTGTAATTTTCTTTCTGGACAGCCTGAAGCACAAGGAAAGTAAATGTACATGTAGTTGTAGCTGTGCCCATATGCCTCTTGTATTTCAGTCTCGATTGTTTTTATTGCTCCCCTCTATCTCTGCTCTCCACAAACACTTTTCCCCATATGCTGTTTCTAACATCATTAAGCAAAATGTCCCATTTGTTGCCTTATGTTCCTCATTAACAGGTCTACCTGCTACAGGTGAAGTCGGTTAGGCTTTCTCAGTGATACGGTGTGTGCAAAACTGTATCTTGTGTTTCTCTTAAAATTCCTGTGCTTTCAAAACCAAGCTATGTGCCTTCATCTGCCTGTCTTAGCGTTGGTCCATCCCTTAGTCTTCCCATTAGTTCAAGCCGAACCTTGTAAGTTTTCACTCATTTTAGGTGCATTTCAAATTCAAACTTTGAGTTGCTTCTTTTAAGAAGCAGTTAAACAAAACATTCAGGCATTTCCCTCTTTGTTTTCTTCTTCAATTGAAGCAGTTCAGAGTGAAGTGGAAAATCACTTTGCTTAATTCAAATCTGTATTTTGGAGGTGTGTGTGGAAGTAGTGAGCTTCCTCCTTGCTCTGCTCTTCAGTTATTTAAATGCTTCACTACAGATAATGTAATGAAAAATAGAGCCAGTGATTTTGTTTTGGTATTGGTTTTGTTTTGGTTTTTTTTTTCATTGCAGATAAATATTTTCCTTTTATTGAACAAGATAGTTTCCACGGTGCCTGTTTTTCATTGTTAGGGAACAGTCAGCTAACTAACAATCTGACTGGCCAGCACCAATTTCACTCAGCTGGAGGCGTTTTGCAGCATGTGCTATCACACAGACCCCACATGGCAACACTTTGTACAACAACCAAAAAAATGACAGGCAGAAGAGGACACGTGACAGTAAATCCCATCATCTGAAGAGCCCAGAGACTCTTCAGAGAACAGAACATTCCTTACGCATGTTACACAAAAACCCAAAAGGTGATAAGTGACATCTCACTTTCATTTCTTTGGGAAGATTTGGTGTCATCACACGTCTCTGCTTTACCACTAGTGTTTGACTATTTCCCCATAGAAAGTAAAGCACCAGCTCAGTCTTTACCATTCTCTGCCTCTTAATGATCAATTATTTTTAATTGGAACCTCTTACATTGTGTCAAACCTTGAGAGGCCTCCCTCAAGATCAGGGCTTAAGCAAGATGGGAACAGTACCAATACACATGTGAGGACAATAGAGACATTTGTCCCAAATAGCATGATACTATTTGGAGAAGGGCTGAAAAAGAAATAGAGGTAAGGACGATTGGAAGAATTTGCAGACCGTGCTCAAGTCTGGAAAAAGTATAACAGTTACCTGACCCCTAATCTGATGCCCTATCTGCTGGCACACATTGCATCTCATTTGCTAATAAAAATGTCATTGTGCAAAATTGTATTTAAGAACAAATAAAACGGGCTGGTATTGACACAAAGAACTCTATCAGCTAAGTAAGATGCAGCCAGGGATGACACTGAGAGTTTGTGGAGATTGTGAAAATAATGCTTATAATGGCACAGTCCTTCACAGGCTTCTTTTTTATGTGCATATGTCATTATTACACCTTTAATGTCTGTTTTCAAGTAATAAGTCTGAGAGCAGTGGTGAAACGCTGACCAAAGGACACTTTTAAAACAAAGTCAGTCTTAATGAAAATCAGTAGCAAAATGGAAAGGTCATTTAAGTGAAATTGCTGAGTCCTCTTGAGATTATTTTCTGATAAATATTTATTTTCAGCTCTCATATTGAGAAGTATTGATTAAGATTTGATTCAGAATTCAGTGCTGTAAGTATACTTTAGGAAAATGAGAGATGTGGAGTTAAAGTGTTATCTCTGTTAATGTCACCTCTATTAGTCAAACAGCAAAAAAAGTTAAGGAATCTGAAAGACAGAAAATTAGATTCCTGTCTTTTGGCAGTGATACAGAGTTCTGTGCCTTCATAAGAAAGTAAAACTATCCACTGATTAATTCATCTTTGCAGATACAGGATTTCTTGCAAGAAAGACAGTTTCCAGATCACAGTAACTGTAAGATACAGACTTTTAAATCTTGTGAAGTTCAGATGCAGGACTTTGGTTTAGCCTACAATAAAAGCAGAAAGATGCCATGGGATTTGGCCTAGGCTCTGGAAACCCAGCCCACCTCTTGACCCTGCTTTAGAAGGGGAACAGGGTTCAGACACAGGCCTGTTTAGTCCCGGACATGGATGCAGTTCAGTCCCTTCCCGTGGTTGCTACAAGCTGCCTTAGCGAGGCCAATCTTTGCCTTCATCACTCTTTGTGCCTGAAATTTTTACCCATCATAAAGGTTGTTTGTGCAAATCCAATAGCTGATTTACTATCTTCACAGAGCAGAATGTGTAAAGAAAAACAGTGTGAGCAAATCCTTTCTCTGGAAGGGCTTTCTATCCGCTCACATAATCCCGCTCAGTTCCCGCCTGGTATGCGTAGTTGTGTGAGGGTGTCAAATGACAACCTTTTTTACTGGCTGTTGGCCCTAATGGAATGCTGCTTTGCACATCTGGTAAAGTAAGGACAGGAGGAAATGCTGCCTGAATGTCTACATTTGCCGTTAATTAAAAAAAAAAAAAAAAAGAGAGGCAAGAGCATTATAAGTAAGAAATTATCTTTTCATCATGGATTAAGTAAGATTCCATCTTTACATTTATTTTTTTCATACTTTCTAAAGACTGACTTCTGCTTTAGATAATCAAAGCTAGCTTTGAACTAGCACACACACAAAAAAACCCCTTTTTTTTTCTTTAAAAATAGCCCTATAGATTATATATACATATCACAGCCTTTCATTCCTTTTATAAACTGTTTCATTTTCTGTGAGAATGTGAAAGTTCTGAGCAATGCAGCACTCACACAAGTACCACCACAAACATGGGGAATGGGGTCCAAGTACACTATTGCAATTAACATCGGTATTTAATTAGCAGACAGCTGCAGTGGGCAAGGGCCTTTTGATTTTCTGTCTTTTGATGGGGTTTTTTGATGAGACATTTACCTGAAGCTGCAGCTTGTAGCTGTTACACTAACATGCACTTAGGTTGCACATGTGCACACGCACACCATATAGAAAGGAAGCCATGTTAGGCAACTGATCTGATTGGTCCTTTAGGTAAATATTTTTGGAAGTAGCTCCCTTTGACAGACTTTCATAAAAGTTCTGAAGTTATGTTTTTCGGTTTCATCTTTTATTTGGCGCTTTTTTTTTTCTGGTGGGTGGGGTCGTGGGATGAGAGGGATTCAAAACTGAGCCAGTTGTTACTAGCAGAATTTCCTGACTAATATGGATATGTGAACCCCTTTAATTTACAATTGTTATTTAAAAATATACTATAGGCCCTCCTTGTTCCTGTTTGTTTATCCGTATCCTCATTTATCCCATAGTTTCCTAGGATGGTTAGGCTGGCTGTACAGAGAAGAGCAAGTAATGTAGAGGAATATGCCCTAATGACCCTGTTTGGGTCTGTCCTCACTGTGCATCACTCAGTAGAATTCCCTTTGGCTGCAGCTGTAGAAATGCTGTGCTTGAGCTCAGTATTTACCTGGATCAGGAGAAAGTGCTGTGCCTTACTTCGACTGATACGGTTTTGAAACAACAACTGTCCAGCCACCCAAAGCATGCAACTTTGGACCTCAAGTTCAAACAACATCAAAGATCTCCCCAGGTTTTTTTTGTTTTGTTTTTTTTTTTGTGGTGCAAACTGGTTGTCTAAGCAGCATTAAACTCTGCTATACATATTTTAAGTTTGTAGTTTGGGCACCATTGTTGTCAAAATGTATCAGTCCTACGTGGGGCATTTGGGAGCTTGCCACGTGCTGTATTTATTCTCCCAATCCTATATTATCCTGTGCAGTGCTGTAGCTGCCAAAACCACAGAGTCTTGTTGGCATGAAACGATTATCCTGGTTTATATAGAACAGTCTTGGCAATGGTCTATCTCAATGAACAGTCACAGTGCTGAAAGATTCAGAGTTGTCTTTTCCTCTTCAAGCAAAAAAATAAATTTCTTTCAGCTGTATTTGTGGTTGTAAGAAATAACAGAAATACAAAGCAAGTATGGAGAAGAGGGTGTATATCAAGTACCTGTAAGGTCTGGATGGAAGTGAAATGGGATTGAGAAAAAAAACCCAACTATTTAAGATACAAGCTAGTAATTTGGTTTCTAAAACCATGTGAAATTATATGTGTTTACTGTTGCCAGCTGGTGAACACAGAGATGTGTGGTTTTTCACTTGCATGCAAAGCAAGTGAAGTTGTGGGTGAAGTACTTAGACAAAAACATTAATGCTGGTGTGGGTATTCCACCAAATATAAACCCAAACAAACACTGCCTTATTAAAGAAGCACTTTTTCTGCTACTACTTGTGAACTTTATAACTGTTAAAGGCTCCTGATTAACTTGCCTGAAATAATACTTATTGTAGAAAGCAGCACAAATGTCTCTGAAGCTTAAGCAGCGTTCATGTGTTTTTCATGAAAATGTTGTACACAGTGTAAATTTAGAGTATAGTCATAGTTTAAGGCAAAGGAAGGGTGGTGACCCAATAAAAAGGCTGAAATCATTGCAAGAGAAAAGCTGGAACCTATCATTTTACAGGTGTGTAAAACTCTGTTTGCTGGGGCACTTTCCATGATTGTACCAGCACAGCTTGAGATCTAAACATTTGTTTCAGTTTAAAAAATTAAATGAAGTAGACCATTCCATGGAAGATACCAGCTTTCAAATGACTGTGATGAGAATAAACACAGGCTTTGGGCTAGCTATTAAGATTAAAGTACAAGTCACCTGAACAAAACTGGAGATAACAAAGGTGGTGGGGGAGAAAAAAAGCCAGTCCAAAACACTGCCCTTCAAAAGCTATTGAAAAGGACCTAGTCCTTAGTGTTTCTCTAAAATAATTCATCAAAGCAAGGACTTAATTTATAGCAATTGTAGCGCCCTCCAGTTCTCAATCTCATAAATCTCTTTGGAATGGCAAGACAGCATTATCCTTATTTTTTAGATAAGGAAACTGGTTTATCAGCTTCCCCTCGGTGAGAGGCAGAGCCTGGAGGAACTTGACTAGGATGCAGGTACCTCAAGTGGGAGCAAACATTTGAAATGGCCTCAGTATATGATCTATTGTGAGGGGCTGATACTCAAAAAAGCCAATTTCAAGTGATAAATAAGTTTCTGATCAGCATAATTACACAAAAGTCTTGTGTCTTCTCTCCCTGCTTTGCGGGAGATACAACTTTCACAGAGCTGTGCCTCCTTCTATAACCTGCCCCCTGTTCAAAGACTGAAAGAACTTCATTGGAGCTCTCGTATTAAAAATTATTTATTTAGTGATCTGTTCATGGGATGAAGCAGGGCCTCATACAGACCTTCAAAAATCAAGTAAAAACATAAATACATATTTTCTTACAAAAATGGGATTTACAAAATATACATACTGCACTCGTCTTACACTTTAATCTTTTTCTTCCACGTGCGCATTATAAAAGACAAAACCCCAAACCCTGCACGTTTGAAATCAGATCTACTGAAGTTGGCCGATCGGCCCATTCCTCATGGCCAGACTACTGGTACACTCTCAGCAGCAGTCTGAGGGTGTTCTTTTTATTTTACATTTCATTCCAGACGCTTTTCCCCCTAAAAATGAAGAGCAGCTATAGGGTGGGAGACTTGCTAAAAATCCACAATTTCATATTTTGTCCTTAGGCAAGAATATACACACACACATATACTTATAAAAACAACCCTCCAACGAATATAAAGGTAAAGTAGTATGCAAAAAAATATGAACAAGTCAACAAAAAAATCGGAATAGAAAAATCTGTCACATTTCAAAAAGACGATGATGCAGCTGATGATTTCTGAATGTCTTTCCTTCTAAGACATGATCACTGGAAACGTAACCAGCTCTGTTTTAGCTGAAACGAGAAGGCCCCTCACTTGCAGCAACTGTTTGCTTTTAAACCTCGGTCCCCTCCTGCACCACAACTCATTGCTACGCAGTTCAGGGAACCTGAGTAGCCTGCAAAGGGTCCATCGTGAGTCAAAAGGATTCATCCTGTCCCCAGAAGCCAGCTGTGTACTGACCCTACCTGCAGTGAGCTCACTGCAAAGCAGGAGACAAAGCAGGTTTACGGGAAAGAAAGAAAAAAACAAAGTTGTATCTTTACATTACATCTTTTAATGGCTTTTGTTTTGGCAGGTGCTCTCAGTTATGTTCTTCATGCCCTCTAAGTCTTGCATTTCCTTCAGCTTAGAAATGGCAGGGAAACATCCTGCCTCCTCCTTTCTTCATAAAATGGATGTTTATTTCTGCAAGCTTCTCACATCCAAGAGTGAACCTCCACTGTTTTTATTAGTCTGCCCATAAAAACCGATCTCATGCTTATGCCTTTCTACATAGAAAACATTTTTGCTTCCCCTTTTGTCTGCTAGAACAAAGGGGGAAAAGCCTTCTGCTGAAAAGCAACAAGTCATTTATTTTCAGAGTGTGGTATGGCAACCCTCTCCTTTCCCACAGAAGCAAGAACAACAGGCCGAGGGCCGACTTTAAAACAATTACAACAGGTATCACCGAGATAAAAAAGAACTTGAGTGAACAGAGGCATCTCCCCAGCACACGATCCGGGCGGTAGCTGGGTGTGCAATACTCACGTGATTGCTCCGCCGAGCTGGAAGGAGCAGGCAGTGAGCTCAGGCTCGGAGCTGCTCTGTGCTGCAGTTCGACCTCAGCAATTCACAGAGACCGTTTGGCTATTTCTCAGCAGGGGCAGATCAACAGATCTGGTTGTCCTTCTCTCACCACCGTCCAAAGCAAGGCAGGATGATTTTAGTGGGGTTCGGTTTTTTTTTTTCCTGCACAGGGATAGGAGGTAAGAGAATTAAGAGACTTCTCGAGAGTGAAGGACTTTCCCATCCCAGCAGCAGCCTCTTCTTTGTGCTTTTCCACTCAGCTGGGCATAAGCACTACTTGGCATGGTCCATCTTAACCTTTATGCAAAGGTTATTTTTTTCAAACCCTCTAGGAGGATTAAAAAGTTTGGAAACCCTCCCTTCCTCCCTCTTCAGGGAGCCACTGCCGTCTCTTCTGCTGAGTATCCCTCGTGTTGTTTGTCTGTGTGTGTGTGGTCAGAGGGGACCGGGGTCTCATACCGCCGTCTCGCCTTTACTACCAGTGCTGAGTCTGTGGTAAAAGCGTCGCCAGGACTGAAGGGTTTTGCCAGACCAGATCCAGAAGCCTGTCGTGATGCCAACAATCATTGTCATGAGGTACTTAATCATGAAGACAGTGAAGTCTGGGCTCATAGGGGCAAAGTGACTGGGACAGGGCACAGCATAGGTTTTGCAGGTCTGGAGGAGCCATGTCTTCTCCCAGGTGCCACGGAAGGCCTGCTCGTAGAAGTAACATGCCAGGACAATGGTAGCAGGTACTGTGTAGAGGACACTGAAGACACCAATACGCACCATCAGCTTCTCCAGTTTCTCTGTCTTGGTGCCATCATGCTTCATGATGGTGCGGATGCGAAACAAGGACACAAAGCCAGCAAGCAAGAAGGAAGTGCCAATGAAGAGGTACACAAACAAGGGAGCCAGCACAAAGCCCCGCAGTGAGTCCACACTATATATACCTACATAACAGACCCCACTGAGTACGTCCCCGTCCACCTGCCCCATGGCCAAGATGGTGATGGTTTTGACAGCAGGCACAGCCCAGGCAGCCAGGTGGAAATACTGGGAGTTGGCCTCAATGGCTTCATGGCCCCACTTCATGCCGGCAGCCAGGAACCAGGTGAGGGAGAGGATGACCCACCAGATGGAGCTGGCCATGCCAAAAAAGTAGAGGATCATGAAGAGGATGGTGCAGCCTTCTTTCTTGGTGCCTTGGGCCACAGTGCGGTAGCCATCCTCAGAAAAGCGCTCCAGACAAACCACCCGCTCCTCCAGCAAGAAACCTGCTGCGTAGGCCACTGCCACCATGAAGTAGCAGCCGGAGAGGAAGATGATGGGCCGCTCTGGGTAACTGAAACGGCGCATGTCCACCAGGTAAGTAAGCACAGTGAAGAGGGTGGAGGCACAGCAAAGTACAGACCACACACCCACCCACAGACGGGCAAATCGCACCTCAGCCTCTTTAAAGTACATGAGCCCGTTGGGCCGGCTTGGCTCACATGGAGCACCGCAGTCCCGCTCCCCCAGGAACCGGTAGCCCAAGTAAGGTGGTACTTTGAGTTGCCTGGGACAGGAGAAGGAGAAGCCGGATGGGGGCTGCGGCGGGGTGAGGAAGTCCGGGAGGTAGCCAGCCGTGGGGTGGGCAGTAGCCCCCCGGCCTGCCGCACCGCCAGGCGCTGGCGGGGCATCTGACGTGTTCTGGCCCACGCAGATCTCGCCCGCACCGTGGACGGGGAAATTCTCGCAGCGGAGCCGCTCCGGCCACTGAAAGCCGAACTTGTTCATGAGGGCCTCGCAGCCTTGGCGGGCCCGCTCGCAGAGGGACCGGCAGGGTGGGATGGCCTGCTCCAGGACGGTGCAGACTGGCGCGTACATTGAGCAGAGAAAGAACTTGAGCTCAGTCGAGCACTGCACCTTGACCAGTGGGTAGAACTGATGCACCTCCAGCCCCGCGTCCTCCTGGTTAGTGTGGCCCAGCAGGTTGGGCAGGATGGTCTGGTTGTAGGCGATATCCGTGCACAGCGGGATAGAGATGGGCTGGCAGAAGCCGTGGTCTGGCACGGAGATGCCCTTCTCGCCATGCTGCGCGGCCACGCCCGCGTGAGTCCCCAGCAGGGCGGCCAGCAGGGCAGCCAGACCCAGCAAGGGGCAGCCGGAGGCGACCGCTCCGCCGCCGCATTCCCCTCTTCCTCCAGCCCGCATCGCCGGAGCGGCCGGGGAGTTGCGGGAATCCTTCAAAGCCGGGCGGTGCAGTGCCCTAGGGGCATGAGGGTGCCACCCGGAGGGTGGCAGCAGGGCCCCTTCCAAGGGGCAGGGGCGCGGTAACAGGAGGAACGTGGCTCCGCGCTAAACCTCCGCGACTGTCTTCCTCGGCGCCGTAGGGTCGGTGCTCACACAGCAGCGGCGCTTCACTCGGCCAAAGTTTCTGGAGTTGCTCTCGCCAGAGAAGGCGGCGGCGAGACAAGAGAAGAGCGCGAAGCCCAGCGACGTCTCTAGCCAGCTCCGCGCAGAGTAGCACAGCGGCGGCGAGGCGGTGGCGATGCTCCCCGGCTGGCCGCGCGGTCCCGGAGACGGGGATTTAGGTTACGGCTAAATGGATTATTACCGCGCCCGGCTGAGCTGTGTATTTTACTCCGGGGCTTAAATAACTTTTAAAATCCAATTACTGCGCGATCCTGCCCGCGGCTCGGCTATGCTCCGCTCCCGACGGGCGCCGCTGCGGGCTGTGTGTCCGGGGCAGCTGCGCGCCTCCCGCCTGGCCCGGCCTGGCTCCGCCCGCACCGCCGCTCCCGGCCCACGGCTGCCGCCGCACAGGGGAAGGAGAAGAAAAAAAAAAAAAAAAAAAAAAAAAGGAAAAAGAG
>WBNM01005192.1:163785-220273 GCA_013399055.1 Ramphastos sulfuratus
CCCCCCAAAGGTTTTTAAAGGCTGAGGAAATGCTTGAGACTTAAGACATGGTTACAATCTTTTGTAATCCACAGGCTCAGTCTGGGGAAGGTACTCAGAGCTCTCAAATCCTAATTTGCTGCCAAATTCTTATGTGCTTGATGTGGTAGATTGTTTCACTCCTGACTTAAAAATAGCAGGTCCTGCTGTTCTTGGTCCCACAGATGATCCCTTTGAGTTTAGAGATAACTGGAAACTCTCAAAACCTCAAGGAGAAAGCTCAAATTTTAACTCTCCTGTTTCTTATTTGCTTTGCTCACACAAGTGCGACTGGGCGTCGTTTGCTGTGGGACTTTTGTTGAACCGTGTCGTTGAGGTCAGATGATTTTCTTTCAGTGATTGTAAATTACTGACCTGGTAGCCAGCCATAAAGACATACTTTGGCTGCTACATGTGTACAGTAAAGCCACGGGTTTAATGGTGAATTTACTTGTATTAATACTGTATTTATTTCAATAGGCAGGGATTTATATTACAATGTAACGGGGTATCCACTAACCATTTTTTAAAAACAATAGTGTTTTAAAATTATAAATATACAAAATCCCTCTGAAAACATAATTATTGTAGGACTTTAAAATATTCAAAGCTTGTGCTGGTGAAGATTTTTTATAAAAAGGTCTGAAGGTTTCACCTGAAGGAGAAGTTCCTCTTAGGGGGAAGAAAAAAAAAAGAAAAATCCACTTTTAAAGGAAATCTTAAAGTGGGCAGATTACTGTTTTCTTTCTGATGTGAGTGAGCAGGCATGTGCTGGGCTCAGCAAAGCCACGGTGTGGTGTGCACCCTGAAGTGATGTTTCTGACAGTGCTCAGGGTGGTTGGGTAAGTCAGTCAGAGGCTGGTCTTGCCAGTGTGGCGAGGAGCAAGTGTCACAGTAGAATCTGTGGTGTAGAAAGTGGTGCTGGGAGTGCAATAGGTGGTGTTCCTCTGACTCTGCCCCCCAGCTCCGTGCTGTTGTAGGTGCAGGGTTTTGCCTGAGGTGTGAAAACTGAAATTTCAGTTACTGATAGCTATTACAGGACAATTGAAGAAGAGTTCTTAATGCTGGTGTCTTTGCTGAATTACTATTGGTTTATTTTCATAAAGGTTGGTGTGACTGGTGGAGCAATATTAAAACAATGACTTTCTGGGCAAAGCAAACCAGTTCCCAAGTAGCACCTTAGAAGCTGCCCCACATAGTACATTGGTGATATTGGAGGAGCGCTAATCCTGGAAACTGCATATGGACATTGATAGCATGTTTTGAAGGTGAGTGATCTGTGGGCATTTTCAAGGTGCTGTAAATTGTTTTTACTGGAATTTGAGAGCCCCACCTCTAGGTGAAGTCAGCATTGTGCCAGTAGCTTCTGGTTAGGGAGGAAATAGGCCTCTGGATTGTGTTGTCGTTATTATGATTGTCATTACCAAAGTGCAGCGTTTTCCTAGACATAGCAATAAGGACTTTTTCTGCAAAGGAAGGTCTTATTAATGCGAATTCTCATTGTGGTAGGACAAGGAGACTGGGTGTCGACCCATAAAAGTCTGTGGAAAGTGGGACAGCTGAAGTGGTGATTGTCCCCAGCTGGACCCACCCTGCCCTGCAGCAGGAATCACCCTTGAGCTAGGGCATCGGTGCTCAGCTCAAAGCCACTCTTAGGACTGTTGCTGTGTGGCCCACTCTGTTAGAGTTCAGATTTGGCACTGACTTCATTCCCTCCTTTGGGCTGCAAACTGAGGCAGTTCTCAAGGCCACATTACTCCTGGCCCAGAGATCCCGGGAGGAGGGTCAGTCGCTTGTGTGGGAGTGGCAAGGCAAAGCCAGGGAGTGGGAGCTTCTGCAGTCATCTTATTTTCGTCTGTCTGTGACTCAGCATTCTCCCAGACCACAAGGGTCATTTCTCTGTGAGTAAAGTGTGTAGGCATTGGTACCTGCATATTCTGCAGATATGGTGAGTTTGGGCTCTCTGAAGCAACCTGAGCAGCTGAGTAATAGTTACTCACTAGCTTCCAAATTTGCTCAACAGTTTTCTATAGAAAGGCTCTGTTTTCCACATATTTCTAAGGCAACCATGCTTAAAACATCAGATTAGACTTTCTTCAAAAGCATATCTTAAAACTGTTTGAGTTTGGTTGGTTTTGTTCTGTAAAGCACGACAGACTCTCCCTTTAAGATGCTCTCAGGTTCTGGGTGCTCACTACCAGAGCTGTGTGTAGGAAGGAGAACCAAGCTGCTTCCGAGCTTCTTCAGAGGTGCTGATCCACCTCAGGGGAGCTGCTTGCAAGCTGCAATTGATGCTAAGCAGCTGAGACCTAGCAGAAATGGTATTTTGCTAGATGAATTCCCAAGGATCTGAGGGCTGGTTTCCTAACAGGACCAGCTAAAAAAAATCCAGAACTGGATGAGGGTTTTATAAACCTTTGTTACTGTTTTTTTTCCCATCTTGAAAAACATTAATTTGAAGGTGCTTTTTTTTTTTTTTTTGTTACATTTTCAGCAAAATTACCTTGAAAATATTTTTTTTGTTGGAAACTGTTCCAAGAAAATTCAACTTACTGGTAGCATTTAGAGTAACCTTTTTTTCAAACATGATGAAAAAAAAACAACTTACAATTAGAATAGGAGTTCATGTGTAAGTGTCATGAGGGAAAACCTACAATATGTGACATCCTACTATTGTTTTTTTTAAGACTTGAAAAAAGGGTTTACCTGACAGTGTCTTCCTATTCACAAGCATACAGTTAAACTATAAAATCTAGGTCCATTTTTAATGCAAAAGTGCCTAGTGTTTATAAACAGAAGCAAAAACAAAAGCAGAGTAAACCCAAATTGTATAGCTGCCAAGCCCAAGCACCCCTTTGACTGGAAGAGGAATTAGTGGTTTGCATAATCAAGCCTGGGGAGCTCATTTTGTCATGGTCAAAGGGACTCAGTGGTGCAACAGTAGGGGTAGAGGGATCAGCAAGCACCAACAATGAATTCCCCTCATTTTTTCGATGTAAGGCCTGAGTAGAGGAAATGCAAAGCTCTTATTTTCTGCTCTCTCCATTAAAAAAAAAAAAAAAAGAGAGATGAAAAGAGCAAGGCAGTAAAGAAGCCAAGTTGACACCTGTATCTGTGACAGCTCAGACAAGGCAAAAAGTGGGAAAAGATCCTCTGGCAGCAATTTTAAACTGTTCCCCTTCCTGACTTGGAGGCTTTGACTGATGGTGCAGGTTTGTCCTGCCATATGGTCAGGCATCTTGAAGGGCCAGCAAAGAGGTGCTCATGCCAGCACTGGGAAGAGGAAAACAAATCTCTGAGAGAGTGGAGCCATTAATACTGAATTTTGCTTCATGCTTCAGTGTCCTCTCTCACCATGGCACTGTGGGAAGGTGAGGCCTAGCTTGGCTGCCAGGGACAGCTGTGCCAAGCTGTGGTTAAAAGGAAGGGAAGGGCTTCTTGGAACCTCAGTGCTTAGTGCACAGTCTGATGTCCTTACGGGGCAGTATTTCCCTCTTTATATACACTTTCACACCCTCTTTTTATTCACCCAAACCCCAAATTTGGTTTGTTATAATCCGCCACGTTGTTTCTCCTTGCAAAAGAGCCATGGCAGCACCAGAGGGACAGGGTTTGTTTGGTTTAAGCTGCTGCTGACACCTGAGAGCTCCCCAACTCAGGCCCCTGGCAGTGCTGCTGCTGCCCATTAATGTAAAGCGGCTCTTCAGGCCAGCAAGTTAAGAGTTGTAATGACCACTGTGGGTGCCCACTTTCCCTTTTATTACTTGGTACATTACAGAGAAGAGTTTATGTGTGTGTGGCTGCTCTGGTTGTGTTGGACCAAGCTGCCAACATGGAGCATGTGGATGGACTCCAGGGACAGAGCTGTGCTTTGCCTTAATAAGCTTCTCGCACCACATTAAAGATAAAAGGAGAAGGGAAATATTTATATTCTGACAAAGCAACTCTTTCCTTTAGGCTCTTGTTTTATTTATTAGCTTGCTCTGTCCCTCTTTTGCAGTTTTTTCCCCTTTGTTTCGTTGCCTGTGCTCTCTTTTTCCTCCTTTATTCACTAATTTCATCCCTGGGAGACAATGACAGCAAAACTTAAGAATCACTGCCCAAGACATCAGATTCAAATTGTGCAATTCCCAGTTGATCACAACAACTCTCCCCAGTCTATGTTTTTAACACAAAATAATGATTTATAGTGCTTAAAAAAATTGAATATATTACATCTGGTTTACTCAAGTGGCTTTAGCTGAAACTGTAGAAATAGGGTGAGTTGGGGCTTTGGTGGTGGTTGTTGGTTGGTTGCAACACAGATGCTAAATATCCTCCCTTGTTTGTGTAGGCAGTGGAAACCATCATTCTTATCTGGAGAAGCCCTTACCGAGGCATGACACAGCTACACTGAGACCTTTCTAACCTCATTCATCAAACACTTCCTTTCCTCTGAGGCCTTCTCCCGGGGGACCATTCATTTCCTTCAACCAGTATGCCACATGAAAGGAATCTTGGGCAGATTACTGTGTCTGAGTCTAGCTCCGAGTTTGTATAAAGATTCAAGGAGACAGAGGAATGATAGGAATACAGGCAATATGTGGTATTCTTGTCCGGTCTGCCCTTGGTCCTTCTCACGCATTGCAGAAAATCACATAATGATTTGCAATGTCAGGGGATGTCATTGTCTATGTTATATTTCTTTTAGAACTTTTTTTTGTCTTTCTATAATCAAGTAGCTCTTGATTACCAGAGTAAGAGTGAAGGTTCAGACTTTTGGTGTCCAGGAACTTCTCCTCACTGATGTTGTGTGTCTGCCTGTTGCCACAGAGTTGCAAAGTACCTGCAAAGCACAGCCTTTACACCACCCCCGTTAAGTGGTGTAAATTGCAAATGCTGAGTGAATGAATACATTGCAGCTGGTGGGGGAGACGTTTTAAACATTCACAAACCCCTACACATCCCTACCCCCCCCCACCCCCCCCACCAAAAAAACCCCAAAAAAACAAAAAAAACAAAACAAAACAAAAAAACCCAAAAAAAAACAACAAAAACCAACTCGCCAACAAAAACCCGGTGCCATAGCTCTGTTTCCATACTGATCAGGAAGGCAAAGGAATTTGTTAATTGATTTTTCTCCCTCCCATATCAATTAATGAAGCCTATCTAGGGAGATGTGTGCTCTTCTCTCATAATTAATCCTTTTCCTTTATCTTCACAAATAACGGCAATAAAGCAATTAGCAAAGGATTTACAGGGTGTGGAGCAGTGAGAGATTCCTCTGGCCCTTCTGCAGCTCAAGCTGTTCAGTGCTGCTGCAATTCAGGCTCTCTCTGAAGGGATTTGTATCTCACACCCTCTGTGGTGTGGCTGCTGAAAGCCAGGCTTCCTCAAAATCTGAAACCCCCAGCTTGCTTTCCCCAAGGGATAGTTAACAGCTTCGGTGCCAGTTCTCAGGAAAGGCTTCAGCAGGGGCAATGGCATCAGCCTTCAAATGTGACTGGCACTGCCTGGCAGTGTTGCCATCACCTTCATAGTCTGTTGTTCCCAGGGAGGGTGCAGTCAGGCAGGGTGTGCTGAGCCACACCAACACCTCGATCCTTTCTTTCTCCTGGCCCTATCCTCCCATTCCAGTCCATACACAGATTCTGCCTTCTGACATGTCCTCAGTGACTAGCTGATGTGGGTTTGGGAGNGTTTACCCCTCTCAGGCAGTAGAAAAGGAACATATCAATGCTGTAAACTTTGCAGGAGAACTACAAGAGGAAGAAACTGCTCTCTACCCACTGACAGTGAGTCATTGGATGGGTTTTGCCATTCTCCCCACATGTTAGAGCTCACCTGAATAACTGTCTCTAAACTCACTGACAGAACTGCCCTGATGGCAGATGCGTTTTGTGGAAAGGACCTCAGGGGCACAGTGGGGGATGTGCTGGCAGAGAGAGCAGTGTGTCCTTACGGGATATTCGCATCCTGACAAGGCATCTGCCTTTGTGCTCAGCTGCTCAAGTTAGCCTTTGTCAGCATCTGCCCAAAGTGGTTCCCTTCCCTTTGGTTGTGTAGGTGAGTCCTGGCATTTTGTCCATGGCAGCATCATGAATATGCAGACCATGGAGGTTTCAGCCTCAGACAAGGATATGGGTATTACCAATAATTCATGTTTTGAAATGTTCATTTGCCAAGTGGTTAAGCTAAGTCAGGGCTCAAGGTCTACAAGTAATTTTTAGGCAGGCTTGAGAACACAGATTTTCATCCATGTGTAAGTGTGATATAACCTAGTTCTACCCACTTGCCTTCACACCTCTGTGCATTATTTAGCATGGAAGATGTGAAAACCGGCCACAGAAGAGGCACCTCAGCACTCTTGACTCTTTTTCATTATTTAATGGTTCCAAATCATCGTTTCTTATTGTTTGCCTTTAAACGTTATTCCCAAAGAGTAAGTTTCCTGATAATATCCGATTTAAGGAAGCTTTTCAGGGTATTCTCTTTTTCTGCCACTTAAGGAGATTATCAGTATGTAAGAGTAAGCATCAAGTCCTGAAGTGCTGTAGCAAGTACCATCCATGTGTTCAACCTCCTCCTTTCTACCCCACAGCTTCCCCTCTGCCTTCTCACTAGTGGTGTGTTGCAGGAAGGCCCATCTCCACTCTCCTTCTGGAATCACAAAGAGCTGGAGATGAAAATCTCTCTTCTGCACTTCCAGCTATGGAAAGTGGGAGCCATTCTGGTTCCCTGAATGACACAGTGACCTGGGAAGGGCAAGCAGATCCCAACAGCCCTGTTAGAGTGGTCAGTGGTCCTTTCTGCACTGGAGCACTGAGAGAATAAGCACTTTGCTGTGAGTCCCCCCCACCTCTTGTTGGCTTTCAGGCTTTCAAGAGAAGAAGAGTTCCCATCTTAATGAAAGCTGCGAATTATCAGCAGTGGTAGCTCTGCAGCTGTACTATCAGCTACAATTCCCTGGCATGCACTAGACTAGACAGTGGAAAAATGAACCAACTGACTGAAAGAACCTAAAGTAGTTCTCTGTGTGTGAAGGAATGTGTTCCGGGAGGAAAGTGTCCATTTATCCTTCAGCCACGGTATTCTACCCCTGTAAAAAGGTATGGTGGGGTGACACATGTTTGGTAGCCCTATAGTCTTCTGTGACCATCTCAGACAAACCGGTTAGGTCTGGGCTGTTGTGTGTACCACAGGCTTTGTGAGCTGCCTAAAATCCATGAAGGGAGGAGCTGATGAGCTGTAGGAAGTATATTCTGCTCTTGGTTGCTTCATCAGACCAGACTCTTACTTCCCAGATTACGTTCCACAAAAATAGCCTTTCAATGTAATGTACATCATTTTAACTACCCAGCCACTATATGTCTGGCTTGGGTCAGTTCTTCTGCCTCTGTGGGGAAGTGTCTTGGGTTTTTTCTTTGTCTATGATGTTGCTTAATCGCTTGCTCACCACTGCCATGCCTATCTGTATTTTCAAATGTAAACTTGGTGAGTCACTATTGAGTGACAGTGAAGAGATGAGGATGTTCTATGTGACAGCATGTATATAGTGGATGCATATTTGTCCTTAAGGCGAGATGCAATGTTTCATCCTAAGGGAAAGAAGAATGACCTTTAGTCTGTCTAGATATTTTACAATCTCTCTTTCCTCTTCTGTTTCCTGTGAGGTTAAAGACCTGCTGGTGATGATTAAAAGTACTGCAGTTTCTTCTCTCTAAATAGTTTATTTCAGAAGCAAGAAAGAGGCTAGAAAAGTTTAGTTGCATCATCCTTTTTGCCCTGATGTCCACCAAAAATCAGATTCTTTTGCATTTTACTTTCTAAGAAAACGAAAACTTAGGGTGTTTTGGGTTTGTTTGGTTTTTTGTTTTTTTTTTTGTTTTGTTTTTGTTTTTTTCCCCATATCTAGCAGCTGAACATCCCCTACCCCTCCTAAACAGGTTCTCAGAAGGACATCGTTTTTTGCGGACTTCATACCAGCAGCTTGTTTGCATGGTACCAGCATGGGATCTCCAGACTGGAGCTCTTAGCACCTCTGCATCCACTTATATTAGCATCATAGCTGTTAGAAGGCAAGTTCAGAAATTTATTCCTAAGTACAGCAGCAACAGTGATCAGGGTTCATATCAGACCTTTTTCCTCGGGTTTCTTTTCCAATCCAGAGCTGCTACACTTCTTTCTGCAGAAAGGATACTTTTCATTGGCAAAGATACTGTTACAGTAAGACTTGGGTCTTAAATGGTAAATAAAGTTTTGGAGAGAATTCAAGATTATGTCCCAAAAGGGACCTGAACAGAACATAAGAGATAAATTTATACCATTTCATTGGATTGTTATTTTTCTATATACTCTGAGGTTCAGAGTGTTCTCGCTCTATTGCTTGCTTGCCTTTTCCCATTGTCTCTCTCCCTCTGGTCTTGCCTGCTCTGCAGGGAAACACTGATTGGGTTACATTGCAGTAGCGAAGTAAGACAAAGGGGCCTTGCAGGCTGCAGCATCTGGGGGGTAGGTGTCTGTATATGTATATATGTATTTGTATAACTTTATTACCTTTTATATTTAGTCAACTTTGTAAATAATAATTTAATTTTACTTCCAGATTGTGAGTAGTGTCATAATTTACCTTTAGGGGGTAAACCCCAAACTCTAAGTGGTGTAAACTCACCACATAACAGATACCGTCAAAAAAAACCCAACCTCTTAGCAGGGTGGTGCCAGGAGATCATTTGTGCATTGCACAGATGGTCTGCGTGTGCAGGAGAAATCCAGTGCTTTGGGAAATGTTGAATTTACTCTGCTCTGGATTCACAGCCGATTCCAGCATGCACCGCAAACCCCTTTGAAACTTTTCGAAAGTGTTGGACTCACAGATTCTCTGCAGCTGATCTGTGCAGATGCTGTGGAAGTATCTGGGGTTTATGAACACTGAGTACTGGGGTTGCTACTGCATGGTACTTCCAGCTGGGCCATTGGACTCCTAGAAATCCCACACAAAGATAAAGAAAGTCCTCAGATTCTCCTTTCCTTCCAGACAAAATCTGTGGGCAGAAGTGGGCATGTCCAATTAAACCCAGACATGTTAGCCTTGCTCTAATCTGTCTGCTGGATGTCTGCAAGATGTAGAGGGATCAGGCAGATGATGAATGGTATGGCAGTCTAAAACCACACTTTGCGGTGAGTAATGTCAGTATATTGATGCAGCCTTTCATTCTCAGCATTTCTCAAAAGTAATTAGTGTAAAGTTCTCTGCAGGATCAACATCTGAAGTACTTTTTGCACTCACATTCTCTTTCCCAGTTTATAATCTTCTCTTAAGTCACTGTGTGTGCTTAGTGGCGAATCTGTGTGCAGCAGCTTCATTTATTGGCATTCTAGCTTCAAGATATCTGGGACTATCTGAATTATCTTACTGATCCATGTCAATTAGCCAAGAGATTGGATCAGGCCAACCATCTTGCTCTCAAATTCCCCCAGATGAGAACCGTGTGGAGGAGGAAAAAAACCCAAAAGTTGTCCTATAATCCAGGATAGGGCTTGCAGCTACTCAGTCAGAAGGCACTGAAGGAGATCTGATTATGTTACATAGCAGCTGCTGACATTGCAAATTGAACACAATAAACAAAACCGACCAACCAACCAACCAAAAATCAACAACAAAAAAAATCCAACATATCCAATTCACTTTCTCTCTGTAGGCAGCCTGCAGCCCTGCACAGCAACTTGGGTGCCAGGAGGCAGGGCATTACTACAGGCTACCCAAAGCCCTTATTGCTAACTAGAAGAGGTGAATACCTTTCTGTGTCTGGAATGCTTTGCTCCATGTTCATGTCCTTTCAGATAAGCAGTGACATATGAACTCATCCAAATTAAAAAAAAAAACAAAACAAAACAAAAAAAAACCCAAGAAATGTGCCAAAGAATTTCCTGTTCTAAATTTTTGTGGAAGTCCAAATTGCATCTGGAGCTTAACTAAACACAGTAACTTGAATGAACACCTATGGGTCTGCCTCATAGGAAGGGGAGGGCTTGGCTTTGTGGTGGCTGGCCAGAGCTAGGGTGGGGAGAGCTGGGATACCTTGGCTTCCCACAAACAGAGTGTTGCAAAAGCAGCCTCTGATCTGGATCCTTCCAATGGGGTGGGGGGGTGGAGGGTGGTGTACAACATGGCACAGAGGCATGCAGCATCTTGATCTGTCAAAGATAGGCAAAAAGCTTATTTCTCTTAGATTAGTTAATAACTAGGCTGAAAAAGGATTCTGCATTCCCTATGTTGCTTTCTCTCCCTGCACAGCCTCTTTTTGGGTGTCAGCTTTCTGGTGCAGTTTTGGCTGGCCTCATTCTGTACCTGCCTCATTCATTTCACCCTATGTTTTTCTTCCTGGGCAGATGGCTCTTCTCAGATCATGAACCTGCTGCTTAGTAACTGCATTAAGGCAATGGAAATAGAGCCTTTTGCTTCTTATCTTTTCCTCTCTGTCAACAGGGTGGAGTTAACTGTGGGCAGGAAGAGATGGAGGAGCAGTTCACTAGTGTTAGCCATATCCCCACCTTATAGAAGCATGCAGAATTCTAACAAGGCAAGATCTGAATTCCTTTCTCATTTTCATGTAAAACTGGTATTATTAATTTACCTGCCTTAACTATATTTTGTTGGGAGGGCAGTCCCTGTTGTGAAAGTTGCATTTCACAATGTAGAAGTCCATTTTCATATAGTCTTGCTGGTCACTGGGTGACCCTGCTGTGTACACAGCCTGTTCTGTGCTCGTTGAACTCAGCTGAACATAGAGCCTTTCTGCACCAAAGAGAGGGAGGATCTTCAGTGTCAAGATGTACAGTTTCATGTAAATTAAATAACTGTATGTAACCTAATAGGATCATGTTCTTAGCTTCCTGAAACTGAAAGAAAATGAGGATTTTTTTTAAATTTTTTTTTTTATCCTTCAAGTAACGTGCTTTTAAAAGGACTCTTACCTGGCTGCCATTTTATTGCCCTCTATCACTGACATTTAACTGCTGAAATCAAGCTGCTGGAATCTAATAATATAAACTTGTATACACCTCTTCTTAGTATGCAATGTCCCAGCCTTCTCAGAGCAACCTGCTAGGGAAGAGTCTGTATAATAATGCAGTAAATATAGGTCATCTTCAGCAGAATTTAGCTTTTAGCAAGTGGAACAATCCTATATGCAAAAAAAAGGAAAGAAAATTCCCAGTGTGGGCATCAGCTCTGTTCATGTGATGTGAAGGTATATGCTTGAAGTGTATAAACACACAAAATAGTAGTTGTACGATGAAAAGCTACATATTAGCTGAAGAAATATTTGCAGTATTTTGCACTAAATGCTATTGATACCTGAATCTGTCTGGATTTTCCAGGATGTCTTTGTTATACCGTATGTGTAACAGCAGTTGGAAAAATGCACTCTGCCTTCTAGAACAGTTCTGCCTCTGGTGCAGAAGGTTTTTTCATCTGTAAAGCCTGATATTGGGAAGTAGCTTTTTAAGTCTAAAGTGTGAGAGGGAGGAAAAACAACCACTTGGAGCATGAGCTTGAATGAACTAAAAGAACTAATCAGGTGTCTGAATTACTTCTGATACAACACCAGCACCCATCAAAGAGCTCTCCATGGGTTATTTTGAAATCAGCTTTTGAAAACACTTTGAATTTCACCTTTTCCTTCTTATTCTGTGGCAAGATGATAATGCTCAACTATCAATCAAAGAGAAAATACACAGGGAAACTGTAATTTTAATAACATTATTCAGGATTAGCTAAACATGAAAAGCCACTACAAATGCATTAGCTGTTGTTATAATATGACCAGAACTTTGTGAGTTTAAGTGAAAACTTTCATATCACATCTATTCACTGTTCAGTCTGTAGCTTGGAAATTAATCTTTAATGAGTGCCTAATTTGATGCACTTTTTCCCATAACTTAGCCTAAACACTGATTTATTTAGTATTTTTTTTCTGTAATCTGCTATGAGCTGGAATCACAGCCCTGCAGATCTTCATCAGGGAATAGTAAGCTCTTGGTGTCTTTTGAGGCAGTTAGGCTGTGTCTAAAGCAATTTACTACAACACGAGTGGATCAGTATACTGAAGCTACTTGGTAGTTACTTTGTAGACCTCTACATCTAACCTATTGGTGGTTACTTGAAATAAATGTTCCCACCAAAGATGTGTTTTGTAGCTGTCCGAAGGACCGTGCATTGACTCAGACTCTCAGGTCTCCATTATGGACTCATTTGGTTGCATCTAAAACACTTCTGACTTAGCATCCTGCAATAGAAATTTTGATGATGGACATCAAAACCATTCCACAAATCAAGCCAATGCCTACTAGGTAGAGGGTGCTAAAGGGATTTGCATTCTTTTCAAGCTCTTACTGTTGCTCTAGATCACCATACCAACATAGATACACCTGCTGAAATATAAATAAATAGAGGATTTTCCCATTTATCTGTTACCCTAAAGCTGGTTTACTTTGTTGGTTAAGATGTTTTTTGGTTTTTTTGACATACCATTGCATTTTTATTTCTGGAAACAATTCTTTAGTGACAGGATTTTCCAGTCAGTATTGATAATCATAATTCATACACTGTCATGGCCAGATTCACAAAAAAGTCTAGAGACCTATTTTATAAGTGGCTGTCATTTCTAGCTAGATTCAGATACCAAAGAATTCAGATTTTACTTAGAGCCATGAACCCAAGACAAACATCCCTGTTGTGTTCATTACACTGAGTTCTTTCATCTCACCATAGCTCACCCCTCATACTCATATAGCTTGACAAGGACCTTGTTTGGCCACAAATCTCATGTAAATATATATATTCTTGTGCATGTATTCATATTCACTCTGCTTTGATGGTGGTTAGGAGGAGATTTTTCCACAACAGACTTTGAATCAGATTCTCATGTCTTAGTTCATGTGCCTTCTGGATTTACCAGCTTGCTTGGGTCAGCCTTGGTTGTGTTACGCTAATCTCTCTCCCTTGGCTAGAGGCTGGATCATCATCTTTCAGAATGATGCTTAAATTGTCTATGATTACATATAAAGTCCTAAACAACGGTCTGTTATGTCTTTGTCTTGTCTTTTGAGTCTCTGAAATTTTTTATTGGTGACAATTATTGCAGAACACCACAGCTTTTTTCACCTGGCAAGAGTCTTCCTTGGCAGCATCCTCTTTCTCAGGAGGGCACTTGAAGACAACCTGAGCGCATGACAGATGATGGCATTCCTGGGAATTTGTTTCAAGTTTCCACGGTTTCTGTTCTGAACAAGCACAAGGATTGAATGTTTCTCCCGAGTCTTCTTACATATGTGTTCGTCAAAATCATCACCTGTTCTCATTAGAGGAAGCAAGTGGTGGAAAATAAAGGCTACAGCTCTAGTTCATACAGCTCTAGCAGAAGACAGCCTCCTCAGCCATGCATTCAGGAATTTAGTTCCATCTCTCATTTTTTTTAGCAGTGCACAATTCCTGCTTCTTCAAACTCAGCTTGTGTATTTGATTTCATCAGATGTTCTCCTAATTGCGCAGTTGCTTCCCCTAATTTTTTTGTATCAGGCTGAAGTTGTCAGAGAAAGATCTTTATATTGTTTTTGTTTGTGTTTGTGTTTAATAGCAAGTCAGATACTTGATAAGCCTAAAAATGGTTTGTGGCAAATGCCAGCACACAGACACTACTAAACAGTTTCTTTTGTTCATGTAAGCAGCTGGCTCACTGTTACACCTGAAGAAATAATTAGAAAGATAAGCTGAATCACTAATTTTCAACATTCAGGCCTTCCCTCTGGAGGTATTGCCATGACAAAGGGGAATAAAGGAACTCACAGTCAAGAACAGAGGCACTATCCACTATTTTTCACTCTTATTGGCAGCTCTAGGTAACCTTTAACCTCTTCCCACCAGCCTCCTCAAAGAAGCTACAAGATGCAGGAGAGTAAAGGAAAAGGGTCTGGTCTCCTCACACAAAATGCCTCATGCATTTATACTTAGAACAAATGTCTTTTTATTCTGATTTCCTTGTGCTCTGTTACTCTCAGGTATTCCAACAACTGAAAAAGGAAAGCAAAAAACCCTGAAAATGCCACACATGCCAAAAGTAGGCTGCTTTATAAAAACATTGATGGAAACATTTGAAACCCATTTTATAGATTGCTAGCAGTTGGGATTATTTTGTTTGGTTAGTTTATTGCTGTGACTAGCACAGTGCTTGGCTCTGAATCCACTTTACATAGATTAATTGGTTTAGTTTTGTAGCACTGAACAGTGAACTTTGCAACACTGCCTATGAGTGCAAAAGAAGCTTGCAAGGAGAGCTACAGCTTAGTGATGTCCATATAAACACAGCTGTGACAGGCTGTGTGCTCAGCTTTAGAGGCTGTTGTTGAAATGTCCTGTTAAAAAGTGGGATTCTTCTGCCAATCTTCTAATTTCTGTGATCAATGAAAGCCTGGCTTGCGCATGCTCTGAGACCCTGCACTGCTCACACTGAAGCTGGTCACTTCAGCCAGAAAGTAACTAGACCTTAGGAAAGGAAGCTCTACCAGTAACTTGGAATCGACTAATAAAAAGTTTCTCCTTATCTGGAACTCTGTTCTTGAGAGAAATTTTATCAGTTGCTGTGTGTTAAATGGCAGGAAATTGCTTGCCCTGGGGTCCTGCGACAGAGGCGGTCCACCCTTCCCTCTCCTTGCCCTGAACTCTACTTTCTCATGCTGCTCCACACTCAACATTTGACTGCACTGAAGGGAGAGATGAATTCCATGAACAGTAAAAACACAACTTTCCACTCCATCGCAAGGAGCCAGATGACGGGTACTATTTTCAAAGACTTCTTTGTCCATAAGATGGCGTTTGAATTAGGAACTTGTTTAGCCAGATTCTCTCGTTACAATTTACTGATTCATTGGGTGGAGAATGGGAGGGCAGGAGGACAGAGCCAGACAGCTCCAATAAATGATTTAAAAAAAAAAAATAATTCAAACATAAATGCATTTTAAAATACACCCAGAATTAGACATCAGAAAGCACTATCAGTTTTAACCTATTTGTGCTTTTAAATTAGTCTCTCGAGGGGAAATAAGCTGGTTTATCACTACATTTCAGAGAAAAAATTGTGAAGTTATAACCATTGAAATCTGCTTACCTTAATAACCAGAGGTGGAGAAAGGATTTCCGGGGAAAAAACAAACAAACAAACAAACAAAAACCAAACTCAAATCTCTTCTGCTCTCTTAATGAGACCATAGCAAAAGTGAAGTATCATTAGGGTTAATAATTAAAGGAATTAAAGGAAATTAATTTCTGTTACAGCTGTGGAAGAAGCAAAGAGAAGGATCAAATTCACATTTCCCACCCATCCTGGCAATTGTGATTCTTTTGACAGTTCTCTCTGGATCACATCAGAGTGGATAAATCTGGAATTACATAAAAGGAGATGCTTTTGCCTTATCCTCCTGTCTTCACTTGTTCCTGGCCTGACCCAAGCCCTTTTGGCAGCAGGTTCCACCTGTGTTGGGAGATCACCCCAGACCTGACAGCATCCTTGCTGGCCTTCTACTTTTTCCACGTTCTTTCAGCCATGCCTGAGGCATTCAAACCATGCCCTTTTGAAACCCTAGGGCCCTTCTCTAAGCTGCTGAGCACTGTCAATTTTCATAGCTTATACTTCAATTTCTATAGTTTCTTGAAAATCTCCCAGGATGTCTAATCTTGCTTCTGGGGGAAGGGGAAAGGTCTGGACTGGTCTTGTGTGACTTGTCATCTAATTTGTCTGTCATTACTTCATGGGTATAGGTTGCCAAGAATATAATTCTCAAATTTCTTGCAAAATAGGGCAATGGTTTCAGCTTTCTTTTATTTCTTTGGTTGGCAAAAGAAAAATTACTGTATATGGTAGATTCATTCTTATTCTCTTCAGGTCTCTTCCCTTTACAGACACACACACACACACACACGCACACACACACACGTCTGTGTACATATGGTCATTAGAAACATCAGGCACATAGAAACTCAACTTTTCCCAGAACTTAAGTAGCAAGAAATATTGAACCCAGAAGACTATGTTAGTGATATAAATAATATATACTTTTTATAAAGTCCATTTTCACATCACAGGCTTCTTTAGATAAATTTTTCAACTTTCAAGTTTCTTTTTTTTTTTTTTTCCCCCTTTCTTTCCACATTTCCCCTCTCAAGGCAGCACTCAGAATAAGTATTTGAGTGTGGGGAAGGGAGACTGCTGAATGAGCTTTAGCCAATTTAATAAAACTAGAACAAATCAATAAGCCACCCAGGCATCTAATGCTCTCAGTATTCCCACTGACAGTTACACAACATCAAACAGTATGGAAAACATTCTCAAGGTAAGTCCTCTGTATTCTGAAACAGATCCCTAAAGGCAGAAAGATGGAGATTTTCTTGGCCTACCTGTTTAAAATGGGTCATGCTCTGCATTCACAATCATCTCAGAGTCAGGCACACTTCTTCAAAGCTCCAGCAAAATGTCTGCCACTCAAGGTGGGAGCACGCTGCAGCCCAGGTCAGAGAGATGGTATGAGTGGCACAAGTACCATGGTACCCTTTCCTCAGCCATGCTCAGGAAATTCCTTTCTTAGCCTTGGCTGGTGTGGTGATAAAACCTACTCTTATCTTCATGCAATGTCTACTCATCCTTCATGCCATCCTTAAACTGGATCCTCATGTCACTTCTCCAATTTCAGTGAGAAATTCTGGGCCTCGTTATTTGTTTTATCTTCACTACTATAGCAGTTTTTCTACCTGAGCAGTGGAAATGAAGCTTCTCATGATAGATGTCCTCTGCAAACCTGATATATTTTAGTTGCCAGGGAACAGATGCTATATGAGCAAAATTACTTCTGTTGGTAAAGCTATGTCATGCTTTTATCTTTGTGAAAGTGCAAATCCAGGATGTTTCCACTGGCAAAATTTTCCAGATGGATATTGAAAGAATAGAGGGGCACTGTACTGGTGAAGCACCTTTGAGGCAGGGACAGCTGCCATGGGTGAACCAAATACTCCCCTCCCTCCCTTCCTTTATCTCTCCTCCAGGTAAACTGGCTGTACCGATCCTTTTAATTGCACTTAGTCTAAGGACATCTGTCAAAACAATGAGGATGACCCAGGATCACAGATCATTCCACCTTGACTTGACCCCAGGCTCTGCCAGCAGCTGATGGCACAACTAACCTGGCTTTAAGTACAGCCCTTGTTGCCCTCTGTTGGAGATGAGCCCCTACATGGGCCATGTGCTTTGCCGTTTTTGATCCACTAATGCTCTTTTTTTCTGTGGAGGTAAGAAGAAAAGGAGACAGTCATTATGACAGTCTCTTGCCATCCAGATGTGGTCTCAGTTGTGCACTTCTGTAGTCTGTTCATGATCAGCTTGGATCTATATTTTCAAGTATATGAGCTCACGGGACCCATTTTGTCTGCAAGATCCCAGGAGTTCCCATCAGTGCTCCTCTGCTGCTCAATCAGCCGATGCAGTTCTATCAGCTGAAGTGTAGTTGTGCCAGCCATTTGTTTTACTTAGTGCAGAAGAAGATACCAAGCAGTAATTCTTCTGGATGCCCCCTTCAGCTACTTTAATTCTACCTTTCTATTATAGGATCATAAGTATGGACATAAATTTGTTGCCAGTGAGGTCTGTCAGCTCCTCCCTGAATCCATGTCTGATGTCAGAAATGGAGGTGTACCACAGCTCTTACAATCCCCTATCTCTAAGCAGTTATTAAGTAGTAGCTAACTTTTCCAAATAAGATGTCATATTTTCCCAGGGATTACATATAAATTGAGGAGTGGTTGCTTATCATCACAAGAGTAGCTTTGCGCCCTTCGTTATAATTGTCAGACGTCATTTCTAGTTCTGGGATCCCTGAACTCAGTTGCTGATCTGGATGATGGAAGGACTGAGGAAGTCAAGAGCAGGACCATCCTCTGTGCTTTTGCACACGAGAGGCAAGGCGTTTTGAGCTGAATGCCCACAGTTCAGAAGCACCCCAAATCAGCACCTCCATTTGAAAAGCTTCACCTCATTTGTTATTTTTGTTTGTTTGTTTGTTTTATTTTATTTTATTTTTAAATCTGTCAGCTTTGAGAATCATGAATTTCAGCTGTGTTATTCCAGAACTTTTCTGATATAAGTGCAAGGGAACCAGTCCTGCTCTTCCTTGTGCATCAGTGAATAGAAGTAATATTTCCCACTAGACAAGGACTATCGGTGACTTTAAAAAGTCACCAAACAGGGAAATACATTCAATTGCATTAGTAGTGGAGGGGATTTATAGCATGTTGTGAAGTATCCATTTAGGCCCAGAATTTAAGCAGGTGGTGGAGATGGGGGTAGAGAGTGCAGGAAAACACAAGTTTCCTTGTTAAAATGAAAGAATGAGTTTAATATATACAGGCAGAAAGAGGATGCAAGTCCTTTCCCTGTTAAATATTTACCATCTGAGCTCTGCTCAGACTCTTGATTTTCTGTATCTCTAAAGGTGGTGGTACTTGTGACAGTAGGATATGTTTCTTAATGTATTCCTCCCTCTCAACCCACCTTGCATGGGAAACGGCTGTGGTAACAAAAAGCAGACTGTTCTCTTCTCATGAATATTAATCAGTAAACTCCCCCTGCTATTTTAAATCGAAGGCTGGTGCTAAAGCTCTTTTTTCCCTCACTCAAGCATCCCCCGAGGAAAACCTTGAAAGTCCTGGGAAAGCCATGCACAGAGGCTGCTGTGACTAGAGGCCTTCTAGGCAGTGACATATAAAACTCTGAGGTCAGGGGGCACAGCAAGAGGAGGAATCAGCTTTGTTTCTGCTATGTGTTGCTGAAAGCTAGACCTTTATGGAACTTTTCTAGCTGCATTTTTTGCTATTTAGCTTTGAAAACAAAAGATTTATTTATTTTTTCCTATTCATCGCAGTTTTTGTCCTAAGTTGACAGCAGTGACATAAGAAGGACCCTCCCTGTTCTGAGTTAGAGCTGCATATGCTCCTTCAGCCACCACTGCTTTAGTACAAATATTACATGATCTTTAAGCAGAGAAGAAAACAAGAACAAAACAAAACAAATAAAAAGGGATTGCACAGAGCCAATGTAAATATTGCTGCTTCGATTCATTCTTCTAAATAAGAAAATCAAAACTCTCTCTGGCAAGTAGATACATTCATCAGAGCATACATAGTACTAGATGATGTCCAGAAACCTAGCCACGTGTCCTCATGATCCACTCAGCTTCAGATCAAACCAGAGAAATATTTCCGAGGACACAAGGTTATACAGCTGGAGGTTGGCTTACCTCCTAGGTAACCCTGATCAGTGCTGAATAATTCTTTGAACTCAAAGCAAATTGTGACTGAATTGAGAAATACTCTTGGATTTTGTGATATCAGCAGCCAATGTGTGTTTTTCCAGTGCCTGTAATGATAAGCTGGTGTAGAGTTTTGTTATTTTCTCTTTGGGGCAGCGTTAGCACTTGTAGTGTGCTACAAGATTTCCCATGCCAAGGATGCAATTCACATCCTGAAGAGTGTGCAGTCAAGAATAATATTTTAAAATCTTTGTCCTTTATCAAAGGATATGGATAAACTTCAAAGAACATTATTATCCATATCTTACAACTGGGAAAACTCAGTCAAGGAGGGATGACATGCCTTCCCCAAGGTTATCTTACGAGTTGGTGTCAGACCAGGAGTAAGAGACCGTAGTTCCTGTCTGCTATGGATGCCACATTTCATCATGCTGTGAATGTCAGTGCAGGGTGGGTGCTGTATGGACCAGATCTGATATACAGGTTGAAGGCTTTGAGTGAGAGATGCTGCATACTGTTAATGAATGGGGAATCTGAGGCAGGGAATGGGACACATCCAAGCTGATCAGCCCAAACTGACCTGTGTCTGGTGGATGCTGGTGAGCAATAGATAATAGCTAACGCTCATGGGTCAGGCTGTGAGTAAACACGGACAATAAGCACATCTGAGTCTTTGCAAACAATGTTGAAGGACAGTGCTAGGGGAGAGGGTGGGAATATGGTGGGTTTTGTTGCTGCTGCTTTGCTTACTCCGTACCTTAGAGTACACATCTGATCCAAGCCAGGCACGCTACCCAACTCGCTAATGTAAAGGCAGAGTGGTGTAAATCAAAAGTACTTGATCCAGCATAAGACTTGCTAGCACAAACATAAACCTTCACAATTCTTTGAACATTTTAGAGCTTTAAGAGTAAACTCACATGAGATCAGCATCTTAGGTTGGGTGTCTGCAGTTGTTTTGGTCCAGAGCCCTAAAACTTATGTGTTCTTCCATATTCTGGGAGTGATTCTGAGGTATCTATGGAACTGCACACAGAGGAAGAGAACTTTTGGCAGAACCTGTCCTTTGTACTTGATTTGGATGGAGTGAATGGTTGATGCTAGCACAAAGAGATGTGGTTTCAAGCAAGGTCTCAGCAAGGTCTCAAGCAAAAGTCTTGGTAGGTCACAGAGGGTCTAAGACACGTTATCAAGCTGCAGTTGCCCGCTCAGGACTTCTCCAACGTGATGGAAGCAACAGAATTCTTGCAGAACAGAAGAATGAGAAGCAGCTATAACTAAAAGCTGCAAGCATAAACATGTATCACTAATTAGAGGTAGTTAATAGTTTCCTGGCTCTGTTAAGTGCTTGCAACTGATACTTACTCTTGCTTTTCACTCTTTGGAAGAACTGAGCTGCAGTGGTCCAGTCCATATTTAGTGGTGACCAAGATGGCAATAGTATTAGTCAGTTTTAATGAAATGTCTTAGATGTGTGGACTGTGAGAATGCAAGTATTTGCTAAAAATCAGGCTACTCCTTTCAAATGGAAACATTTGGCTATTGATGTGTTTTGAAGACTGCTGCATGATGACAATAAAACCCCAACAATTGACAAACTATCAAAAAAGAGATCAGAATTGCTGTATGTTTGAAAAATTTTCTTCTAATTGTATTTGAAAATAATGCAGCAGCTGTCTGTTTGGGAAACTACCATCACAACAGTGTTTTATAAAGGAATTAAATGAGTTAAACATTAAATAGGGACCCAAGTGCAAACTGAAGAAGTAGGCTTGACCCTGGCAGAAGTTGTGAGAGATCAGAAGCACATTCTGAGAACTGGTTATTTCCTTTCAGCTCAACACTTCTCAGAAATCCTTCTACCTTCAGGCCAAGAGGCCTTATTTATTCTGCTAACCAATGCAGATATTTACCACTATATTGATGCTGGTAGACTGACAATAATAGAGACTTTCCAACAGGGCAGGTATGGCAACCTGGAGATCATGCAAAGTTGAATCTTGATCTCAGACTTTTGCATTTTCTGAAGGCGTTACCTAGTCTGGCTAAGCCAGCTGTCCTTGTCCATCACACTTTGCCTTTCCAGTCCTTCAAGAGAGGATAGGACAGACGTTGAGACATCAGCAGTCAACATTATAGGTGCAACAGTCTTTTCCCTAGTGTCATTCAGTAGAGACTGTAGGTGCCAGAGCCAAGGCTGACTGTGTTTTGGAAAAATGAGGTGCCTCTGGGCTGCTACACCCATAGGCTTTACTGCCACTTATACTTTTTATGGATGAGTAGTTTCCTGTGGTGCATGTAAGGAGCAGAATCCTTGTTTCTCCTTTTCCACCCACAGTCCTCTGTCTATCCTGTTGGCTTCTGCACTCCATACCACTTACCAGGCATCTCTTTCTCTGTGGCAATCTCTCTTTACATATATATATTTATTTATATATTTATTTATATTTACTTTTTTATTTATATATATATATATATATGCAGGGATTAGAAAACCTTCCAGTTAGTGATTTCTGACAGAACAATATATGCTATTGATAGTGCAACCTGTAGCCAGTTTGTCTTTCACTTTCCTGTGTGACCTTTTTTAGCTTTGATATTTCACAAATATTCAGTCTTGAAATTTTACACACTTAAGACACCTAAAAGAAAATTCTCCACTGGTAAAGTTGTCTAAACAAACTAGCCAAACCTTGAAAGGATATAATTTCCCTTGAAAGAGCATCCTCACAGATAATTGATAGCATAGCCGTCTTTCAGACCAGATGGCTTCCTTTTGGATGCTTACACAGAATAAAGTATGAGGAGCAAAGTAGCCCTTATACCCTCAGAACACAGTCTGCCATTGCTTCTTAGACTGAAATCTACATTCCAGAAGAGTGTAAGATAATAAAAAGAACCTTTGCATTTCACCTGATTATAATTAACTTCATAGCAAGAGAAAAGTAATTTCATTGGTTGATTCTTTCTCTAATATTTATTATTGTGTGATATTAAATGTATATATATATATGTACACATGCCTATTAGGCAATTAATATAGTGCTGCATAAGACACAGATACATACTGCGATTTATATTTACATTTATACCATGCTTTTCTTCATAGAGATTTGCAAAGGGTAAAATCTATTATGTATTCCATGGAAATGAAGCCACTTCTTTTGTGGAATCAATATGATGTTTACAGTACTTCAAGATCATGTCTAATAGCTGAGGTTGGACTAGTTAAGCCTTCCCTTCTGGGATCATTATGCAGGTTGGAATAGTATAATAGTACTTGACTGCTTTGTTGAACATAAGAAGAAACGTGGCATCAGCCTCTTCTTCCTCTCTTATGCAGAAGTTGTGCTGAAATGATGAGCTGTTCATGGGCACAGAGAACACTGGTCTTTTACCCCTGTGATGCTAAAGCAGCAGTTCCCTCCTCCCACTGAGGACAGGCAGAAGAACAGATGGGACCATATTGGAGGATAAATGGTCCGCAGGGTGGATTGCGCTGGTTGAGGTACAGGAGAAAAAAGAATGCTTCACTTTAGGATAGCAGGGGGATTTCAGGGAGGCAGAGAGGAATTACCCACATTGGCATAAGAATTTTACAGGGCATTTTGGCAGTTCTTCAGTTAAAAAAACCTCGTGAGGTTATCCATGCATTGCAGAGGGAAAACATCACATACTGAAACTGTGGCCACCCAACTGTCTCAGAAACTGCTTGTTGCTTTGGTAGGAGCAACCACAGCACTGTACTCTCCTCAACTGATGAGAATACAGGATTGTGAGAGGAAGCAGAGGATATTTAGAGGACATTTGGGCAGAATAGGAAGGAAAACACATCTTCTAAGGAAATAACATGGGTATATTTCACTGGTAGTCTTGATGGCTATACAGTTCTCCCCATTTTTGTGTCACTTCCATGTGAGCGTATGGCAAAAGGGACAGCAGGACTGCAGGCAGAGTTCTGCAGAGGTGGTAGAAATTAAAGTTCAAGAAAGTGTAGGAGGGATTGATCTACCACTCTTCTGATAGATTCACATTAATATTAATTGCAGGGAGTGAGATACTTAAGGACCATACTAGATTTACCTTACTTAAATTCTTCATGATGGTTTTTTATTTTTAAATTGATTTTTAACTTTTACTACTCTTTTTTTGCCTCTAAGAAATTGCCTCATCAGAACTAACCAGTTGGACAAGTGATTCATGGAATACTCATCAGTATGTCCAGCCTGAGTAACATTATCTGATTCCTAGAAGCCTTATCCTTCCCATCTTCATTTTCTTTTCTACCTTGTCTTACATTGTCTTCAGTCTGGAAGCAGGCAAGGGCAGAGACCTTGCTGAATCATGTTTATACAATGTTTGTGCAAGAGGGCTTAGATCCTAATTTTCTAGACTTTGGGAAACAGCACTTGTCAAAGGGGTTGTAACCCAGAGCCTGCTTTTGGAACGTGAGAAGAGTTTGTCCCTTGATGGAGAGTGCTGTGAGTATGATAGTGGTGGTTCTTGGATGGCATTGTGTTTGTGGAAGGGCTGGGCTCTTCCCAAGGAGTCTGGTTATGATGGTGGTTCCCTCTCCTGATTCCCAACCAAATCTTTCCCCTAAGTACCAAAGCAATGGCAGGCCTCAGGCCAGAGGAGCATAAAACGTGCCTTTGGAAAGCTTCAACTGCCCCTTCATGTGCTTTTTTGAGCCATGGCCTAGTCAGCCTTCAGGAAGGGCAGAGAGGAGAAAGTCAGAAGATGAAAGGGTCTTTAGAGTAAAATCCTCTGCTGACATGGAAGGCTGAATTACTTCGTCACTCAATTAGACTGGACTTTGAAGGCACAGAATGAAGTGTTGGATGTGGCAGTGCAGCCCTTGTCAGTGCAGTGTGTGGGAGGCAGCCCGGAAGAAGAGAGGGAAGTAAAGAGAGTTTGCTCAGCGAGAGTTTGCTCAGCAGCTGGCACAGCAGCTGGGCCCTGCCATCTCGCATAAAAGTTACTTCGTGCCTGTCGGTGACCAGCTTCTTCTCTGGCTCTGGCACTTGGCACTTTGCTAAGTCTACTCTTCTTAGTTCTCCTTCCCTGGCACAAGGCTCAGTAGCAGACATGTGCCCTGAGAAAGCAGAGCCCAGCACCAGCACAAACCTTTTTATGCAAAAGATTTTAAGGCTTGTTTGTATTAAAAGACTAACAAAATAAGTGGCTTCTAAACATCATAATGGCAAAACTGTTTTGAAAAGCAAACTAGCCTTAAATTATACAATTAAATACCTATTAACTGCTCTGTCCTTACTGAATGCTTTGGCTTGAAAGCTGGTCTCTTTTGTGTACCATTCTGTCCAAATCAGGGAGTACCAGATGAACACCCATCTTGAAATGTGAATCTCAGAGCTTTGTGGGAAGAAATAACTCCCTCATGAAATTCAAAGGCCTCTGTAACTGTGCAGAATGGATGTAACTAGGTATGAGGGTCGTCTTCAGAGGCCTTTCTAACCCAAACTGCCCTGTCTTTCTGTCTGAAACATCAAATAGCATTTGTATATGTAACTAAGTTGACTATAATTTGTGCTTTTCAGTGCAAGTGTGCATGGCGGTTGAGCTTTTCAAGTCACAGGAATTAAGACTCTGATATTAGAGCTGGTGACTAAATGCCTGAGACTGTGTGGAAAGTTAACAAAAGCTGTTATGAAGATCACAGTGAGAATGTCCTGGGGAAGGAAGTTAGTGTTGTCCTAATTGGAAACAGATTTCACAGTCAAGGCTTTCTTTTGCATCACTTTGCTGAATCCTAGTGTCATTTAACAGTCTTGGGATGACTCTGTAAACCACTGCTTATCACAGCAGAGAAGAGAAGCTGTTCTATGAAGCCAGGAATGGTTGGATTTTACTGAGGTGATACAGCTTGGGTTCTTCTGTCTCCTGTATCCTTTCTCCTCAGCACCACAGCACCTCTTGCCCGAGGCTTCTTGCTGGCATCGAACACTGTATTATACCTATTACTATGGTGCACCATCTTAAAGATTTCTCCACCAGGAGTAGAGATCTGACTGCATTTCCAACTCTCTTTGCCACAGAGGGGCCGGAGGGTGGCTGAGCATCTGTCCCTGTGCTTCTGCAGCTCAAGCAAAGACTCTTGCGTTTTGGGTAACTGCATGTATCCATACTATTCCCTTCCAGCCTTTTAGCCCCAAACATTTGTGTTGCATACACATTAGTATGAAGCCAGATTCAAGTATCAGGCATTTCTCTCAGCAGGGAAATCAGAGTCATGGAAGCTCTGAAGCCTGTCCTAATGAGCAAGGGCCAGGACATGTACTACAAAAACAGTACAGCCTAAGCATCCTAGAAGGGATGCTCAAAACCAACGAGTTTTAGTTGGATGACATGCCGATTCCACCCTTCTCATCTTCAGTACCCTTGCTGCTAAGTGCTGTTGAATGGCTAAATAAATTGCACACACTTTAGCTTCTTGAAAGCTGAGCACCAGGTGAGTTGCTGAAAATCACAAGCCTCACCAACTCAGTTGTGAGTAATCAATGTGGAAAACAAGGGCTTCCCGTTTTGTCTCTTAGGTTTTCCTAAGACCAGTTGCCATCAGAATACTGCAAACAGCCCAATATCCATCAGAAAGTGAAAACCTATGTTGTTAGAAGGCAAAAAGTGCATCTGCTGCTTTCAGGAAGGGAGAACTGGTGCCAGTTTATGGTTTGCTCTCAAAAAGCCTGGCAAATGTCTTATTGAAACTGATGGAGCAGCTGGCATTGATTACATTGAATTCAGTTCCAACATGAAAATCTGAGAACACTTTGCATCATCTAATGGTGGCTTTCCTGCATAGCTGTCTTGGAGACCTGATCTGCTTTCCCTCCAGCCTCATTCTGGTCCAGGTTGGCTTGTGCTTCTTTGTGCACTAAAGCTCTTGTTGACTAAATCTTCTGAGACAAACACATAACCGAGGCTTAAATCCCCAGACAAAGCAAGCACAGATGCCTTTTCTGCTTTGAAATATCCAAGGTCTTTCCCTGCATAGCAAGAATCCATGCTCTGAATGGACTTAGGGAGGACAGAAAGGGACTCCTGCCTATGAGGCCTTGGTTAATATGCCTTTGACTGGCTGGCTTTGTGCCTTCTCTTTAGCTCCTTGTGAATGAAAATGGTATGCTGGCAGGTAGCCTGAGGGCTAGCTGTGAAAGGATGAGCTGGGAAAGAGGAGCAGGAATAAAAGTAGGGAGCAGCCATGGGAAGAGGGGAAGCCATTGAGACTACTTCTCTCCCGTTGTCTACAGCAGATCACTACAGCACCCATTATTCATCTAATTGATTCTGACATTCTTGAAAGTTCTTCAGAGGAGTGTTTGGAAGCCAGCCTTGCCTTGCTTCAACTCTCACATCACCTGAGGACCAAACCACAGATTTTATATCTGAAGGCAAAGGGGTTCAGAAGCCATGTGGCAGGGGCATTGGTGGAACCCTGATCCTTCATACATGTTGCTGAAGTATTTTCCATTTTGGGAGCTTTTAGTTCTTTCATTTACATGACACACACTGGAGGAATATTTTTCTGGTCTTTCTGCCCAGCCATTTTCTCTAGACTCAGATTTCCATGATACTGACTACATTTTTTTATTGGCTAAAATTTGTTGCAGTGTCAAAAGTTATAAATCTGAAATAGTGGCCTCAAAGGATGCATATTCTGCTTCAGCACATCAAGCCTGCTTCTAGCTTCTGGCATTTGCTTCATAAGCCCAGCCACTACTGCTAATCCTTTTTATTTCTTTGCATATGTTGAGGTACTGGAACTTGTCCAGAGAAGGGTGATGAAGCTCGTGAGGACCCTCGAGCACAAACCCTGTGAGGAGAGGCTGAGGGAGCTGGGGCTGTTTAGCCTGGAGAAGAGGAGGCTCAGGGATGACCTCATTACTGTCCACAACTACCTGAAAAGAGGCTGTAGCCAGATGGAGGTCGGTCTCTCCTCCCAGGCAACCAGCAACAGAATGAGGGGACACAATCTCAAGTTGTGTCAGGGGAGGTCTAGGCTGGATATTAGGAGGAAGTTCTTCACAGAAGGAGGGATTGGCATTGGAATGGGCTGCCCAGGGAGGTGGTGGAGTCGTCCTCCCTGGGGGTGTTCAAGAAAAGACTGGATGAGGCACTTAGTGCCTAGTTTATTGGATAAGGCTAGACTAGTGGTCTAGTTGATTGGATAGGGCTGGGTGATAGGTTGGACTGGATGATCTTGGAGGTCTCTTCCAAGCTGGTTGATTCTATGATTCTGTGATATATTTACTGTGAAGGCAAAAGTCTATGGTCTTAGAGAAGCTCAGGCTGGTTTGTACAATAGCTACTCAGTTTTCCAGGTGTCTCATAGACCCATATTTAGAAGCTTCTCTCCTTTCTCACTTTGAAGCTATTAACCACATAGATCTGATTATTATATTGAGATTTGAAATAAGAGTAGAAGAAATAATCCACCAAGATGATTTAGCTTATGTCAAGGTAACATGGAGAAGCACACAATGCTCATTCAGTGTTAAACACAAAGTTCATGCTGATGAACATGGATTCAGGCTGTTTTGGAAAAACAAAACAACCCACAGGAAACAGGAACTAGATAGTATTGCATCCTAGATACTAGTTAGTATGCACTGTGATGGGAAATAAAGTGTGTTGTGCCTGTGCTGGGCTGACAGAGCCATGGTCAGTAGGGAAGGAATGGGCTAAGCCTGTAGTTGGTGTTGATTTATCTGATTGAGGGAAAATCAGTGCAGCACTTGTAGCATGTATGGGAGCTGGTAAAGTAGTCATTTTGCCTCACAAGATCAAAAGAGTCTTAGTCCCTTATTAGCTCACAGGAGGTTTGTTCTCCTCTGATTGTGGCCCAGAATGTTGTGAAGGGTTTCTATGGCAAGGCCTCAGTACTCTTCTTCTGGCTCCTGTGTCTGCAGGAAAAGAACTGTGTGGAGAGGGTGGGAAAGTGTCATTGGGAAGTCCTTTGTCCTTGTCTGTTGATGTTGTGTTTTTTAGTTTGAGGGGAGTTCCCAGGCATTTCATTTACAGGAGTTATTTCAGGGAGATTTTGCTGCACTAATTGCTATGCTGTTACTGGCAGAGAGATTCAGGGTTTATTACTTCATGTACTTGAAAACTGGCGGAGGGTGACAGAGTTTATGATTTAATCTCCAGCAAGTGTCTTTTTCATTGGGGTTAGGTGAAATGTTACTGTCATCTGTTCAAAGGTGGAGTGACAGTTTTGTACTAGAACCCAACTAACTGCATCTCAAAAAAATACTGGTACAATCACACATGAGAACTAGATGAGATGAGCCACTCTTCTCCCTGTTTCTGTGGTGCACAGTGGAAGCCCTTCTTGCTGCTGCTATTTGATGAGCAGTAACAAGATGCCCTATTGCAATGCCCCACCAATGCAAATTGTTTATGCCAAGTCTGCTGAGCAGCCAACATGCTGAAGAGGCAGAGCCATGTTTAGCACAATGAGATCCAGGGACTTTGATATGTTGCAGCATTGATTCCTGATGTTGTTGTTGCAGATAAGAATTTAACCACAGTTTCAGGGAAGGAGAGAAGCTCACTTCTAAAAAGAGGAGCGGTAGAAAGCAGCTGTTTCTCCATGAGCTGATGCCATCAGCCTCCACATGCCCCAGGTGTGCAGATCCAGAATGCTAGGTTAGTGTTCACCTTCGGTGTTGCAAATTGCTCACTGTAATCCTCACCAGCTTTAGTATTGAGAGCCGCTTGCGGAGAGCACCTTCAAGATGTGTTGCCTGAATTCCTGGGTTGCCTTGCTTTCCTCAGCTGCTTTCTCCTGTGTGTTCTGAAGGCCACCCTGTCCTCTGCTGTGCTCTAGCCTCGCCCAGTTGTGGTGTGGTCCCTGTACTCTAGCCACTCTTTGCTGGACCCTTATCACATGGGCACATGAAGGGTCTGTTCAAGGGTCAAGGCTTTGTCCTGGCAAAGCTTCGCACTCAGGCACTGCTTGCTTCTTGCACAGATTGGTGGTACTTGTGCAGGGGCATAGCACAAGAATTGCATGACTGCAGATGATTTACAAGAATATGATCAGTATTTTGCTGGTGTTGTTTGGGTACTCATTACAAAGTTCCTTTTTTCCATTTGGCAATTTAAGAGCATGGGTTTCTTGCGCTGTGCTGAAAAGCACTTCTGGTATTTGTGAAGGAGGTCAACTTAATTTTCCCAAGCTAAAGCTGGGTTACTGAGATCTTAGCTGTGTATATGGAGTAAAATGGGGCAATACCTGCTTTAGAAGTTCTCTCATGAGGTTTTTAACACTTTCCAGCTCTTTGTACACTGTTTTTCCATCTCCTTCTATTTCTTCCCAAATCAGGGTTGCTCATGTCCATTTGCTTCCTTCTGTCAGTGCTCCATATGCTCTCTCATTCCACAAGGAAAAGCTCAGTATGAACTCCATGCTCTCCCCCTCCAAAAGTCTGTCATTGTTTAGTAGAGAGTGACAGACCTAGATGAAGCTGATGAGCTAGAAAGCTGGGTATCAGTGCCCTGTTGTCCCTTTTATGGTTGCAAAACCTTCAGTACAACTCTGTATTTCTCCAGCTGATCAGGGGGCCCTTCACCGCAAGCCTCAGAACAGACGGACAAATACCTGAGCTGGAAACAGACTGCCCCTGCAAGGGGGTGATTACAGTGTTAGGAGAAAGGGAATTTCAGAGTCATTAAATTGGAAAGGATCAACTCATCACATGCCCTGGACTTTTTAAGCAAACACAGAAGGAGAATAGCATAACTGTGCCTCTCCTTCCCCTACAAATAACTGGAGTTCTTATTTCAGCAAGGGCCATGCAGCACACAGCTATGTGACTTATTTTGATTTTACAAGGCTTCTTGGTTTTTACTGTGACAGAATTGTAAAACTCTTGACTTTTTTTTGTGACCTTCAGAAAATGGAGCACCTCCTCATTTTCCTGTCAGTGGCCTCACACTTCTCTGCTCAAGAACTTCGTTTCCTAGGACATGTTGTAGGATTTAAGGCTTGGTCAGTCTCCAGGTTGCCCAGTCTGTACGCTGCGTGAGTTTTAACAGTGTGGATACAGTGAATGTGTTTTACTATATTCACTTTGTGTGTCCTCGACACTGTTGGAAAAGGCAAGGAGTGCTTGTTCTAATGCTGTTACGCACACTTCTGCAAACCAGTCCTGTCCTCAACATAATGTCTTGCCTTGAGCCTTCTCAAAGAAGACAGAAGTACCCCTTCTCTGCTTCTATTTCATCCTCATCTGACCAACCATTCTCTGTCCTTCAGCTCTGACATGGCTTTACCTTTCCCTAAATTGCAGGTGGCTTTGTTTTAGTGTCTATACAGAGACCACACACACCAAACCGTTCATACTCTGGGAAACTGGGTTTTCTTCGCTGCATTTCAATTTCCATGTTGTTCCTCACTCTTAGTCTTTCTGTGATAAAGCACTTCTGTCTGCCCTGCACTTCCCATCCAGTCAACAAGCTCTCTTCTGAAGTGCCTGGGAGGGTGAAGCTGATCCTGGTCATGGCAGAGGGGCTGCTAGTCTGTCTGTGTGAAGCTGCACTTGATTAGAAGCACTCATCTGATACAAAACTTCAGAGCACCTGCCTGGCACTAGAGTCAAACCAGTCATTCTATGTTTTTTAGTTGGTATGGTAAAACCTATCACCATTTGGGTTTAAGTTTTAAGCTTTGCATTTGTTTTACCATTTTAAGGGGCCACTATATAATTTGTAGCAGGTTTGGATGAAAACAGGTGTTGGGATTAGTCATCCAAGACTGGGGATCCAACTCTGGAGTCCTTACCCAAAAAAGACTCACTGATTGTGTAGCTGGCATTTTATGGTGATCTATCTGCCTCTCTAGACCTAGGAACTGTTTCAAACAAACCAGCTACAGTGGATTTTTTTTTTTCCAGTTTTGTATTGTGGCAAGGTAACAGTAGTGCAGGGAAATTGTATTACCCTGAAGGAAAGTCACTTTGATCTTCTAGTACAAACTTCCTTGTTGAAAAAAATCTTGGCTAAAATCAGCTAGTCAGAGATGGTGCTACTCCAAAAGGAGTGTTGACACTGGCCCTGCTTTTAATAAGGAGAATCCTTTTCTGTGACAGCTAAAAAGAAAAACCTTCAGGAAACCCTAAGATCTGAGGGGCATTTTGAGTGTCATTGCCTGCTCAGGTGCAGCAGAATAACGAGCTGTTGCTTCTGCTTGGCATTTTAGAGAAAGACTCTCTGGAGATTGAAGAACAAAGACTATATGTGTGTGTGTGTGTGTGTGTGTGTGTGTGTGTGTGTGTGTGTCTGCATGCCCCTGGCAAAGGAACAAGACTTCTTTTACCCCAGCAGAAGTTAGTGTGCTATGGTTACATGACTCAGGAGCTCATGGAGAAACTGCCCAGCATCAGCATTGTCAGTGTTATTTGCTCTCCACAGCAGGTTCCCCCACCTCAAATGCAGATCCTGGGTCTCCCTCCATGTGGCCAGACTCGGTGCAAGGGAGAGGGTGGCAGTGGTGAAATGTTTGTGTTAGGAATGGGTATAAATTTGCTTTTCCTCTTCTGAAATACTAACTTCAGTATGAGCAGCTTTCCCAGCACCAGAAACATCCACAAGCTTTTCCCCCCTTTCTCTCCCCTGTCTCCCTTGTTCACTATTTTCCCTTCAGAGTCTGTACTCCTCCATTAACAAAGGAATAAAAATTTATGACTGTGGCTGTTTCTCTGCTGCACAACGCTTAATATTCAAGCTGTAAAGTGGGTGATTTTAACTTAGAAACAGGGAGGAATGACTTACACTGCAGATTTGGTAAAGTTTCTCTTTGCCTGCACTCCTTTTATCCTGTTATGTGTGTGAAAACTGGCCCAGATTTCACAGTGGTTATTTTTGCTCCTAATATAAAATCTTGGAGGACTCAGCTCCTCAAGTTGTTGCCAAGTCATCAAACGATCATGGGAAACTTGACTGAGAATTGATCCAGTGGGTGAAAGGAAATGAGAGTAGAGCGATGGGAGTAACATCCTGAGTGTGAGAGCTGAGGTAATTTTCATTTGCTTCCCAGCAAATCATGCTTATCTTGCCAGTAGAGGCTATCTCTGGCACTGTCTTCTTTTACTGTGATTTTTGGTGCCCAAGTGGCATTGAAACTGGGAACACAGAGCAGAAAATTAGCATTAAAATCTCAACATTACAACGTGGTTCATCCACATGAATACCATTACACTCGTGGAGTGTTTTCTCTGCAGTAGATACACATCCCAAGCTATTCCAGTGGGTAGAAAAATGATACTGCAATCTACCGTGGGATATGGATTGGATCCCTAGGTCAGTCACAACTTAGTTACCTTCAGACAGGAATTGCATTCCTCTGTGTCAGAGGGCAGTGGACCGTAAGATCCATAATGGTTTTGTTTGTGTCTTTGTTTGGGGGTTTAAATTTATTTGTTTGGATTTTGCTAATGTGATGGGGCTTGGTTAGAAACTCTGTGGAGGAGGAGCCTTTAAGCTGTAGCACATTGCTCTGTGTGCAGGGAGTCCCTTGGACTGAATAGAGGAGTTTATGATAACTGTGCTAGAACGGTGGTGTAAGGATACCTGTGTTTGTTCTGCAGGACAAAAAGAACATGGTAGCCATGATACAAGTCACAGGTATCCCACTATGTTGTCACTTGGTCTGGAGCAAGTCTGGAGGCTGTGTCTTTTAAAATAATGCAGAAGACTTGGGAAGCATGTTTAATGAAGATCTATATTGGTATCTGCCACTGGTGCCCTGCAGCTTTTAATTAATCAGGTCCAATTATTCAGCCTATATCCATTTGTAAAGTAGATAATACTAGAAGGAATTCTCTTGCAGTAGGATTTATGTCCCCTTCCCTTAAGCCATTTTCATTTAAGAGATTCTAAATGTTACAAAATCTGCACAGGTCAGTGTGATCCAAGCAGCAATAGGTCATTACTGTTAATGTGGCATTTATTCAGGGAGCAAATTATAAATCAGGAAGAGAGGAGACAGACTTCTACTTTGCAGGCAAACAATAATTTGTAATTATTTTGCCTTTAATTCAAAGAAAACCACAGCTGATGTTTGAGGCTTTTAATCTGCTACTGAAGTGCTAGCCTTTCAGTCCAGAGTGAGCCAAGGAGACAGGCATTACCCTGAGTCAACAGAGACCAGTTCTTTTACAAGGAGACTCATGTGAAGAAGGGACTGGACTTGCATCCAGGTTGTCATCAGACCCATGTGCTTCAGCTTGTTTCAAGTGTGCTACTTTCCACCTTCTATTTAATGTACTGCCAGATTGGCTCACACATCCACGGTGAACTGGGAACTAGTCAACTGGGTTTGTGCTGCTGGAGGACTATTTCTGATGTCCTGGGAAAGTTCCCAAAGTCTTTTCTCACCTTGTCTCCACCTCCTGCCTCTTCTGTCAACTGTTAAAATATCACACTTGCTAGCTGCAGCAAAGGAGTTGAGGTTGGTGGTGATAGTGACAGCTGAGAGCGGTGTCTGTAAGCTCCAGGCAGGCTCAAAACCCTGTCATGCAAAGGGCTGTAAGAACCAGCCCTGCTCATGGGAACAAGGCACTCTAGGAGGGAAAAAATATTGCTGTCCCATCTTACTCCAAATCTCTTCCATTCTGTCCTCCTTACAGGGGTGAGTGCATAAAAAGTCTTGACACCCACACAAGAACTGGGACACTGGGGCTGCACTTTCTGGCTCGCAGAAACACAAGAGGTACTAAAGAATTGTTTTAAGACTGTAAATGCCTTTCTGAAATGCAATGGTATTATATTCCCTTTTAGTATCCTAATGGAAACCTCAGTGACTGGTCAGTTCAAATGAACTTCAGTGTATAGTCTGTTAATGTTAGTTATGTCCATTGGCAGCTGTCAGGTTGAGGAGGTTGGCAACACCCCAGCTTCCATTTGTTTGTCTAAGAAGGTTTGCTAGAATTCAGATATTTCCTGCTATCCTCTGTAGCAGACAAAGTGGAGCAAATGTCCTTGAGTGCTCATGTTAACTTGCAAGAAACAGAGGTGATGAGCAGAAAATAGTGTGATGAAAAGAGACTGTAAGGAATGAATATGTCCATATGTCCTATTTTGCTTCAGAGGCCTTCTGTTTAAAGCAAACTCTAGAGTTTGGATGTAGTATTGTTCTACCTATGCAACTGTTGTTGTTAGGTTTGGGGTTTTTTTTCCCCTCAGTGCTTAGTCTTCAACAACAGAGATCTCCCAAGTTTCAGAGTCTCTCTGTAATTGGAAAGAACAACTTAAATCCTGACTTCAAACAAGAAGCCACCAATCTGCTGTGTAAACAGAGAGCCTGAGTGAGCTCCCAGGAGGGTTTTTTAAAATACATTCTCCTAAACCCCTGGGGGGCAGGAGTCAGATCATGGAAGGGGTGAAGCCCCTTACTGCTACCAAGCAATCACAGGCACTGGGGACATTAGGGAAGGCTGAGAGGAAGCTGCCAGTGCAGCTGCACAGCACGTAGGTGCTTAGTTTGAGCGTATGGCTGTACCGTTTTGATGGTCTCTGCTCTCTTGCAGTCTCCAAAGGCTGCATGACTTTTGTCTGCATCAGGAGGGAGCACAAATTATTTTGTGCCTGGATAATTGAATTCCATAGTGCATGGTGCTAGCTTCTGCCAGCGGCAGGGGAGGAGAAGGTTTGGAAAATACTTAACCCAGCATCAACTCTGCAAGGACAAAGTTCTCTCTTCATAATTTTTTGAGTAAATTTAAGCTGGCAAGTGACATCTCATGTGTTTTGGATATATAGTGCTTCATACTGAACTGGCACTGGGCTTCCTACCAACTGGGCCTGCCTTCCTGTAAAACACAGTCCAAGTGGGTTGAGCACCACATGTCTGGGTCCTGAAACAGCTTCATTGTAGAGGCCTTCCCCCAGTGCTGCAAACACCAGTAACCCTGTGTGCTGTCTTTGTATGGGTATTGAGTACTGACCTAAGAGATAGGCTGAAGTGTGAAAGTCTATGAGGCCTACCTTATCCATGCTAATTGTTGTTAAGGGGATTTTAATGTTGCTATAAACAGGAATCTCTGGAATTACCTAGTAAGCACATACAGCAGACTTGCTCTGGAAATTGCCAATATAGCAAGCATAGCTTACAAGAGCTCACTGAGACTTTGGCAGGCCAAGAATGAATGAGATCAATTCCTTCTGGCCTCTCAGCAAAGACCAAGAAAGCTCCTGACAGCTTAAGAACTGATCAGGGAGTGTATGACTGAAAAAAAGCACCTTTATCCCCAATTGTGCTGCCTTATTCTGGCTTAAAATGTTTATGATGAGCCAGACTTAACATTGCAAACCTACCTGTGTGGACTTTTTCACTTGTTTTAAACATAGACACTCCAAAAATACAAATACCAAGGATACAAAGCAGTGGCTGGTATGTTTGACTTTCATTTTCACGGGGAAGAGCCTGCCAGGGTTCTCAGCCTTGCCCTGCCATTCCCACAGGCCACTAATTCTTCTGACTCCTTTCCTGTCCAGCAGTCCCAGAACCCACATGCTTTATTAAATATACACAGAACATTTTACAACACGGACCCAAATTTTCGGAGCTCATGGAAACAAGATGACTTTTTTTTTTTTTTAAATATAGAGGAGAAGCACATCTGTGGCTACTGGTACAGGCTTGGAAAGACTCTCTTTTTTCTTTCTCAGGGATGTCATGGTAAGAAGATGGCTAGACAATTGCACACTCTGTCTTTCCTTTCTTCTTGTTTCATACTGCAGCCAGGTCTCTAAATGGTTGTTGTATGGTGTGGCTAGGAGGCTCTACCAAACTTTGCCTTGCAGCTATGAATGCCAGTTCTCCAAAGAACAAGCAAAAGACCCTCACAACATGAGTGGCAACAGAGAGGCAGCCACCAGTACAATGAGAGGTCTCCTACTTCCTCAAGGTCTCCTACTTCCTCAAAGCCTCCCATGCCTGGTAAGGACATGCAAGCCAAAATCAGTCTTGTTATTTTGGTCTAAATCCTGACTACTCTTGTGCAAAATTTTAGACAGCTGGCAAAAAGGCATGTACATTGTAGGAGATCATTCTGGAGGAGCTTTGTAGGAGCTAACCCTGCTGTATGTGACTGGATGAAATCTGAAACCTCAAAAGCCTGCAATGAGGGCTGCTGAGCAGCTCTCACAGACCTTGCTGTGGCACTCCAGGGCTCTGACTGCACACTGGCATGGCCACCAATGAAACCAGATGTAGACAAGTGGAAAATAAGGCACAACTTTCTTTGAACTATGGGTTTCCAGTCATTTTGAAAAGGAATTCTCATACCTGGACTTCTGGCTGGCAGTATACTATGTATGGACCACAGCTGGAAATGTAATGCAATGCTCTAAGAGGGAAAGACTCTAAAAGAGCGTGGTACCCAGTCATCCTGTGGGCTGTGCAGGTGGAAATGCACCAGAAAAAAAAGAGTTATGATTGACCTCTTGGAGAAACTGCAAAGATTAGCAATACAAGCAAGAAGTGATGTGAGATTTGACCTGTATTGAAGAAGGCTGGTGAGCCTAAAGAAGACTTATGCCAAGCAAAAGGCCAAATCTTTAACTGGTGCAAATAAATCCATTTAGGTCAGCTGGCCCATAGTGATTTAGTGGAAGAAAGACTTGAAAAGCTGGTATGCTGAAAGAGATGGGAATGTGATAGGAGACAGCAAAGTGAATATCATGTGTGACTACAGTGTGTTATGGTAGGAAAAGAAAATAGCTAATGAGATTCTTATCTGTGTATGGAAAGGCATCAAATCACAGCTGAGGGAGCCACTGGTTTCTCTCAATGCCTCTAATGAGATCCCAAGCAAAATATGCTGCTTTCAGTTCTGGGATGTCTCACAGCAGAAAGGTACAGATAAATTTGGGAGAATTCAGGGAGAGATATCAAGATATTCTTTAGGACTAGAGAGGTTGATTGGTGAAGGGAATAAAAAAAGGCAACATAGATAACAAGAAGCCTGAGAAAATGAGATTATCTGCTTGTTGGGTGTGAGATCCACAAGGGAGGGGAATAATGAGATAAAATTATAAAACAGGATTGACACTAATATTAGGTCATTCCTCTCCAGGGTACCACAGAGGCAAGTCTCCTTTGGGGAGGGGGGAGGGAAGTGCTTTTTCATGGCATACCTAGCTGAACAAAACACCTTCGCCGTGATCCCTTCCATGGTAATGGGTCCAAGTAACTGCAGCAGTAAGGTTTTGGGTTTCCCTGCTCTGATTTTTCCTCTCTGTTATGACAGATATTGACAGGCTTGCCCAGAGCGCTTCCCTTCTCCATGCTCTACTTGCTCTACTTGCTCTTAGTGTACAAGTTCGGGATGTGCTGCGAAGGGTCTTGTTTCATCTGATCTCTCTCCTCCTTTCGAGAAGCAGTGGTGTTGGGAAAGGGTAGCATTTCAAGGGGATGTGGGTAGGTGACTGTCATTAGCAGTCTGTTGGGAGAAAGTTGCCAGCAGTAGGGAAATAATGGTGTGTTGTGCATGTGATCCTTTGCCCTTTTGGCTTATGAAGGAGCCTCAATCAATCCTGCCCCTCTGGGTAGAGGATGGGAGTACACACTGGGCTCTCTGTTAATAGCTGGGAAGAAATTCAAGCAGTCAGCACCACCTCCAACAAAGGCAGCCCCTCAGTCAGTGGAATAAGGCATGAGTTTCTCAACTGTAATGAGCTTGTTTTTCCATGAGATTGCTGTAATAAGCTGCAATGAACAAAGAGCGGCAGGATACAGAGTGAGTGGGTGATAGAATGGCAGATGAAATTCCATGTTGATAAATGTGGAAGTAATGTGGGGAAAAACAATGATAAGTGGAAGTGTATATATGTTAGCTATTACCACCCAGAAGGGAGATCTAGAGTCATCCTAAGGAGAAAAACTGTGCGGCATCAGTCAGCTTGAAGTTGGGGGGAGGGAATGGTTGGAAAAGGAACTGGCAGCAAAACAGAAACTGCTGTATTAATCCATGGTGCATATGTGTCTTGAATGCTGCATGCAGTCTTGGTCCCCAAGAGAGGATGTAGTGGAATGAGAAAAAGTGTGGCAGTACCAGCAAGGAGTACTGTAGTGTGACAGGGGGCTATAATTGGGAGTGAAAATCATGGACAGAGCTGGGAGCAGCCATGAGATGAAATTTTGAAGAGCCATGGCTCAGGAGTGACAGGCAGGAGACAGCAGTTATAAGGTTAACTCCTTACAAATAGAGACTAACCAGGCTCTTCAGCTTGGAAAGGTAACAGTTGAAGGGGTTACACCAGAGATCCACCAAATCATGATACACATGGAGACGTGAGTAAGTAAGAAAGATTATCCGCGGTTTATCACACCATGGAATCTAGGAGACAGGAAAGAAAGTTACTGGGCAGAAGTCTTAAAGGAAAGTGAAAATAATGGCTTTTTGATCAATGCATGGCCAAACATAGAACTCATTGCCACGGAACACAAGTCAGCAACACAATTATAGAGGAGTTCAAAATATTTGCAAAACTCATTAAAGCAAGGTCTAAAAAGGAGGTACAATATCCTCCAGACTGAAGGAAATTGGGAGAATCTGCACCCTGTTCCTTTCCTGTGTTTTACTTTAAGCCACCAAATTGGCTACTGCCAGATAGAATACAGAAGAAAATGGATGTGGAAATGGTTATTGATCTTCTTCACCAAGTGAACCCAGACAAGTCTATGGGATCTGATGGGATCCACCAGAGAGTACTGAGGAAGCTGACAGAGGTGCTCACAGATTCACTTTCCATCATGTATCACCAGTCCTGGCAAAGTGGGGAGGTCCCAGTTGACGGAAAACTAGGAAATGTGACACCCATCAACAAGAAGGGCCAGAAGGAGGATCCATGAAACTACAGACCTGTCAATCTGACCTCAGTGCCAGGGAAGGTTATAAAGCAAATCATCATGAGTGCTATTATGCAGCACATGCAGGACAACCTGGCGATCAGGCCCAGTCAGCATGGATTTATGAAAGACAGGTCCTGCCTGATTAACCTGATCTCCTTCTATGCAAAGGTAACCCACATAGTGAATGAGGGAAAGGCTGTGGATGTAGTCTACCTGGACTCTAGTAAAGCCTTTGACACTATGTCCCATGCCATCATCCTGGAGAAACTGACTGCTCCTGGCATGGATGGGAGTACACTTTGCTGTGTTAAAAACTGGATGGTTCGCCAGGACCGAAGAGTGGTAGTGAAAAGAATTGTTTGTGGCCAGTCACAAGTGCTGTTCCTCAGGGCTCAATATTGGGTTCAGTTATCTTTAATATCTTTATTAATGATCTGGACGAAGGGCATCGAATTCACCCTCAGTAAGTTTGCAGGTGACATGAAATTGGGTGAGAGTGTGGATCTGCTTGAGGGTAGGAAGGCCCTGCAGAGGGGTCTGGACAGGCTGGATCAATGGGCCAAGGCCAATTGTATGAGATTCAACAAAGCCAAGTGCCAGATCCTGCAGCTGGGTCACAGCAACCCCATGCAACTCTACAGACTTAGGACAGAGTGGCTGGAAAGCTGCCCAGTAGAAAAGGACCTGGGGATGTTCACTGACATCAATCTGGCTGAAAATGAGCCAGCAGTATGATCATTTGGCCAAGAAGGCAAACAGCATACTGGCCTTTATCAGAAGTAGTGTGACCAGCAGGACTAGAGAAGTGATTGTCTTCCTGTACTCAGCACTGGTGAGGCCATACCTTGAGTACTATGTTCAGTTTTGGGTCCCTCACTGCAAGAAAGACTTTGAGTTGCTGCAGTGGGTCCAGAAAAAAGCAGCAAAGCTGGTGAAGGGTCTAGATAACAAGTCTTATGAAGATCAGCTGACAGAACTGGAGTTTAGTGTGGAGAAAAAGGAGGCTTATTGCTCCTCAGAACTACCTGAAAGGAAGCTGTAGCNATGGATGGGAGTACACTTTGCTGTGTTAAAAACTGGATGGTTCGCCAGGACCGAAGAGTGGTAGTGAAAAGAATTGTTTGTGGCCAGTCACAAGTGCTGTTCCTCAGGGCTCAATATTGGGTTCAGTTATCTTTAATATCTTTATTAATGATCTGGACGAAGGGCATCGAATTCACCCTCAGTAAGTTTGCAGGTGACATGAAATTGGGTGAGAGTGTGGATCTGCTTGAGGGTAGGAAGGCCCTGCAGAGGGGTCTGGACAGGCTGGATCAATGGGCCAAGGCCAATTGTATGAGATTCAACAAAGCCAAGTGCCAGATCCTGCAGCTGGGTCACAGCAACCCCATGCAACTCTACAGACTTAGGACAGAGTGGCTGGAAAGCTGCCCAGTAGAAAAGGACCTGGGGATGTTCACTGACATCAATCTGGCTGAAAATGAGCCAGCAGTATGATCATTTGGCCAAGAAGGCAAACAGCATACTGGCCTTTATCAGAAGTAGTGTGACCAGCAGGACTAGAGAAGTGATTGTCTTCCTGTACTCAGCACTGGTGAGGCCATACCTTGAGTACTATGTTCAGTTTTGGGTCCCTCACTGCAAGAAAGACTTTGAGTTGCTGCAGTGGGTCCAGAAAAAAGCAGCAAAGCTGGTGAAGGGTCTAGATAACAAGTCTTATGAAGATCAGCTGACAGAACTGGAGTTTAGTGTGGAGAAAAAGGAGGCTTATTGCTCCTCAGAACTACCTGAAAGGAAGCTGTAGCAAGGTAGGTGTTGGTCTGTACTCCCAAGTAACAAGTGCCAGGACATGAATAAATGGCCTTGAGTTGTGATGGCGGGGGTTTAGGTTGGACATTAGGAAAAAAATTATTCACTGAAAGGGTTGTGATTCCCCGAAATAGGCTGAATGATCATCCCTGGGGGTATTTAAAAGATACGTAGATGCAGTGCTTAGGGACATGGTTTAGCAGTGGACTTGGTATTGTTGGGCTGAACTCAATGATCTTAAAGATTTCTTCCAGCCTAACCAAGTCTATGATTCTATGACTTTAAAGCAGGTATGGCAGAGGTGAGGTTATGATACAAGTGTAGCTGTGGCTAGATCATTACAGACTCCATTTCCTCTAGAAAGCAAAGCCACACCTAGCAATTGATGTACTGTGATCAGTGCTCTTGATGTTCTTGATGTTCTTGTGACCAGTGCTCTTTCATCACAGTCCTACTTCAGGGAAGAGTTACCTGTTTAGGAGCATGTAAGATTGATTCCTAACTAAGAGTTGACCAACAGTTTCATTTAGGGGAGCAGCCACAAGAAGATAGATCTTTAGGTCATTCCCAGAGATGGATTTAAAGAAAAAACCTCTTGAGCCCTCTTGAACTCATTCCTGGATTTTCCATCTGATTCAAAAGCTCTGCAAGGGGCTGAGATTCAAACACCTCTGAACTGAGGGGAAGTCTGGAGCCAGATACACAACTGTAGCTTGCGGCCATCCTGAGCTTTTCATGTCAGCTTTCTTTGAGAGCACCGGCTCTGCTCCACACAGTGCAGATAGGCCACAGGCCATGCAGCAGAGAGAGCAAGAGGAATTCCTCTCACACAGAAAATTTACCTTCAGGTAAACTATGTTAAGAAGGCTTCATTGTATCAGACAGCTGTTTACTCTGCTGAAGTGTAAGGAGGCCTTATTTTCAGCTTTTCTAGGACTTTAATCTCTCTCCTCTTTCAGGGAGAGTGGGTGTAGTAACATTTAAAGCTCTGCCATGTAATTGTCATGAAGTTTATATCCCATGATTCCTGTTTGTGAGCAGGAATAAATTAAGCACCTGGATAAGCCCTCTTTTTTTCCCCTCTCCTGAGCACCCAGTACGATGAGAAAACTGCTGAAAAACAACCACAATTAACGATGGGGTCACATTTAGTTCAGCGCCATCGGCTGGTTAATTGGCTGATTCCATTACAGTTCCCCTTATCTGTGTGCCAGCATAGCTTCTAACAAGCTGCTTGCTGGGTAATTAATCTGTCCAGCCCGAAGCTGGGTCTACTCTAAGGGAATGTGCCATTACCAAGTGCTTCCCCTGCTAGCAGGGCTGCTTCACTCAGAGCTCCTTGTAGAGTCCAACTGTGGGTCCAGCTGGCAGAGGAAATGTGGAGTTATTGCTTTTGTGGAGGAAAGCCGGCCTTAGATTTTGTAAAAATAATCCAGACTCTGTATGCATTTCCCTCCTTGCTTTGATGCTGCTTGGCATACAATAGTGAGGCAGTACCTTGAGAAGTTAACCACCCTGCCCCGCAAATGTGGATCATTTTAATTAAAAAAATAAATTAAAAAAAAGTAACAAGATCTAATGATTTCTGCTAAAATATGGAAATGATAAGTTTAGAAAGTAACGAACAGGAAGAAAGAGCAAAAGGGAAATTAAGCTGAAGAACCATTCTGTAGCTGAACACTAGCTTGGTAGGAAGGCTAGGCTTGATGGTTCTTGTAGGGGGGAGAACAGACACTAGCAGACCCAGCCAGCAAGCAGCTGACAGGGTGGTCTGTCACTGTTGTGTCTCCTGCCACAGGCTACCCAAGTGGGTGTTTGAGGGGTGAGGTGTACACTTGTTTGTCCTGGTAAATAGACAAGACAGAAGTGCAGATTTTATATACTCTGATCTAAAAAAGTTCTTTAAAGTTTCTCGGATAATCTGTAACTGCTCTGCAAATTTGTCTGTGCCTATCAATTCAGGCAGATGAAACAAACACATAAGAGGCATGTGATAAAGGAGAGATATTGGTGATGAGAAGGGATGACTTTAAAAAGTGGTGCCCCTGGAGGAGCTTTGTGGCTTGAAGGTGGGCGACTGCGCTGAGAAGGGGAGATCAGCATGATAAAGACAGAAGAGCTGAAAGGACACAAAGGGAACTAGGGAGCAGGAAGGGGAAGGCACTGAGTGGGGCATGGGGTCAGCAGTTGAAGTCTTGAAGAGAAAGGACAGATGGAGGACAGGAAGATGTGACACTTGTAATGAAGCTAAGGAAGGCAACTTTACTAGTTTTACTCCACTAGAAAGTGGAGAGATATGAGACTACATGGCTGTAGTGAAATGAAGAGCTTCACATGCCTGTGCATTCTGCTCACAGTCAGCAGCTGAGATACCACATTCCTTAACAGCACAAGCAACCCTCATTAAAAGAACAACAGAGTTATAAAGGTAAGAGATACCTTCAGGTGTGTGACCAAGAGAAGTAGTGCCAACTACTCAATGTCCTTTCTTCCTGTGGAGCTACTGGAATGCAGGACAGATGGCTTTTTTCTCTGTGATCACTGGTGTCAGCAAGGAAAGGTGTTAGGAATTCCATACCCCACCCTCTGCCAGCATGGGTTATCGTTTTGTTTCTGGTTCCTGACTAAAAAGCAGGAATGCTGGAATGTGATGTGCTGTCTAGCCTTGAAATGTGCGCCCATTTGACAAATCTCCTTTTGACCTGGAAAGCTGCTCCACAGTTTTCCTGTCCTGCTATGGTTTAGCTAACGAGCAATCAGATCTCACCATACCTGCTCATTTTGGGGACAGAGAGCTCTGGACACCAGCAGCTCTGGTCTGGCCTAACTGTGCAGCATGGAGCTCCCTCCAAACTGCAGCAAGGAGGAGTTGTTTCAGAAGAACTTTGTTGGGTTGCTCCTACCTTCATTTTGGCGGGCTAACAGTGCCTGCACTCTGATTTTCACCATTGTTAGTGCATGAGAAGGGTTCTTGCATTTCTGTCACTTTGCAGTTTTTTATGGCTATGTTGGGGATATTCCCATTTCATACAGCTTTCATACAGCTTTGGAGTTCAGAATTCATGGGGGCCTAACATTTTTTAAGACAATTGTCTGAGGAAGGCAAGAAGCGCTCCTATATGTCAAGGAACAGAATGGGATGATAGATGTATTTGGTGCCATGTTTTCAATGGTGCCTGCTAAGTGCCATATACGTCTGTCTTCTGGGTTTTCTCCCTCCAGAGGTATGCACTAAGTGCTATCTAATTTAATTTGAAAGAATGAAACAACCACTGTTCAAGGTAAAATCTAATGGGTAGGACACATGAATGCTTTTTATACTGAGAGTGTTAGAATTGGCGAAGATTTAAGTACAGCAGTTAGAACCGTGGGAAGTTAGAGCCTGAGTGGGAATAGGATTGATGCAGGAAAATCCTGAGAGTATCAAGACAGAATTGAGTAGTTTGATATTATTAGTAGTAGCAGTTGTATGAGTACTACTATTATTATTAATACTATTATTAATACTATAGTGAGAAATCACTGAATTTCTTCTTCACCTGCATTGCCCACAAGCATCTTGAATATCAAGTGCAATCTGTTAAAATCTATAGTCCTAATGTTCTTCCAGAAGAGAATATGTGTATATCCTATAGAATTTATTTTTCAGTTTCTTCAAGAGCCCAGTGTTAGTCAGTGCAATTCTCCATGAAAGAGAAGGGCCAAGCCCATGTATTTCTGATACCATCCATGGAAACTAGCACTTCTAAGAGACCAGTGTTCAAGTCTACTATTTGTATATGTGAGTGCATTGTGGCTTCCTTTTGGCTGTTAGGGTGGGATTTTTTGTCTGTTCTCTAGTGAACTTAGCTAATGTGTAGTTTCTGTTGACCTGTTTATACTGTTGAAGGTCTGAATTCTGTGGTGTTGGATGTATGTCATAAATAATGTGCATACATTTCAACCAGATACTGCACTGCCATATGAGAGTCAGGGAAGTCCCTGACTACCTCAGCTGGGATTGTTTGTGTCTGTGGAGTGTAGTGCTGTCAGAAGGAGGATGCATAAGACTTCTTTTGCTTGTCTTTTTCCACGGGATCACTCTGTGCATCCCTTCTGTGACAGACTACTTATGCTGTTTATGAACATGATTTTTTGCTGCCAAAACAGTAATGCTATCACTAGTCCTACTTAGATGTGCTGATACTAATAAGCCTCATATTGGTAAAAACATATTTTCCCCCTATTTTTGTCAAAATTAGGGTGCTAAAAAGCACAGCTTTCATATAAGGAAGGAAAAATGGATGAGAGAGAGGAGAGGTGTGTTGCTTTAGCTAGACCGATCTAGTTAAAGTAGCACTACTTTTGTGTAGACAAGAGCCTAGGAAATGTGCAGTTCTTAGTCTGGGGGACAGGACTTTAAAGCAGTCATTGAAGTCTAGTGTCAGTTTTCAAGGCTGAAGAATATTATTTTATTTAGGCTTCCAGACCAGCCTTGCTCCAGGAATGCACTTAGGTTGTTTTTAAAGCAAACATGAAATCAATAGCCTGGTGTTCTGTTCTGCTCTGCTATTTCTTGCCAGAGCCTAAGGACCACACATGGGTTTTCCCTCCTCTTCATCACACTGCCAGGCATGCTCTCGGCGAGCAGTTTTGTGGATGAACACAAGAGAGGTTCCAAATGGCCAAACATGCATCGGACATCTGGGCAGTTTTTTTTCCATCAGGCTCCGCTCCAGATATTGCTGTGAAAGAACCAACTCACACCATCCTGTCACAGATTTCATCCAGCCTCTAACTTCAGCGGCAGTTTTATCTGAGTAAAGATCAAGTAGGAGCCTGTCAGCTTACCTCACCATTTATAACGTTCGCTGTGGAACTGAGTGCTGCAGTTTTCATTTTGTCCCTGGTGCATACCAGCTGAGGGAGCAATGGAGCGCTGTGCCTTCCTACATATCACTTGGGTGGTGGGCCTCAGCTCACAGTTGCCTGGGCCCTTGCTAGGTGCAAGAAAATAACTCACTTGCTTCCATCCTGTGCCGGTAACAGGAGCTTCAACTAAAGTAGAAGATTCTGAAAGCTCAGCCGTGAAGGATCAACTTGCCACTAGCTACTCATTCCTGACTCCAGGCAGCTGCAATCTTCATGAGGTAAATTACAACCTCTGGCCAGCTATCGACCTCTCTTGAATCAGTGACCCAGAGACGAATGCTCCTTTGGCCAGGCTAGTTCCTGTCCTCCTGCACGGCTTGAGCTGAACTATGTGGTAGCAAGGCAGATTTCCAGTTAAAAATGAAAACACACATTAGCAAAGAGAAGAGAAACAGGCTGAAATTGGAAGTGACCATTTTGGTGTTTGATGTTATTCAGAGGAGCTTGTTCTTCATTTAGGACATTAATAATTGTAACAGAAGCTGTAATATTTCAACAACAGCGGTGATTAGGAGCAAAGAGGCAGCTAATCTCCATCTAAAAAGAGCTAACTAGCCCGTCCTTTAGCCCCCACCACCCTGTCACATTTAAATACCATGAATATTCACTGCTTGGCACCCAGCTGGCAGCTGAGTTGTTTTGACACAAAAACCTTCAAACTCAAAGAGTTTTTAATCAGCCTGCAAGAGAGAGAAGAAACTGAAAGAAAGAAATAGGAACAGAGAAAATGAATCAATGAGTTCAACAGAGAGCAGGGTACCCGAATCCAGTTAACCCTTTCCTTCTCTGCTGCCACAAGTGGAAAAGGGGCACTTCACCCCTTCAGGGCACCCCATTCCTCCTGGGTGCTCCATCCCACCCTGGAGACTCATACCTCCATCCTACCGGAATGCCCATTCCCTCTGGCTGTGTTTCCTCCAACTGCCCTATTCACCTCGGCTGCCTAATCCTAGTGCAGTCCCCTTGCCCTGGAAACCCCCATCCCACCCAGCTTCCAGTACTTAGAATGCATCCCCTCCTGCTGCCTTTGCTTGTTTCCTGGGTTTGCTCTCACTCATGGCTGTGTTTGTGACTGGTTACCTGTACCTGTTAGTGACTGGTTTGCTTCTATTACAGGCTGTGTAGTTCACTTACAATATGTGATGTGCTTTAGACCAGCTAGTTTTTGCCTGCAGAGTTTTCATCTCAGAAAAACATCTGGCAATGTTCACAGCTGCCACCTCCAATATCCTTATAGGAGTCTCAGAATTGTCTGCAGCCCACACAAACCCCTTTGCTTCAGTTTTTTTTGCAGCAGGATTAACCATGCAGCTGCAAACACAGAAAATCTTGCTTTGTCCCGGAACAAAGAACCCCACAATACTCTGAAGGCTCATGTTTCACCAGCACTGTAGCTCTGGGCACTGACAGATAACCTAGAAGTCCCCATTTAACCTGGATCAGTCCTGTACACACAACTGCATTTCTGTCAAACTAGCCTGAGCACACAATACAGAGTTTATGCAACTTCATGCAGTTATGTCAGCTTTGGGCTGCTTGTGGTGGACAGTTTGGACTTGATTTGGCAGGAAAGCAGAGTGGCATAGGCAGATCTCACCCGGTCTACTGCATCCCCTTTCCATGTCAACTGACACGTCTAAATTTTCCAAATCCATTTAACTTGGTGAAGTGAGTCTGTGCTGGATCTGTGCTTCATGTCATATGGCTCTGACACTTTTGATCTAATACTGGGAACCACAAGTCATATTTATTTTATAATTGAACTGCCGTGTAAGTCTTAAAATTTTGTGGCTCAGATTGCAGACCTCAATCACATGTAGGGTACTGATAAATCTCAGCTGGAGGAGTCTTTGGGGCACAACACAGACTTTTCTAACCTATTGTGTCTTCCATGACTCTGCTGTGGGCTTAAATTACACATAAGGTTGTCTCATATGCCTTCAGGGTCTATGAAACTGACATGTCCCTCAAAAGACAATGTCACGGTTTCTTTACAGAAAATCTATGTAGGAGTGAAGTACAGAAGCCTGGGCATTACTTTGGGCAGATTACTATGGCCACTGTAAAGGATACTAGTACCCAGGAGGGTTCTAAATGAGGTGGTATTGTGCAGACCTTCAGAGGCAGGCCAGTACTGAGGTGAGGAGGCATTGCGGATGGAAACAAGAAGGCAGTTGGTGGAAATGCAGGCCAGTGAGGAAAACAAGCCACTGGAGGAGAGTAGCAGCATCCCATTGGCAGTGATGACAGAAGATCTGGTGAGTGAATAAAAAGGATTAGTATTAGGGAGGAGCTTGAAAGTCTTTTGATATGGTGTGATGGAAAGTGTACCACAGTGGAAGGACTGAGAGAGCAATGTGGTGGCAATGGTGTGTGAGTCAGGTCTGCATTATTCTGAACTGTCTGGACTGGAGATGGAGCATTATGGATGTCAGGGAAAGACCACAAGGAGAAATTAATGTAATCAAGATGGGAGATGAGAGTTTGGGAGCAGGATTTTCCTGTGTGGGTTCCCCAAATGTGAAGTTACTCTAAGATTTATTAGGAGTTACTGAAACCATGGCGACTTTTCCTGAATACAGTCTGATACTTCTTTGAGAGGAAGAAGTAGATAGATTTGGGTTCCAGATTTCATTAATCCTCTCAAGATCCTCTTATGCTCTCCAGACTCAGAGATCTCACTCAGCACTTTGAAATTTACTAGCATGAACACAACAGCCAAATGTACTTTGTAATCTATTCACAGGCGGCAGTGGATTTTACATAGATTGGTACTTACTCTATTCAAGTTTATAATTATTTTGAAGGGAATACTCCCCATGAAGCATGCCTGGAACAGCAACAAACCCTATAGGCTGTGGGAAGCACACCAACAGCTGTACTCTGGGATGTATTCTGGAAAAGTTCACAGCTGGATGGAAGGATCTGTTTTCCTATATACTTAAATGAGAAAATACCATGCATTTTTCTTCAATGTCTTATTGCCACTACTTACTATGAATTTTCACAGTTGCTACGAACTATAGCTGGCTATGCTTCCTCTGCTTGTCAAAAAATGTGGGAATCTAATCATCCAACACAAAACCAAGATGTTCCAGCTAATACATGTCAAAGACCTTGAGGACATGGACTTAGAATGTTTTAGAGGAGGTGGATCCAAAGTGTTTTACTTTACATTCATCTACAGCTTTCTGTTGCTTGACTTGATCATATTGACATAAAGTCAAGATGTTCTGTATTAAGCAAGGAAAATCCAGGCTGAGCAGAGTGAGAGGTGTGAAACTGGCAACACTCGCTCATCTGTGTCTGTGCTCTCCTAAGCCTGACATAAGGGAGTGCAGTGCTGCTGTGGTGATGTTTTGGGGGTGGGGGGGGCTCAGATTAGACACAAAACAGAAGTTGTGACCATCTGTGGTCATTAAAATTCCATTACACCTTTTGGTTACAGAAGCAGTTGGTGCCAAAACTAGCCCACTTGAAATACAAGGCAGATAAACCTCATGAAGCCTGGCAAGAGGCCGTCTTGTGAGGTTTGGTGGGCGTGTTTTCAGCCTGCAGTGGAGCACGGGGCAGAGCCCCACACTGCATGCCCAGAAATTACAAATACTAGAAACAGAAACAGAAACAAAGTAGTTGCACACCTGTGATTAGAAAACTTGCTGTGAAGAGAAAGGTTAAGTATGGAGTGCACAGCATGCTAGTAACAGTTTCTGCAACCAGATTTACTCTCACTCACTGGTGCTGGATGGTAGCACATACATAGACAAGTCTATCTGCTGGAGATAGAATCATAGAATAATTTGGGTTGGAAGGGGCTTTTAAAGGTCGTCTAGTTCAAACTCCAAAAAATGAAGGGGGGGAAAAAAAAAGTTAAATTGTTTACATTTGAAAAAATCTGGAAGAATTCTGAGGATCATTTCAGCAAGCTGTACTGTGAGATGTAGCCTAACACTCCAAGGCTATTCTGTGAAATATGAAGGGTCTCAAGATTTTGCTGTAAGGTTGATCTCGGCAGAGAAACCTAAACTTGGGGTGAAAGTAAAGCTCTTGGAAAAAATGAAGTCTAAATAACCACAGGTAGAAGGAAGGAAAGGGGTGGTGATGGTAAGGACCTCTACTGACTGACAATTTACAGACTCTAGCACTTGCTTTCATCCTTGAGTCACTCTGCTGTGCAGTGACCCAATCCAACTGAACAAATCCAGATGAAAAATAAACTTTTTTTTTTTTTTTTACCTCAGTTTGTTTTTTATCTGGATCAGTTCTCTGGTTACATTCACCATGTGCTACAACGACAGCATGTTAGCACAGCTGATGGTGTAGAGTACAGGCAAGGAAGCATTGGGAAGTGGAAGGGGAGTAGTATTGCTAAAACAGATATAAGCAGCCCTGCTGTCAAAAACACAACCACAGCCTGCTGCCACAGCTTCCTTTGTATCAGGGCTGGCTTGCACTTTGTGCTGAATGGGAGAAGGAGACATACTTCTCTCAAAAAAAGGTGCAGATGATCTCAGGTAGTCAAGGCAAATAATCCCAAAATGCTGCACGTGATGCACAAGGATACCGGAACCATGTGAAACTTACTGGTGCAGCATCCTGATCCTGAAAAACAACAGCAACACTTTCTCTTGGTTCCTTCCTGTCAGCCTAACTCTCCTGCAGAATTTTTTCTTCTCTGTCCTTCTTTGGGAGAGGAAAAAAACCTGGTAATTCTCTTTGCGTCTTCATTGGCTCATCCCTCCTGCCAGGGAGCTTGCTAAATGCTCCTTGTATTGTCCTGCTAGGAAGGCTTCTTGTCTGCATCCCAAGGGTGTCCTTGGTGGAATCCCCACAACACCATCCCACACCTACCACTGCCCAGGGAGTGAGCTCAGCTCCCCTGGGTGCTGCACTCCTTTTCAGTCAGTGGCTGCTGTGTTCCATCGGCGCTGCTGCTTACCAAGCAGCTGAGAGCCTCTGTGCTATGCTCAGGATTCTACAGGGAATGGGTTAGCACTATAAAATGTTTTTGTTATGGAACACCCTGGCAACACAGGAGACTTTCCCATTGGAAGGGTATTCTTTTTATTCAGCAATTTGTTCCCAGAAAGAAAACTATTTAATCAAAATTTCTGTATTAAGGGGATTCAGTTGCATTTTTTAAAAAGCTTATTCAATGTGCTGTAAACTGCAAAACAATGTCCTACAATAGATTGGTATGAAGGAACTGAAGCGTATACTGCTGCAATTCTGCCTGCTGCTGGAGCTCCTTGAAAGCCAGATGTCACATTCAAAATGTAATCTGTGTTTGCAAACACATGGCCACACATATTTAACAATTTCAGCAGCCACCAGATGAAAATTCAAATCCCGTCGGTTTTCCTGCTCTACTCACCTGCCTTGCAGTGAGATGGAGCAAAAGCAAAAGCTTTTCAGACCTTGGATGGGATAATATTTTTTATTTAGATGAAGGGGGAAAAAAAATGTTTGCAGAGGGTTGAATTTAACTTCCCAGCTGGGGCCTCTGATCTGTAAGTTCCTGCAGACAGAAAAAAACAACTGCTAGCAAGATAATCCAATTTCCCTTCCCTCGCACCCCTAGGAGTGCCTACTGCCCCTACGCCACGCTGGGATTCAGTCTGTCAAAACTGACCACTATACCCCTGGCAAGATCCATATCAAAGCTCCAGCCCCCCAGGGTTCATTAGAAGGCATTTATTTCTGCATATTCCAGGGGAGGAGCAGGTGAAGGAGGCAGATAATTTTCTTCACAATGCAAAAAGACTGCCCTTACTTTCAACTCTTCCTTCAAACTGGGAGACATAAAAAAATCCATGAGGTCTTCTAAAATAAAAAATACATTAATTCTGCTGAATGCTATCTTGCTGGTACCTCCAGAAAAGTGCCCTGGCACCATCTGATGGAAACTGCCAGTGAAATCTGTTAACTTTACTCTTGCCCTTGCTCTTAAAAGTTCAGTTCCGTGGGCTGAACACATATCAGAACACTTGGCTCATTTAAGAACGATTATTAGCAGGTAGTTTTGCACAATAGGAATGAGGGAAAGTCAACTTGATTCTCTCTGCAAATGTGAAGCTTAGTCTGTGATTTGCTAATGGGGAGCAGTGAGTTATTAAGCTCATCACAACACAGCATCTTGCTCCCCTAGTCCAGAGGGAGGTAGCTATTAGTAAATCAGAACCCAGTGCTAAGCTAAAAGGAGAGAAGGATCTACATTAATATGAAAATATTAATATCTGGAAGAGCAGATTATCATCTAAACAGGTTAAAATGAGATAGCACCATTGTTTAGAAGAAATGGCTTGCTTCAAATCTCATGAGAGCTGCAATCATACTAGTAATGGAAGATATCTTCAGACCCCTGAAAGTGCTTTGGGTGCTTGGTAAATGCAATGTCCATGCTGAGGGGTTCGAATAGCTGCCCAAGGCTTGCCCTTCATCCAATGTCAGATGGAGGATCCTACCAAAAAAGCAGAAACTGTGGGTAGGACCTGCCAAAGGGTATGTGGTTTGCAGAAGTGTTTCACTCCTCACTGAAACAGGCATTTCCCAGAGACACCCACAACTTGGGATGGATTTCTTTATTCCACTTCCCTCCTGGGAAGATGGGTGGAAATCTGTGAGACAAGGATATGTTCTCCCAAGAATTAAAGGGAACTCTGCATAGTAGTGCCTGCTATGTAGGGGCAGAACAAGAGAGCATCATATTCAGGGCCTGTTTCTTCCCAGGCCAAGGCCCCAGGGAAGCCCCTTCAGGGACATCTCCTTGGCAGTTGCCTCAAACATTTTTCTGGCATGGAGCATTCATCCCTCACTGCTCACAGCATGCTTCCCTCTATGCCTGGCCATTTTTAACTCTTTGTACTAAGCTGAGCAGAATCTGTCCAACAGGGGCTCTGGTGCAGCTTGGCACAAAAGGGCAGCTCCGTGTGAAAACAGGGATGGTTAGCTACCTGTCTGCCCTCATTTGTCACACCTAGACAGCAACAGTGTCTTCTCTGTTGGCTGGGCAGCTGCTCTCTTATCACCATCAATGGTTTATGGTTCTCAAGTTGCCTCTTTGCTCAGTCTTCAAGGCAGTCTCATAGTTCTGCTCTCAGGAGTCTCCTAATACACCAATCTCAAAGACTCACAGTTATTTCCAAGCTTGTCTCCCAGCTCTTTCTGCACAGGATCCACAGTGGGATGGTCAGCATCTTTGCTCCTAGGTATTTTGCAGATGGTCTTCTTAAGGTCATGGAGAACAGGGGAGGTGCCTGAGGACTGGAGGAAAGCCAGTGCCACTCTGGTCCTCAAAAAGGGCAAGGAGGACTTGGGAAGCTACATGCCCGTCAGCCTCACCTCCAAGGTGATAGAACAGTTCATTTGGAAGGTCATTTCTAAGTACATGGAGGAAAAGGTTATCATGCTTGACCAATCTGATACCCTCTTGTGATGGCTTAACTGGCTGGGTAGATGAGGGCAGATACCTTGAGGGTGACAGAGCACTGGAACAGGCTGCCCAGAGATGCTGTGGAGTCCTCTGTAGACTTTCAAAACCCACATGCATGCATTTCTGTGCAATATGATCTAGGTGAACCTGTTTTAGCAGAAGGGCTGGACTAGATGATCTCTGGAGGTCCCTTCCAACCCCTACCCTTCTATGATTCTCTGAGACTTTCATCTGAATTAAATCTTTCAGGTCTCTGTCCAGCTGAATGACTTCTGAGAGGGTTTTGTATAAAACTGACGTCTAATCATGTGAGAAACCTTCAGCACCTACCCAGCAAAGCCTGATGTGGTTTGTCTTGCAGCTTTTCACCATCTGCAGGATACAGGTTCATGCAGCCTAACCCGCAGCTTACCAGTACTGGCACAGTAACTACTTGCCTGCCTAGGAGGAGACCAGTGCAACAGCATTGTGTTTAGCTTACAAGACTTGCTCCCATACTTCACCGAGGGGATAGTTTGCCTTGGCAGTACTGTCACTCAGTGATAAGAGTGCTCTTCAGTGGCGTAAAATCTTTTCATCCTTTTTAATTTAAACCCAGTCAAAGTATCAAATGCCCTCAGATTTCACTATCAGAGAAGGTTCTGCCAAGAAAATGCAATGACTGTTCTTGATGAGACTGTTGAAGCCAAAGTCCGACTGTGTTGCTCAGAGTTATTATTTGCCTTTGGCACCTGTGGCGCTTCCAGCTTTAGTCACCAAACTAAATTTTCCAGCACATCCTTCAGGGAAGTGCCCAGCCAGGCCAGCAGTCTAGCTCATACTTGCTTCTCACAGACCCAGAAAGACCTGTCTATCATAAACAGAGATGTTACAAACAACCTATGGCCCAGCTGTCTAGAGGAGGCTGGCAAGTAGAATTTAATCTTCTCAAGATATGAAGGAGCTTTCATAATACATGATTCTGAATTTCATAAATATTAGGACTTTTTTTTTTTTTTTTTTTTTGCATTAATGATAAAGTGGATAAAACAGGCCTCGTTTTACTAGGTAATGCCCTTCTGAAGTTTCACTGGGACTGAAATGGATCTGGCATTTAAACTAAAGAAATCCCTGTTTAGCGTGTGGGAGTCTCTGGAGAGGCCACAGATCTGCATTGCAGCTGTGAAATACAGCATCTCCTCTGTTGCTTATCAGCAATCTATGCTTCTCCTGGGAAAATTTTGCCCAAAGGATTCAGCCCTTGCCAATTTTTTAACTGGATTTTGTTTGTTTATTTTAAATATACTTTTAAACATCTGAAACCAACAAGCTTAAAAAATGCTCTAAACCTATCAACTTGAGTTAATCCTTTAAAATAAAATAGAATTAAAAAAAACCTAATTCCTCCAGGCAGCCAACTTCTATTTGTAAGACATAATCTAAAATGGTTTTAGATGACTGAAATTCTATAACCTGAAAACACAGTTTAATTGAAAAGAATCAATGCTTTGGTTCTCTTCTGTGGCATTGCACCCATTCATGGCATCTGATTCACTTGAATTTTAAAACAGTTCATATCAAACATGCATTTGTGTGCAAAATGCTGCTCTTCTGACCTTTGTGCTCACTTTGCAATGACAGGGAATGCAAGTACGCAAGGAGTGAGTCATCCAGAGCCAGTTCTACCTCATCTCCTCCCTACTTAGATCTCCAGGAGAGCTTTCCCCATGTCTGTGCCCTCCTCCTTCTTCATGTCTGTACTCGTTTATCATGCAAAAAAATATATGTCAAGGATAGAGCCAGATTATTTTAGATCTAGAACAACCTCTAGTATTTCCCAAGGCATAATTTTGAACCTTGAGGGTGGTATCTGGCTACAAATGCAGTTATATCTCCCTCAGCTTCAGGGGTGCTCCAAGCAAAGGGGTGGAATGGATTCTATAAATAGTGTGTACTAATCCATACTCCCATTTATAGAGAGAGACAGTAGAAAACACACAACTACAGTATCTTCAGGGAATTTGTTAATATCAGAACCTTGGGGAGCATCTCTGCTTGCTTCATAGATAGCTGTTTGTTGGAAATACCAGTTCAGTAAACAATTTTCTCAGCTTCAGTATCTCAGCAGCACAGCCATTGCGGATGAGGATGGATGTTACAGGCCTTCCCAGTCCTGATGCAGGATCATTCTCTCCAGTACACATGCGTGGGTCCACATTTTTTTCTCCTAGCTGCACAGCACAAAGATGTCTGGAGCACATGAAATATTTGGGTGTCAGCAGTCACAATGAAGCCCCTAAAGTGAAACTTCAGAAATGTATGACCCCAAGACCTCTGGGTAAGACTCATATTGAACACTAAAGATATTAGATGGAGATATATCAACAACAATTATGTTTGTTCTGGACCATGAGTGTTTGAGTTCTTCACCATGAGGCTAGTGGAACACTGGAACAGGTCACCCATGGAGGTAGTTGAGGCTACAATCCTGGATATATTCAAAGTGAGGCTTGGCAGGGCTCTGTGCAACCTGATCTAGTTGAGGACTCCCCTGCTTACAGCAGAGGGGGTTGGACTAGATGACCTTTGGAGGTCCCTTCCAACCCAGACCATTCTATGATTGTATGATCATAGGATCATAGAAGGATCACCTCCTCCAGGCTCAGGAGCAATGCATCCCAGAAAAGAGGAAGGCAGGTAAGAATGCCAGGAGGCCTGCATGGATGAATAGAGAGCTCCTGGATACACTTAGATGCAAGAAGAAAGCTTATAGAGAGTGGAAGCAAGGACAGGGGAAGTGGGACAAGTACAAAGATACTGTTTGTGCAGCCAGAGCTCAGGTCAGGAAAGCTAAGGCACAGCTAGAATTGAATCTGGCCAGGGACATTAAAGGGAACAAGAAGAATTTCTTCAGGTATATTAGTGAGAAAAGGAGGACTAGGGAGAATGTGGGACCCTTACAGAAGGAAAATGGAGAGCTGCTGACAAAAGATATGGACAAGGCTGAGGTGCTCAATGACTTCTTTGCCTCAGTCTTGAACAGCAAGGCCTCTAACCACAATGTCCAAGTTCCAGAGGGTAAAAGTAAGGACTGGGAGCAGGCAGATCTGCCTACTGTAGTAGAAGATCAC
>WBNM01005192.1:221108-259180 GCA_013399055.1 Ramphastos sulfuratus
TTGAGTAACCTGTGCTAGTGGGAGGTGTCCCTGCCTATGGCAGGGAGTTGGAACTGGATGATCCTTGAGGTCCCTTCCAACCTTACCATTCTATGATTCTATGATATCTTCAGCTGCGTATTTTAAATTAAATCTGTTTGCTTTGAAGACAGCTAATGGTCAAACATCTGTAAGTATTGGTCTGAAATGTGATTGAGATTTAAAAGGTAACTACATATCTCTAAAATGTATATTTAATCTCACAGCTACCTGGATGAATGTCTTGCTGCAATGATACAAGAGCAACGCTGTATTGTACATCTTGAAGGCAATGATAAATTCAAATCCCAGCTGTGTCTAAAAGACTCAGGATGTTGTGTTGTGTTCAGGGCCAGCTTGCTGTAGCGGAAAGCAAAATTCAGGCCTGAATCCAGACTCAGAGTCCACATTCTTCTGCTGCTAGGAGCACTAGCTTTGCCCTAGGAATAAATAGGATTGATCTGATTTTCTTCCATACTGGTTGTATATTGCCTCATTATAAACTTCACCCTGTAAACTTCACTGTCCTCTCCCCTGCCTTATCTCCCCATCTCCTTCAAGGGCAACTGGAATGCAGGAGAGGTGCTTTTCTAGGAGCTGTTCTGAGCTGAGAGGATAGGCAAAAATAACCCTTTCTCCTGCTTGCTGTTTCAAACAGCTTCCGCCCGTGGGGAGGGGGTGTATTGAGAATGTGTGAGAGAAAACACTGAAATGGGAGAAAATGCACAAAAAGGGAGGGGGAAAAGGTACAGCAAGGAAGCTAGAGACAAACTTCAAGTTGTGGATTATTTCTCACCCAGGCTCTAATTAGGAAGCCTCTTATGGGACTGGGAAGCTGTCAGGCTGCCAAATGTCAGCATGTTTATCAGAGATCAGGCAAGGCTCCTGTCTGCAGCAGCTACAGTTTGGTGCCATGATCCCCCTGAGTCCTTCCAGTGTGACTCACACTCAGCACTGGCACCTCCGGGGGCTTCAAAGCACAGCAGAGAGCTTTTCCTTCTCCCTTAAAAACAAAACAAAAAAAACCCCAACAACAACCCACCTTTTCCTGGGTTTTGGCGTATTCATTCTGGTTCTGCACTGAGAGGGTTAACCCTAGAGTGCAGAGCACATTAGTAGTATGTGACTCAGATTCCCAGGGAAATCCCCATCTTATCTGATGGAGCCTGTTAGTCTGCTAATTGACTAAGTTCCTATTAAAAGTGCAATGTTTTTTTTAATGACTAGTAACAAAGGGCCAGATTCTGATCTGATCTTTTAGCTTGGGATCATTTTTGCTGATGGTCTGGCCTTGCTGCTAATTGCAGCCATTCGGAGCAGGAAGGAGGCAGCCACCTCCTCAGCTCTACCAACCTCAGCAGAGCTCAGCCTCACTCGAGAGTGTGGAGCCGAAACCAAAGCACCAGCTCGTGGGCATTACTGGTGCAAGTGAGATACCAACTCCGGGCATCGAAACCTCTGCTTTAATGAGCCAAGACTTCATGAAGAGTAGTAGCCAGGAAGCTTTTAATAGCAATCTTCAGGAAGCGGGTGTCGGCTGCAGTGCAGACAGCGGAGGAAAGCATTTGTTGGGAGACTACCAAGGGCTCTGTGAAACGGTTGCTGCAAATACCTCATACGCAATCCAAGGCGTGCTCTCAGTAATTAACTTTCCCAGTGTTGAAATCAAGTTGATGTGTTGATTCTGCATATAAGATGTTGTCTATGTCTGCATAGGAAAAATGCTGTGTATGCCTCTGCATATGCACATGCAAACCTTAATTTTAATTAAAATCATGTGCATTATATCTGTATCTCTTGTTCTCTATGGGAATTGACTTTGAGGACGTATTTGCCTAATAGGAAAAGGAAAAAAAGTGATTAGCATTTAGAGTGAACTTAGCTGGGTTCCAGGATACTGCCAAAGGAGGTCGTAACTAATCTGATTGCAGCCAGGCCCCAGCCGCCTTGGGATGGGGTTGAGCGAGGCATGACCCTGTGACCATATTTGCCTTCCTTGTCTCACCTGAAACTCCCAGTGGTTCCCCAAGACTACATGACATCACAGCCATGAAAAGTTCTGTCAAACAGAAATATCTTTTTTTTTTTTTCCTTGCTAACCAAGAACGAGATCTGGCCACCTTCACCCCGTGTCACCACACCCACTCCATTTTTTTGCGTGTCTCTTTTGGGTTTTTTTTCTAGGAAATTTTCTATAAAAATACAGCAGCTTCTTTTAGAAAGTCCAATATATTCACACTGACACTGAGCCACTGCTTCAAAAGTTTCATAAGAAATCCATAACTGGTGGGGTTTTCCTGCACAATTACAACAGTTAGGTGTCAAAAATCTCAAGGTCCTGTTAACAGAAGCAGAGCCTAAAACCCATTTCTCAGCCTGCTTCCTATTCCCCACTCCTGAGCTGTCAAATGCTGTGACATGGCTCTATCACACCAAAACGAGCAGTCCCAACAAACAGAAAATGATTTCCAACTGGCAAACATGCTGTTTATTTTCCAGAAAAATTGCACAGCTGATCAAGGGATCCCCTGCTGCTGTCAGCATGAAGAAGTGTTTAAACACAGGGATGGAAGTTTAAACATTTTCTCATTATCACAGAATAAAAAAAAAAAGTGAAAAAAAAAAGAAAAAAAAAGTAACAAAAAAAAAAGCATTGAGACTCTTCGACCACCTGCTGTGCCAGTAATGAAGCAGTGTCACATGACCAGCCGGCAAGGACTTTTATCTCTGCCCCAGTATCATTACTGAAGTGACACCTGTCACATGACCCGCATCAGGGCTTTCATCTGGGCTCCCCAAATGCAGTTCTGGCTTGTGAGGGGGACTATCTGGGTGCTTATCCCCCCCTCCCTTTAAAGAATATCGCCCACTCATGCCATTACAGATGGCAGCTTGCTCATTTTTTTTTCTTGGGGATATGTAATTTGGCCAACAAACTTGCTCTGGATGAAGTAAAACAGGATCTTGGCCTGAGAAAGAAGTTATTTCATACCTGAAGATGTTTATAAACCAAATATTTATGTCTGCTGTTAAACTCTCCTTACATAAAAGGATGTTAAAAGAATTCTCCAAAATCTCAGATTTGTTTTTAGTTTTTTTATTAGGTGGTGGGAAGAAACGGTTTGATGACTCTTGAGTACAATGATCTCCATTTACATGCACTTCATAAACTCTCACCTGTTTTATCAAAGCATCCTACCCCTGGCAAGAGAAAATATTTTCTGAAAAAAAAAAAAGGTCAGTCCTGCACCTCTCAGCTAATATCTGTGATTTTTTGTGAGGTCCTCAACAGCAAATACCTAGATAGGCCCACATACGTGATGGCAGTATTGAGTGCTTACTCACCAGAACCCTTTCAGTTATTACCTCAAAACAGAATGTAAAACATCCAGATGTGAGAGGGGATGGCCACCCATACAAACTAGATGTGGAGAGATGGAAGAGATCCGGAACTTCCTGGCTTTTTCTTTCTCCTCCTTTCCCACTCCACACTCAGCCATGCATGAAGTCTGGTACTTCTCTGACCCCTTCATAATCTGATTCAGCTCACTAGAAGAACGAAAAACTAACTCAGCAAAAGAGTTAATAGTTTTCCACCTGTTCACTGAGTTAAATCAGCTCATCAAGGGCTTAGAAAAGTGCCAGAGGGCAAAAGAGAGAAAGACTGTGAAGCTTGAAATCAGGGAGGGAAATAGGGGAAGCAGGACCACCCGTTTTTGGGTGGTGTTAACTTGGTACGTAAATTCAGATGTGTTTCTTGTAACCTTCTCTTCCTGGCTCATTACAATGCTGTATCCATTTTTCCCAAATGCTGTTGCCTTTGAGAATGTGCAGGCCAGGGACTGGGAAATCTACTGACATCAGTAGATTTGATGTAAATAGTACTCCTGTTAGTTTGAGAGAGGAGTGATTTTGGAACAGGTTCTCTCTCTGATAGGCATATTTAAGGCATTTGGCCTCCAATGTTGAGTTAATGAACAGAAGAGTGCTGGGTTGCAGCACATCATTTTGCCATGATCATCCTGGCTTTCTGCTCTTCCACATACAGCACTAGAAGGAACCACTCTTCAGCAATTTAACACATTAATGGCCCCAATTTTGGCCATTATAGGGTAGCAGCTATGTAAAAGACCAAAGTCATTCTCTCTGCTACTCTAGGGCAGAAGAAATTTACAGCTAATATTCTGGATAGACACCATAAGGAAAATTATTCAGTTCCCATCATTAGATCACTCACTGCCCTTTCATTTAACATATTCTTTCATTTAACGATCTTGAGCACTTAGTGGCTCCCAATTAGGAGCAGACATCAACCCCTAGCCATCCCACAGCAGGCATTAGAGATCCTGCTTCTTCACTGCTCTTAGTCCAGACATCTCCAAGAGTGCAGAAGGAACACAGTACACCTCTATCCCAACCTGGGCACCATTTACAGCTGCTCTGAAAGTGCAGCGTAACTCAGAAGTGGAGAGCTATCTTCTACTTATGCAGCCAGGCACTTCAGAAAAACTTCTTACTTGTACCAGTTCTTAGAAGTTTTGGCACTGCAACAGCCAGTGCCAGTGTGCTCAAGAACTGTTGCTGCTGGGATTCCAAATGCCCTTTTCTCCACAAATAAGACTGCACATGGGAAGCCAACACAGAAATGCACAAGTAGGACACAGTCTCAAGCTGTGCCAGGGGAGGTTTAGGCTCGAGGTGAGGAGAAAGTTCTTCACTGAGAGAGTCATTCCCCACTGGAATGGGCTGCCCAGGGAGGTGGTGGAGTCACCGTCCCTGGAGGTGTTCAAGGCAGGTTTGGACGTGGCACTTGGTGCCATGGTCTAGTCTTGAGGTCTGTGGTAGTGGGTTGGACTTGATGATCTTTGAGGTCTCTTCCAACCTTGCTATACTGTGATACTGTGATACTGTGATACTATAGGATACTCCATTCTGATCTTGCTAACACTGCTGTGAAGTCACTGCAATGTTATTCCTGATTCATTGCACAGCAAATGAAAGGTGGAAGGTTCTAATACTGAGACAAGTTTCTGTTCAGTTTTGCAGAAGTAGGTCAGGCATTCACACTCACATTGAGAATGGCTGGTGTTTGGGAGGTCTAGGTCCACAAAATCTAGAAGTGGCAAGATTTTTGGTAAATAGCTTGCCTTTTCATCAAGCCAGAGAGCTTTAAGTATTGTCACATAAGATAAGGAATACCTCTGTCCTCTTATCTGAGCAGTGCCTGTCCGCTCTTTTATATAGCGAATGTTCCTGCAATCATGTCTATAGAGAGGGCAAAGAGGAACATAAGCAATTGTGGTGCTTCCTGCCCAGATCTGCGATATTTGGTTAGCAAATAATGGACTGAGGTGGGGCTGGAGATGCAGCCCCCTTACACTAAAACTACATCTTCCAAATCTATGGCTGCCACACATTTCTCTGCTCTTTCCCCATGTCTTCATGACTGATTTTGTTCCAATATCTCAATACTCTGCATAATTCATGCTCAGATAAGTTCTCCCAGTCATAATAGAGACATTCTCAGATGAATAAGAAGTGTTCAAGAAGGTTTTCATGCCTGCACCTTAATGATTTCATTTTGTCTTCCTTTTCTTACCAGATCTACTGTGAGGTTACACCAAGATTTCTGGTTTCTGATGTCCCAGAGCTGAGAAAATATATCCCTGTAAGTGAAGCCCAGCAGATTAGTACACAAATAAAGTAAGTTACCTGTTTGCCTGACTCTTCCAGCAGTAATACAATGGAAAATTTACAGTAAATGTATCTGGGAAAGAGCTCTCCAATTTCCCCGTGTATCAGCACTCACCTTAGATTAGCCTTCCTTCTCATACTCTGTCAGCAGCCTTGAGATCAAGGAGACTAAAACACCCTGGTTACTCATTAATGAGCCAGGACTTTCTGCAACAGCTGGACCACAAATTGGCTGCATCTTAATTCTTTGCCATCTCCCCTCTGCTCATCAACACCTGCACACATTTGGGATCCAGTATAAGAGGACCCCTGAATCCAGCTCTAAGCAACCAGTCTGTAATGCACATGTCTAATGCTCTGCTGGTGTGGAACCAGTATGCTGGTAATCCTGTTAGTAACGGCAGAAGCTCCCTCTAGGAAATTATAACAAATAGTCTTAAACAATTCCTTTTGTTGACAACTTTATCCATGAAACCATCTTCCCTGGAGACTTCGCTCAACTTTTGACTAATCCCCTCCATCCCTCAGGAGCTCTTTTGTTGAAGCAGATTGTAGGCAAACCCCAGGAATGACAGGTCTCTGTAAGCCTTGGATCAGCCTCTACATTCTTTCAATTGTCACTCCCCATCTGTCCTGTTTGTACATCGATCTTCTGGTCCAGGGATCTCTCTATTAAGTGACACATGGCTGCGTTTATTCTACAAGTCCAGTGTCCAGACTGTGCTGTTACATCTTCATGGCCAAGTCAATCTTTCTGACATTGCTTTCTGAAAAACAAAAGGCAGGACATCTGCACAATTTCAGTCTCTTCTACTGAAAGGTGATTTTTTAAAATACCACCCCCCTCAACCATACTTTGCCCTTATATTGTACTCTCAAAGGCTTTGCTTCATTTTGTCCATATCAGGAGTTATTTCAAAGGTTCTTAGTATAAGAGAGGGTAGAATTTGCCCCTCTCGCAAAGGAATTCTGTTAGAATAAAAATTCATGGCCTAAATCCTGAGTCAAAGGGAAAAATAAATCCAACTTACAAATATTCTGCAGGTCTTCAGTTACTTTGCTTGTTAATAGCTGGTTTAAAAGAAGCTCTTATCTTCCTGTCGATTCAGCTACACTTAGCTAGTACAGTAGCACATACTTGTAACAGCCAGTGCATTTTTTATCTGTGTTTTTAGAGGCAGAATGAGAATGCAAACAGATTCCAATGAGCCTTATGTTCCTTTTTAGCAGGTAGAGAGGAATAGTGGAATAGGGATGGAGTACTGGTATGGTGTATATCACCCTGGGATATATGCCTGGCACTATCTTTTGCCTTCCTCAAACCAGAAGAACATGAAGGAGACTGTGATGATGTTTTATCCCTTGCTGTGTTGCTCAGGGCCCAAGAATACCTGCTTGAGCTTGGTATGCTTAGTTTTTTGGGTTTGTGGGGTTTTGTAACATAACTCAGGTTGGCCAATGAAGGAAAGCTGGTCAGTTTCATTATGTTCCCAGGAAATTCCATTCTGTCATGTGCCAGCATGAGGTTGTTGTGCATTAGATGCTTATCTACCTCTGATTAGATTTGAAAAAGCATACAGGACCCCCTGCTTTCCATTGGTAGCCTATTAAAATGACAGAAAAAATTACTGTTTAATTTATAGCCTTGCTTGCATGTTTGAATCTAGATGCCTTTAAAAAAATATCATTAATATTATGAACACTGTCACTTACAGAATATTTTCCTGTAATGAAGCACAGCAGAGATTTTGAGTTTACATTTAAGCTTGTTGAGTATGTTTTGTAAGCAGCTTGAAAAAGGGACACAAACACTTTGAGACCAGGCTAATAAAAATAAAATGTCTAAGAGTATCTCTTGCTATTTTCATGGTTTCACTATTCTGGATTATATATTTGTGAAATACTCCCAGTTAAAACTGGCCAAATCCAAGTTCATTAAACACTGAAGCATGAGTGTCCTTCTCAAATAAGTTGTCCCAGAAGCCTTAGGGGAACTGACAACCAGCTTTTTTTGGCAGGAATACTTCCTCTCTTGTCACAAAGAGGGAACAGCCGATTTGTCTCCACTCAGCTAGGCAGGTGAGCAGAGAATGTATGCAGGTTGCCTCCAAAACCCAGTCTGATCACAGGGCTGGCAAAGTCCTTCTCAAATGTGCTCAAGGCTGTCCTCTCTGTTTGCTGTTGTCTGCATGATGAGGGTAGATGGGGTAGAAAGAGGCTGTGAAACCAAGCACTGAGTTCTGGAACCTATAGCAGGTGCATGGCATTTACATGCATTTGAAAGCACAGACGGGTAGCTGAGGTTTGCCCTTCTCTCACAGTTAGGTTGCCTCTTCGCTTGTCAAAGAATAAGATAGTCAAACCAATCTGTCCTCAAGATCAGTATCCAGATCTGCCTGTAAGCACAAACCCAGCCAGCGACACTGAGCTGGACACATGCTGTTAACAAATGCACAAAGTAAACAAAGAGACAGGATATATTAAAACGATATTTTCTGGTAATTTCTTTCAATAACAGTGATTTTAAGTGATCTTTTAGATTAAAAATGTTGATGGTGAAGCATCTTTTTTGAGGCATGTCACATTAAAATAGTGATTAATTAAATCCCAGCCGAGAAGATTTTTGCCTAGTCCGAGACTTGGGAATATGATTAAACAAATTCAGAAGTTCCATTATACCACTGAGCATTGTGCTTTGATGGTCATTGGTTTACTGATCTCTTCTCTCTGAATGTGAGATTTCCCACTTTGATTCCAGTCAAGGTGTGATCATCAAGCCCTGGGTATCAGTTCTGTTTTCTCAACTTCAATACACAAAGGAGTTAATTTGCTAAGGATGATGGCAGTAGCTTTGACAGTGGCAACTACACAGTTAACCAAGTCAGTCATCTCTGCTTTTCACCAAAACTTGCTTGAATCACCTGAGAGATGACATTTTCAGCGAGGAGCAAAATGGTCACAGATTTCAGATTGCAGTTTCATTCTTGGAATCGTGAGCATTGATTGTCCTATGGAAAAATCAGGTTAAAGAGACAGCTGCAAAATTGTTCTTTTCCTTCACTATGCTACTTTCCTAATGCTCTCCTGTGACATTAGTGACAATATACTCTACTTGAGGATCCTGTTTCCTACAGCTCTGTTCCTTATGGTTTTGGTTTGGGGTGGTTTTGGTTTGGGTTTTTTTTTTTGAAAGTGATTTCTTTAATCTAGGCACCTTTCTCTAAAAACCTCATCTACAGTTTCTTTTTCTTTTTCTTTTTTTTCTTGGAGCAACCAGCAAAGTACTATTTGGTAGAACAGTGGTAGGAATGCAACCCGCTAATCAAAAGGATTCAAATGGATCTGCACACTGCCAAGCTCTCTCCTTCCCACCCAGCGGAAGGGGAAAAAAAAAGAAAAAGAAAAAAGAGATAGAGCGAAGGCACGGAGCTCCTCTCCTTTAGCAGTCTCACAAATGCAAAACCTTCCACTCCAGTGACTCCTCATTAACTTACCAAATCTGACAGTCTAATTATTGTGCTGCTTCGCGCTTAGAATAAATAAATACTAAAGTGGGTGTTTAAAGAAATGGAGCAGTGAAATTCAGTCATCTAGACAGTCAATACAGAGAGAGCTTATTTTAAATTTTTACATTCTTGTATATTTATATCATTTTAGGAAAAATAATTAGATAGTTGTCTTTCAGGCTAATTGAGTTGCTAGGCTCATGATTGCTTGCTGTCATGATCTCAAACTTAGCTTTAACTCCTGTGCCTTAGAAATGCGATCACTACATCCCCATTTGCTCTTTCTACTGATAACTGGGTGAAGGCAGAAGTGCACCTGAGGATAGGAAATGACTACATGGGTGTTCCAGTCCAGATACCTTTCATAGCAAACAAGACAATTAAATCTTCTCAGATTTTAATTTAAGAATTAAAGGGGAAATTGAAGTTAAAGAAACCTCAGATATAAGGTACCAAGTAGAAAAAATACAGAAAAACATCTGCTAACTTCTGATGTGTTACTGTCTGCCTCCATGAAGGGTATTAACAGCACTCCCTTCCAAGAGCACTTCATCTCCCTGAACAATAAGACCTTTATAGAGATTCTCTGGCCTGAGATCAATAGCAGTCAGAGCATTTGATCCATGTCTGTAGGACTTTGTTTCCACAAGTCATGTGGGCCAAACTTTGTGCCAGTTGTGCTTTTGCAAGAGCATGAAATGGAGAGTAAGCAAAGGAAACCTTCCTTCTTTTCTTGTCTTCCCCTTCACCCTGTGCTCCCAAACAGGGCCCTACACCCCCCCCCCCAGCTCCAGGCCAGTGCCTGGGGGAGAATTTAAGCAGGGCAAGATCACCAGAGGCATATGCCCTTGGCACACATCTGCTGTGATGTTGCAAAGACTCTTTCCTAGGGTGATGGCTTAATGGCAGAAAACAAAATCTCAGTGTCCTGTCAGTATTTATGCAAGCAAAATTTCCACCATTGAAGAGATCACACCAGGAGAAGTGAGGAGTATTTTCCTGAGTTAGGTGAAGATTTGTTTTATCACCTCACAGAAAAGACTGCAGCTGATCTGCTGCTCAGCACCAACTTTGGTTTATTCCCTTATTAAGACACATAATAAATTAGGTCCACACACCTCATGGGAACTTCACTTTCTAGGTGTCAGTATCTGATTTGTGGTGAAAAATGTCCATTTGCTGTATACTGTGGCAAAGCACCTCTGTAGGAGAATCTAGGCAAACCAGTCAACCCAAATGAGATATCCATGAAAGCCAGCTCTTCTTTATATGTGCCTGTGGTAACATCTACCAGTGCTGGCTAATCCCAACAGCAATGGGATTTTTGGTAGGCAATAGCTTTTGCAGCCTTAACCTCCTCAATCCCTCTGCTTGCTTTGCATTAGTTTAGATGCAACAGGCATTAAAATGACAGTCAACATCCTTCCTCCTCGTCTCTGAAAAGCTGAAGAGCAGGCTGTTTTATAAAAACTGTTACATGTCATCACCACCTGGCACACTGGTCTTGGACTGCCTGGGAGGAGGTAACAGAGACCAACCATACCCATAAGGAGCAAGTCCCTTCAAGTCAAAGCCAGGGTCACATTCGTGGAACATGCAGTCGTCCTCATAGAGCACAAACTGGACTTGATGACTGCTATGCCAATGATATGCCCAGGGTTGAATGTATTCTGAACTGTTACTGTTAGTATACTGAGCCTGGACATCCATCCGGTGGGGACAGGATCTAAGGTGCTATCTCAAGCCCACATGCCTGGCTTGTTTGGCCAGAGCTCTTCCTGTGGTATGTTTTCTTGGGAGCACTCTGGTGTTAACTCCAAATCCCACTGCTTATCTTCCCCACTTACAAACCCACTGCAAAGGATTTGAAGGCCAAAAAAATGGAAAATAAGCAAAATCTATAACTGAGAATAATAAGCTGTGATTGTTATTGTGTCTGACCTGTCTGACAGCAGAGTGCAACACCTTCTCAGAAGACCCTTTGCACTGCAGAACTGACATTGAGTTGAGAGCACAGCTCATTCTTTCTTGATTCAGGGATCTCATCTTTCTTCCAGGAGTGATTAATTGGACAGAAAACATTCTACTTTAGCAGGTGTCAAAGGGTTAGACTAAAGTTTTATCAGAGCTGTAGTGGTTGCAGGGCTTCACTGCACAAAGATAATTGTCTCAGGATTGGCTTAGGCCAGAAAAAGGACAGTAAATGCTCCAGTTTTGTGAAAGGTCATCACTGCCACCCCTTAAGCTACTAGATGCAGTGGAAGGAAGCTGGAGAATCTCCTGCTCTTCTTCTCTGTTGCTATATCCAGAGGTGCTGGTGGCATGTGTAGAATTAAGGTCACCAAGCTGATGAGTGGAGTTTAAACCTGGACCTTAGCAGTCCCTTCTAGTGCTAGTGGCACAGGAGCAAGCAGCTATAGAAGAAGCCTATCTGTGCACCAGTCCACTCAGGAGGCAGAGAGCCTTTCTCTCTTACAGTGTGGGCTACTATTTTTTTTTTTTTCTAGCACTTTGCGTCCAGATGACCATAAGCAATAGCAACCTGTTCTCCTCTGCAGGAGCTGACTACCAGGAAGCAAAGAGCCCTGTGCTCCCTCTCTCCTTTCCCACAGCAGCAGACAGACTCTAGCCATTAGCATTCCCCTCAGTAATCAGAAACACGCTATTTGGAGGGGAACATATCTTTGAAACACTGAATTCTGCAGTTATTTTTCCCTAGAAACTGACCTTTGAGAAACATCCTCTAGCTTTCAACTTGTCACAGCAAGTTATAAAAAGGATAGTTATGGATACAATTATTTCATAAAAATATACAATAGTTTCTTACAGGAACCCCATAATATTTTTTTTTCCCCCAAACATCATTTTCCTCTTTTACATGCTTTGAGATCAACCCCCTTCTCTTCACCTTTCATCATTAGCTCATTCTTTGCTCATCAGCTTTCTTGGGGATGGGGACCATCCAGCATTCTCCAGAATGAAGTGGGAGCAGGATATATTGAAAATCTGCCCTGTATTATCAGACCGACCAGAATTTTGAAGTGATACAGTTAAATTCCAAAAATGGTGAACCAGTTGGGCAAAAGAGGACAAATGTCTTACATGGTTATAGCAAAAGAGATGGCTACATGGGGAATTATTCAGAACTGCCCCATTTTTACAAGGTTCAAGAGTTACTCACGAATATGATCTTACATGATCATACTGGTCTCAGCCCTCTGCACTTCGATTCCTACACATTGGTTGCTATGATAATGCCATGCAGTTTCCTGTCTACAAGGTACCTCTCACCTCAATATGGGGGATAACAAACATAGCATGGTGCACAAACTCAGGTGAAATCTATCTATCTCCTCTCTGGGAGGGTGTCGGAGACAGTGACACATTCTGCCAATCTGTTTTCTCATTCCTTCTATTTCTCCTCACTCTCTTTCTTTCACACTGTCTGTCTCTGTACCTGTTTTTTTCCACACTCTCTCTCTCTCTTGGCACTGACACTTTCATCTTCTCCCTTGGGGACTGGAGATGTCACTGCGGGAAGTGCTTGTCCGCCTCTCTGGCAGCAGCAGAGCCCTGTGGCTTTGACAAACCTCATTTAATTGGGAGGAAGCCAGGAGGGTTTGAAAGAACTGAAACATCCACGAAACTCCTTTTATCAGGCATAATTTAAACTCTGCATGGAAAAAACCCTATATGTATAAAGAAAAGTCAACTTCCCTCCTGCTGTGCATGCTCCCCTCCTACCCCCCCGGCACAGGCAGGCTCCTGCGAGATTCCATCTTTTCATTTTTCTAGAAGTGTCAAAGTAGATTTGTGCTCTGTGGCTGGGTGAACAGAAAAGGAATGCAGATGTCTCTCACTCATGCACATACACACAGAGAGCAACTTCTGAAGGGCAGCAGTTTGGGAGAGACGCTAGCTGGCTGCTCCTTCACTTAGGATGTGTCACAGGAGCCAGAAATTAGGTTTTCAAATACCTTGACAACACAGTTCAAGAAAGCTTCTTCTTTAATTGCCCCTATCTTTAAAAAAACACCAAACTAACTAGTGTAGTGAGTGCCCAAGAGGTAACAGGGAATGAGAGGGCTCTCTGGCTTGTTGCCTGGAAGGAGGGAGATTTTCCTAGTGAGGAACAGAACCTGTAGCTTGAGAGGTCCTGTATTTATTGTCAGCTCAGGGCAAGAGAGGCAGATCTGTGTGCATGCAGCTGTGTGCTTAAGAGAGCAAGAGAAAAAGAAAATAAAGCATGTAAAACTGAAGGAGACCTGGTGCAGCAGGGTACAAAGAACAGCTATTGTCTCTGAGCATCAAAAGGGAGCAGGAAGAACAGTCCAAGGCAACTGGAGCTAGCACATCATGCTGAGCAGTTGGGAATTCAGGACATCAGGAGGAACTAGCATGTGAGTTACACTGAATACACAGTATGAACCAGTCCAAGGGAACACTCCAGGCCCGTAGGGCTTACAGAAGTAGGGATAAACAGACTGTCAAAGAATATACACCTCTGCTTTGTAAATGTACCATAGTGGCAGCACATCTATGTCCCCTTATAGTATTAACACTGTGGTCAAGTGGAAGAAAACAGAAAAACAAGCTGTCAAATTTGCAGTGGGATGTAAACTTTGCATGGGGTAAGAAATAGGGGGCAGGTGGAAAAGACATCCAGGTGAATATCAGAGACTTTCAAAACACAGACGAAACTCATAATAAATAGCATGTAAAGTAGCTCTCTCTTGATGAGAGGAAACCGGGAGTTAACTTACCGGTAAGAATATGATAGAGCTGAGGAGGTAGAGGGCTGAAGAAGCCACGAAGAAGTTCATCTTGCACCGAGATCTGGCCTTGAAGGACAGTCATAAGCATCCTAGAGGTCAAATCCTTCACTGCCGGCACCCTGCTCAGCCTAGGAACACAGGAGGAAAAAATGGAACAGGATATGAGCACAAGCCAGAAAACTAGAACCAGAACTTGACTCATCCATTCTCAGATCTCAAGGCAAAGATTGTGTAGGAACATAAGGGGTCTGGATAAACTCAGCCCAGCTATAGCTTTTCAGGACATTTGCTTTTCCATGTGAGTTTGATTATATTGTTGTACACATATTGAGGATTTCAGCCCAAACTCATGTTTTCAGAGGAATTCTGAAAATTGTTACTTTGTAAAAGGAAAGTTGTAAGTAGAAGGGAAAATGCTGCTGAGGCAACTACATTTTACATATTGTAACTGGAATATTGGGTTATTGTTATCAGTTTACAGTGGCAATATAAGTGCACAAAATAACCTCACTAGTCCACTGAGCAGACCAGAGGTCAAAACTAAAAAACTGAAGAAAATACAATTTCTTCTTTTCCTACCCTAGTAGTAGTGCAGCTAGTTGTAAAATGTATTGGGGGTTCAACTAGATGTAATACGAACGTGTTCCATGACCAGCCCGTAACAGCGCCAAGTGGCTGTTTTCTAGGGGACTACACAGCTGGGGACAAGGAAGTGGAAGGGAGAAAACAAACCAACAAAGAAACAAATCAAAATAGTGATTTACGTTTACAGCTTTTACGTAATTTGTTGTTCTGATCATGTTTCAGGATCAGGAGGCCCATTGGAGTATGGCCTGTTGTGCCTCCTCCCTCAGGCCCTGCCAGTACTTCCTCTACAAGTGACATCAGGCACAGGAATCACCCTGTCCCTGCACTCCCCCTCTCTACACAAGCCATTTAACATGCTGACATTTTTTGTTTTGAGGAGATAAAACTTTAAAAAAAAAAAAAAAAAGGCACAGAGAAAGAGATCCTGAGAGAGTTATAAAAGGTATGTGGCCTCACTGTGGTAGGTAACTACTGAATTGTTGCTTCCAGCAAAATAGTTTAAGCCCCTGCTGCCTTGGGGAGCAGACACGGGACAGGAAGCCAAAGCACCCAGCCTGAGGTTGCTTGCTAGAGCAGCACCATAGGCTACCCCTCCCATGGCAGGGTCTTCCTAGAGACTCCCTGCCCCTTTGGCCCCTGCTGCTTCAGGCTCCCACAATGGGCAGCACCATGCTTCAGTGCTTCCACCATGGTCTTGGCTTCCTGGTGGTCAGGCTCTGCACACAGCTCCCCTTTGATTTATTAATTGGCCACGGAGAGTTATGGCTGAGCAGTCTGTATTGAAGCAGCTCTTTCCTTCCCAAGAGCTGAGGCAGCCATTTGGCCATACCAGCATAAGGACTCTCTAACACAGAGTTGGAGCTGGCTAACATACAGCCCAGAGCTATGCTGCAGAGGTGCTGAGCCAGCCCATTGGTATGAAGCTGCAGTGCAACCCATCAACGGATTATGGCCCAAAGGCAGAAGTTAGAGCACACAGCAGAGTTGCAAAGAATATAGTTATTCCTTTGTTCATGCCGAGAGAGGATTTGTTCTGTTCCAGGAACTGTGTTATCAAGGTTTGGGACATGCTGAGCTTTGTGTGTTTCTGAAGATGTGCATGACAGTGGCTAGCATTTCAGTCCTGTGCTCTGCCGAAAACTTCAGCATGTTTTATTCAGCCATTCAGAATGGCATCTGGGAAACTGAGCTCTGAAGGGCAGCGTGCTTCCCTCCAAGCCAGGCTGGATCCCAGACAGTGAAATGAAGAGATAATAAATGGCAGCGATGAAACATGTGGTTACGTCCTCAAAGAGTATTTGATTCTTGACCTGTGCGTAAACACAATCCTGAGGACAAATCCTGTCTAGTATTTTCCTACATATCTATGAAGTCTGTTGTGTGTCTTAAAATCGGTATGCAGAGGGAGATTCAATTTTAATGACTCTCTGAGCTGGACTAGAGCACTTTGCTTGATTATAATTTTCTTTCACTGATGCATACATATGTATGCATGTGTGTGTGTCTGTGTGACATGTAGACACTTGCACACTGCAGGCTGGCTGGGTGGTGTTCATTTGCCTGGTCAAGCTGAGCTATACAACCATGGTCCTAGTCTCATAGCTTTTAGGCACTGAAACAAAAGGTTTTCCCCCTCCAAACTAATTACGAGATTATTTCATTGTCTCATGAAAAGCACATCTCCCTTACCACTGCTGAGCAAAGTTCCTACAGTCTTTCCAGAAATAGAAAAAAACACTGAGAGGGGATTAAATAAATGTTTATAAATATCTGAGGGCTGGGTGTCAGGAGGAGGGGGACAGGCTCTTCTCACTTGCTCCCTGTGATAGGACAAGGGGCAATGGATGTAAGCTGCAGCACAGGAGGTTCCACCTCAACATAAGGGGGGAACTTCTTTACTGTAAGGGTCACAGAAGACTGGAACAGGCTCACCAGAGAGGCTGTAGAGTCTCCTTCTCTGGAGACTTTCAAGGCCCGTGTGGATGCGTTCCTCTGTGACCTGAGCTAGATTGTATGGTCCTGCTCTGGCAGGGGAGTTGGACTCGATGATCTCTTTGGGTCCGTTCCAACCCCTGACATCCTGTGATCCTGTGAAATGACGACTGGGACAGTGCAAAGCCTATCTTCAGTCTGAACAAGAGGGCCTGGGAAAGTATGACCTTCTGAATCGAACCATGCCCAACAAAAAGCTGCTCATATTGTCTTTGAATCACTGCTTATATGAAAATAATCACTACTCCTCTGAGAATAATAAACCCACTATGTGCCTACCTCTACTGCAATCTTTCAAAATCAGTTGCTTAACTGACGTTAGATCTGCTTGTTACTACAGAGCCACCCGTTCTTCCTGAGCTTGCCAAAAGAGCTCATTTCAAGTTAAATGCTTGCATAAAGAAACAAATACACCCAGAGGCAATTTTGACATTGCCGCTATCGGTAGCTTACCTGTCATAGATGACTTGGAGTCTCTGAGGTCTCCTGGAAGCAACTAGTTCTAGAAAGTGTAATATGCAATCACAGGATTAAATGAAAATCAAGCAAAAACCATTCTCTGAGCCCTTAAAAAACCCAAGTGCTCAGAATTTCAAAGGGCCCTATAGAATCTGTCATCTTAGTATATATAAATATACATTATTCCTACAGAACCTGAGTACCAGCATTGATGTTAATAAGGCTGTTCCAGTTCTGTAACCCTTTCCTTTCATGCATCTGTGAATATAGGCCTTGGGCTTCCTTCTGTTACAGTGTGAGTCTTAGCTTTGACTTCAGTTAAAGCAGTACTTGTCCCTAAAGCCTTCACACAAAGCAAGCTGAAAGAGGTGTGCAGGCCTGAATCACCGGCAAATACTCTGCTTACCAAGGGGCTGCTGAGCTACATGCATTTCCCTTTAGGCATGTGGGGCTTTTCTGCATGTGTCTGGCAGAAAATCTGGAGATGGAGCAGACACTTGGGTCCCATTCTCTTCTTGCCCACCTCTCTTGCCGTCAATCCCTCACTAAGCTTTCTATTTATCAAGTTAACCATTTTCATGCAGGCTTTTTGCTTACTGATTCGAACATCTCTACCAGACTGGAACTCTGCAGAGTTTGCAGTTTTGGGAAGGTTGTGTTGCTGTTGTCATTTTTCAAGGACACCTTTCTAAACATTGTAGAAAATGTAGAGTAATATATTCCTCAAATGTTTTCTTACAAAGCATGAATTTTCGATGGAAGGAATGGCTTAACCTGGAAGCTTTCCTCTTAGAGCTGATCAACAAAGACATTTTCTTGCATCAGAAAGGTTGTCATTTCCATCCAGCTACATTATTCTGAGTATTGTTTCTGACAGCAAAGATGAATGATGCTCTAGCTATGTAAAAAGGAGAGCAGGAAGGGTGGCGCAGTCCTCTTCCAGCCCAGCCTGGTCAAACAATCCTCACTGCAGCAATACAACCAGAAGACAAGTGCCACTGGTCTGTTACCAGTAGGCTTGGGGCTTGGCTGGGACTTATCATGCAGTGGAAGAGCATCTGCCCTCCTTTTTCTCCTGGAAGCACCAGCCACATCAGTCAGGGACAGAAGCTGCAGGCTAGAGGTAAAGCAGGAGTCCCCTCTGCCTTTGCCCATGTAGACCACTTCCAGAGTATCAGGCCTAGGGCTTTGGTTGCTCAGTGTCTGACTAGATGCAGGACAACTTGAAAAAGTGCAAATGACTGAACCTTCAGCGCTTAACCCTTCCAGCAGCAATCTTTCACCATTAAGCTGGGCAAGCAAATTGTTGAACATGTCTATCACAGAGTAATCACAGCTGAAGTGTTCTCCTATATCCAAACACTAAGGTAATTACTAAAGCAGTAAATAGTAATATAATGTGGGACAGGATTTCTGACTGTTTAGAATCATAGATTAGGTACCACTGGAATTATTATCAGTGTATAGAAGTTATATATTGGTATGGTGAATAGCCCCTTCCCAAATCAGTCACCAAGATTGGCAGCACATTCTTCTTGGATCACTAACAGCATTTTCTCTGGATCCTCTTTCCTTTGTCTTGCCCCCCAGACTGTAATAAAAGTGTAGAAATTGTCCATATTAAGTAGAGATTTAAAGTTTCCAGGCACAATAGAAGAAAAGCAATTTAAAAAATGGTTTGGAAAGACATAAGAATTTTGTATGAGGTAGAAATTTCTATCTCTTCACAGAACTGGCCTTCATGCCAGGAAATTTTTGTGAGATGGAAACATTGCATGTCAATATATCAACTGAATTTAATATTTAACAACAATGTCAACATTACTTAAACACTGTACTTTATTGAAATCTTTTGACATTAATAATTTTTAATGAGTTTAACATAAAAGTTAAAAATTCAAGTTCAGTTGATAACAACAGGGCAAAATGTTTCAATAGTATATAAGTGAAATATTACTCTGGTTTTGTGGAGTGTATTTTCAGGATTAACATTCCAAAGAGGAAATAGGATTTTCTTTACATTATAGCTAAGAATATCAGCTTGATTACTGGGAACTGAGAGGAATACCTGAATTATAGTCTTTGCAGTTTCCAGCAAGCCCCTTGACTTAAATTTATCATTTATATAACATGGAGATTAATAATTATCTACAAGGGGTAATGCAAGAGCCAATGAGCCAGCTACTGCCGTCCCTGTCCAAACATATTTTTCAGTGGAGAATTCTGCTTGAGCAAGGACTGCCAAACTTGCCACTCTGAGTATACAGGGCTTTGATTATAAATGGAAGATATGGATAAGAAAACAGTATGTCTCTGCTCAAGGATTTAACGCAGTTAACTAATCCACTTTAAATCAGTTCAGATTAATCTCCTGACTGACCCCATACAGACAAATCCCTAGAGAATGCTGAGGCCCCATTGTGTGAAGCAGGGTAAGAACAGAGCAGTAAATATTTTCCCTATTGTGAGATTAAGACCAATTTAAAATTGTGAAGGAACATCAACAGCTACTCTCTAACAGTAAGAGATAAAGAGTATTGGGATATAATTACAAAAAGTGGATAAACTACCAATTTAATCATCTTACAATGATTATATGGACATAAAATGATGGGATTGCACAGGTCTGATTGGCTTGTTACGAGTGGATCTGAAAGGTAGTGCCTGTGTTTGTTATTTTCCATCTGTATGCAAGGCAGTGCCTGCTAATGAGGAAATACCTTCCTATATGGAAACTCATGTGGAAGTAGCTAATGAACTGATAATGAGGCAAGGAAGACAGGGGACAAAAGTTAAACTTTCCTAATTGATGGAGAGAAAGAGGATGCCAAGCTCTGTTGGATGAAGGCTCTGGGGTTGCAGGCTCACAGAGAAAATTTTTTTCTTTAGTGGCACGACCAGGAGCAAAGCTCTGTCTGTGTGGCAGGCTGGAAACTGCAATCCATACCCAGTGCCAGACAGATAGGAAGTTTACCTGCCGCCTGGCCAGCATACATTGCACATCAGTTACAGTGTTGCTCTTCCCTTTGGGATCAAAGCCATATACGGTTTATTATGACAATAAAATTTTCGTCGTTTTAGAACTCAGCTTTTAACCATCCTATTTGTTAAGTGAAGTGTCAGCACAAAAAGTGAGATAAAATTTTAAGAAGAGGGGGGGAAAGCTCTCGGAGTGCAGACTTCTGCATTCTCCAAAATGTCTTTTGAAGTTTGTATTCGAGAACCTGCTGCTTGTTGCCTCCATCTGCTGGTAACATTTTGGACATGCAACAGATACTAAAAATGTATCCGGAAGCAGAAGTTGACTCTGGAAAGTTTCTAAATCTCATTCACCGTAGCAAAGCCTGCAGATATGTGAAAACCTAGACTTAATTTAAAAGTCATTGCTGCAACTTAAAAAGCCCGGTGCAAAACATGTGCTTGCTAAGTGAGATGAGACTACCTGGCACAGGAAACTTTATTAGTCAGCCCGTGCAACAAATCAAGGAGTAAATCTCACTCATAGTGAGTTCATCACGTTATAACCAAATAAGCACCGTTCCCCACTCTTTGGAATCCAAATGTCAGAAAAAGCAAACAAAAACCAGCTTGCTATACTGGGTGCTCTAGTATTCCCAGTTTGGCAAAAGCACTCACTTAATGTCATGGGCTGTGATTCCTAATCCTTTCCTGCCCTTGACCCCTGCTGTCTAGATTCAAACTTGTAACCATTAATGGGGCTGGATCAAAACACTGGCCTTCTGGTGTCACCAGTGGTGTTTAGAAGGGATTTAAACTCCCTGCTTTTCAGCACAGTGAAATGAACACAGCAGTAGATTAATGCAAGGATTTGAGCTCACACAGCATGAGAGCTTTCAAAAATAGTGTTAACAGAGCTACAACTGCCTCTTTCAGGGGAAGCAAAATGAGGGGAACAGAACAAATGAACAAACACAGGGCAAAGACTTGTCGCTATGAGCAGGGCTCCTCAACACAGGGAGCCAGGGATAGGGCCAGTGAATGTGCTGAGAAGTGGAGCAGGAGCTCTCACAACCCTTCATGTCTTGCAGGAACTGGCTTTCAAGCCAGTGCTAAGTTAAAACTGTGCTTTCAGGCCCCATGACTGCATGTAATTACCTAACCCAAGGATCTCTCCTGCAGGGAGAGGATGAAATCACAAACTATAGGGCTTGCCATGGAAAAGTTGCTCATCCACCCTTCCTGTTCACCTGGGGTCAGCACAGGTTGAGATTTTGACAAACTGCAGGCAATCCTCACAAAGCCCATTTCTGAACTTCTTTGTTCAAAAAGGTCATAGGGGCATAGAGTGGTCAAATACTCCTTTTCACACTCCTCTTGCCAGTTGCCCAGAGAGGGCAGGAGAGCTGCTTTTCCTCCTGCTGCCCTGCATGTGCCTGGCTTGCAGACCCCACAGACCATGCTGGTTCTCTTCTTCAGGCTCTACAGCAGGATGTGCTCAAGCAACAGGAGTGATAAGAAAACATCTGAAGCTTTCCAGCTTTCATTTCAAAGATTGCTACTAACCCACCTGGCCCAGGAACCCTTCCACTAACAACCTCAGTCTGGAAATGAGCCTACACTGCTGAATCCAGTGGGAGTTTTGCTATGAGCTTCAATGAGAATATGATCACACCTCAGTGCTTTGTTTTGCCTGTGTTTGTTCCTTGCCTCAGGCAGGAACCTGTTTATTTGTTTGCTGCCTGCACTCACTTCGAACATCAATAGGACTAGCTAAGCTTCAAGACATTCAGATTTGGGAAAGGACTCCGAAGTTTGTTTGCTTATCTGAACCATCCCAGGCACTGAAATTCACATAAGTGGGCTGGAAATAATCTCAAGAGAGAAGGTTTTCTCGGGCAGACTCCACAGCTTCCACTTGGGCTGAGCATGTCCTGGGGGAGGAAATAGCACTTGTTCTTCCAGGAAGAGAAGGGAAGTGCACAGAAACATTTGAATCAAAAAGAGGCTAATTTGCCTTCTGTGATGGTTTGGGAGTTACCCACCTCCCCACTCTATGAAAATCACCCAGACTAGACTCAGATGGCTGGAAGTTAAGGAATGAAGCTATATTTACAACTTAGCACTATATACAAGCAGATATTTACAATATATTACAATATATATACAACTATATACACGGATACACAGTTAAAGGTAATACAGAAACACAGTACCCCTCCCAGAAATCAGAGTCCCCAGGTGGGCTCCCAACCACCCTTCCACCTTCTTTCCACCCCTCTACCTTATCCCAGGGTCTGCCTTACGTGCAAGGTGAGTTTGGAGGATCGGCAAGGGGGATTAAAAGCAGAATGATTAGTTGAGTTACACAGCCGCAAAAGCCCAGGGACAAAAACACACTGACTCTGACAGAGAGAGACTCTGTCTTGCCTATGCTTGTGTCATTGCTTTTATACATCTCAGCAAGCCTACAAATGAAGTAGACATCACCATTGTTTTCCTTTTCACAGCCTATAGTCTAATTTTTTTTCATTAAAATATTCCAGTTAGCCTCAAACCAGCACAGCTTCTTACCAGCAGCCCCATCAAAACCTGACTTGATTTAGTTAATGATGAGGGCAAATAGGCCAACCTTATATGACTAATCTGTCCAGATTGGTTTATATAATCTAGGTGTGAGCCAAGTGCTTGATACCAGTACATGGCTGGGGCAGCTCAGAGCCCCTTAGGCAGGCTCAGAGGAGGGGAAAGGGATGCTGCCTTTATAGCTGCCACAGTTGTTGCCCCAAATACTGGTTTAGAAGCCCCTTCCCATGTGTTTGCTATCATGGTGGGATGCTCCCACAGGAAAATGTCCTCTAACTCCTGAATTTCTGTCCACTTCAGCTACAAAAGGCACTGGTATCACAGGATCACAGCACAGGACAGTTCTGTCCCACTGGACTCCATTAGGGAAACTTTCTATCAAGCCTGAAAACAATGCAGACTTGAAAACTGTTTATGATTACTAGACTTGTCTGTACAGGAGCTATTTCTATGCTGCCTAGGTACCTGTCCTTCCAATCCCACTCCTGGCACCTTCCACAGCAGCAGAGGACAGCGCTGCTACTCAGGCAAAAAAGAGCTTAGTGGGAGTCACTGCTCAGGGCAGTTCTGGGCACTCACACATTCTCTGTGGTCTGTGATAGATTATTTGCTAGCATAGCCTTAATGCTTGCACTTCTATCTTGTCCCCTTACATAGCATTGGGATACCTAATCATCATTGCTGAGGGGTTTTGACCTTGAATTAGCAGATGACTGGCATTTAAAAAAAAAATAAAATTCTGTGGTCAGTTTGTCCCACACAGAAGCATTTCTTTCCTCCTAGACTACCCTTTTCAACTCATAGACTACCCAGACGAGCCTTCAACAACTTGGAGAAGAAAGTGCTTCCTCCAGCTGTCTGCTCTGTGCTTTGCTCCATATCCAAATTAAACTTGCTGTGGACAGCGACACATTCCCATTTCACGCTGGTTTGATTAATGTGTCTCAGCTAAATGTGTGAAGGATTCCAGTCCTTTTGACTGTGAGACCAGGTTATTGTTCAGCCAATCACAGCTACCATGTGAAAATGGGGGCTGTTTAGTGTTAATGCACCAAAATCAAAGGAGGGGCATCTTGGCCTGGGTCACAGAACAACACCCACTTCTTTCAAAAGATGTTACTATGCTCTACTAAACCTGTAAACCTCTTGCTCAAAGCACATCTTCTCCCTCCTCTCCCCCTGCTCTTTTTTCCCCCTTCCAGATAGGCAGGCTCCCCTCACCACTCTCTTAGGGTACAAACGAGAAAGAATGGCTAGACTGTAGATGGGTGTATTTCACATTCTAGGGTTTTTAATATTTCACTTTTATATTTCTCTTACAGAATTATCCTGCTGAGAGGCTGAGAATCAGTGCTCATCATTTCCCCCTCACTGACACTTGAATATATTTTCCCAAGAGAAAACATTAAACAAAAAGAGAAAGAGAGAAAGAGAGAGGGAGATTGACTGAGCTAGCTTTTCAAAGCACTTCTCAACCTGCCCACATCAAAATAAGAGACAATTGGCCCTTTGAAGTCCAGGACAGAGAATTCTCTACCAGCCCATGTGGAAATAAAAAGAAGCCAGCTTTATAAATCACACAGATTTCTCACCTTGCCCACGTCAAAATCAGGTACAGTGACCTTTAAAACTGAGGTTTAAAGGCCCCCAAACACATCACCATAAAAATAACGAGAGTTCAGATAAACTGTGTCTCCTGGTTCCTGTATTTTTTTTCCAGTTTAAAACAGAAGACATCAGTCCTTTGCACTAAGGAGTGGAGACTAACTACATTGTCAGCACCTGCAGCAATGAAATGTTCCATCAGCTTAACATACACCCAGCACTCACAGAAGCAACTTTGCCAAGCACGTCGCTTTTATACTAGACCAATCTCAGTGTTGTAGAACCTACAACAACGCTATGGGTGAGTAGGTCAGGGACCTAAAAATTGAGTGGCTCAGAGTGAAAATTGAGTGGCTAATGGCTCAGAGTAAAAATTGCCATTCTTGTGAGTTAAATCCTGCTTGGGTTATAGTTGGGAATCTGAAAAGTGCTGATCAAATATCCTTAACTGGGACCCCTCAATACCTGTGCAAAAGAAGAAGGAGAGTGAGAAAAGCAGTATGTGTCTTGCAGTGTTCAGCCATATGAAGATGTTGGAAGGTGGCAAGGGTACTTTGACAGCTCTGGATGAGGATGTATTCTTGAGTGGTATGTGTAATTTAGGTAGGGCAGATCCGCCCAAAGCTGTGCACAGGAAAGAGCGAACCTGAATCCAGAATTTGGTGTCTTTTGCTACCCTCTTAGCTTTCCAGGAAGCCACACCAAACCCTCTAAAATACTATACATTGAAAATCCAGATGTGAGTTCTGAAGTGCCATCAACTGGTCCGTCCTTTGGTTTCTGGTGAGCCATGAGGCATCATTCCTACTACAGGCATCAGCAGGAGATGAGGAAGTTCAATACAAAGTAAAATCATCCTCTCCAAGGTCAGCTTAGCGCTCTATCTCTTTTTGGTGAAAAATTTTAGAAAATAGTTATTTATGCATGGTTATACTTAGTTACATAAGGTTTTCAGCAAACACAATTTGTAGAGATCAGATGTGAAAGCATTGAGAACACCAATCACTCAATACCATATGAATATGGATTTATATTGTAGTTAATCATTTGGCAGTTGTCACATTTTCATTCGTCAGCCACAGAAGCACACTGGTGGCATGTTGCAGCTCAATCCAGCCCATTCTCAGCAGAGTTAATCAGTAAGATGGAGTTTTTAATGCAAAACCTATGTCTATCTTGACATTTGAATGATGGATCATAAGTTTTTCAGGTTTCTTTACTGTCCCTGCCATAAGAGAACTGGGGATGCTGCAGTTCACATTCACTCAGGCAATACCGCCATAACTAGTACTGCTGGCCTCAGCAGGTGTTTGCTTTTTGTCCTGTTCCCATTTGGTCCTGCTCATGTGTCATCCTTTCATGAGCACTGTTGGCCATTAGTGACACTCTTTGTGCAGCCAGATGATGGACTGGGTAAATAAACTGTTCTCGTTTAGATTAACCCTGGGAAGAAAATCAAATTATAGCTCCCCAGTTCATGTAGGCCCACATGTGACAGGTGACAAAGAGGCAGGAATGAGCAGCTAGGCATAGAGACACAGGATGGAGACTGTTGATGGTGGCACTTGCCTCTAGAAGATATGTTGGTGAAATGTCAGTCAGTCAGTCAGTCCTGATGACTCAGCAAGACAAACATAGAATGGTGATTTTCCAGCCATGTATCTGTCTGGTGTTTGAACCAGAGTCCTACACAGAGATAAGCATGCTGGGTGATACAGACTCATGCACACAAATGCATACAGTCTCTAAGCCAGTGCAGGGTGCCACTATTATTAGTACATGAAAGGAATTGACTATTAGAAAACAGTAGGAATCCCCATTCTGAACCTCACACTCAGCAAAATATCTCAAGTTAGGCATTGAAAGCCTCTAAGGAGCTTTGAAATCATGGCCTAACACAGAGCCTCATTCCAGGCTGTATAATAGCATAAAACCTCCTGTGAAAGGCACTAATTATTTCATGGCTCTTAAAGCTTCCTCATGATTTTTAAATAAGGCCCTTTTTTTGCCTTCTATAGCACAAATCCTATTAATCATGGTATTAGTTATAATACCAGCAAAATGACAATAGGGCTATAACCTTCCAACTGCAAAACCACAGGAAATGTAGGCAGAGATTTCAGAGGTAAGTGGAAGGATACCCTTCACTCTCACTCTGGGAAACTGGGCCCTGCCCTGGCTTTGAACCCTGTTAATTGGCCAAGTATGGATTATTTTTCCCCCTCAATAATTTTTTTTTTTTTTACTCTTTGTGAAAGAGAAATCCAGCATTTATTTAAATGAACTAACTGAACCCAAACCTAATCACTGGACCCGCTCACCTGACTTTTTATCACATTTAAGCTACAAGCAGAGAGAAAAACCTTACTAGGCAGGAGTGTTTCTAGATGAAGTGATAAAGGAGGGAAAATCTGACTTACACAGACCTGAAGCTATGAAATTCTTTCCCACCACTTTCCAAATCTCAGATTTCTGCACTTTCTCCTTTGAAAACCTACACATGAGAAACATTCTATGTGGAAGAGTAAATCCCTGGGAACAGATGTGAAAGAACAGAGACCTACAGCAAAACTCAATAGGTATCTATAGGGTGGCCTTCCTGACGAGTCAGTAACAGGGTCAGCAACAAGCAGTCAGGAACATACAGAATTCACTAGTGCTGGTAATTGCCCCCATTCTACCAAGCTTCACTAAGGACTTGTCTCTGTGTTTCAGTTTCCCCAGTAGGGAAAAAGAAAACCAACGAAAAAAAAAAAACAAACCCACCCCAAAAAAGCCCAACAAAAAAACCAAGCCAAACCAAACCAAAAAAAAAAAAACAAAAGCAAAGAAAAAACAGCTTAAGTGGTTCCTTAATATGTCTGCTCTCACTCACTGCTACCTTTACAAAATAAGTTCACACTTTCCATTGTACAAAAGCAGTCTCTATGGCTGCATCATAAATTGGATGACACAAAATATTCCAAGTTAAAATGAAGAAGGATCTCTGAAAAACTTCAGGGTCTTTCCATTTTCAAGGTATTTTAAGAGCAGTATTAGAGTTCCCTTGTGAGAATATTGTGTGCTGTCTCCTACAATAAGTAAAGGATTTAAAAAGAAGGAATAGAATTTGCAGTACCTGCACACCTTTTATACCTTCTTCAATTTTATGTCACTTTAATTGGCTTTAAATTTTTGATTAGATGACAAACATCAAAGGAAATTAATTTGATTTAATCCTGTGTCTGTAAGAAAGTTGCCAAATATATTTGGTTACAAAGTCTGCTGTGAACTTGGCAGATTGGACCAAAAAATGTCTGCTACTCATGGAAACCTATGCTTAGGATTTCAAAATTAAGTAGGGGCTGGAGTAATAGATTCTTGTTCTCTCCCACTTCAGATCTTCACCAGCTGTTCAAGAGTATCAGAAGTTCCTGCAAATATTGGCTGGCCATGAATAATTTCAACGAATATACAGCCTGCACTTCTGCCAGAAACCCAAGGTATTAACTCATTCACATACACGGCATATGTAACAGGATTGTTGGGATGGGCAGGGGAGATAGGAAGAGAGATAATTGTTGAGATGGAAACTTAGAAATCCTGATTTGTAAATGCAGACATCCTGATATAAAGCTATAAATTCTGTAAGCTGTGAATGTAAAGTTTGAGAAGTACCAGTCTGATGTGTAGGTATTGTATATCCACCTCGTGTCATGTAGTGAGTATGTTTGTGTGAGAAGCAAGGCAGGTCATGGGGTGTCTGCGCGTGTTTAATAAATACAGGCTTCGGTGAAGACTGATAATCCTGTACAGTATGGTGGTAGGCAGGATATAGCATTATAAAAAAAACCCTATCAATTGTGGGAAGTCAGGAAAGTTTCCATTGGGAAAGGCCATTTTATAGATCCCTGGTCTGGCAGCAATGTTCTACACACTTGCAACTGGCCACTGTTCCAAGTCGCATGCAGTATCATTTATCTCATGCAAATGTTACAGATTGAAACGCTTAAATAAAAGCTGACAAGTCAAATGGGATGGGAGCAGACCACAGATAAATCACATTCACATCCCTCCAGGGTTTTATAAAAAAGAGCAGTCATAGTTCCATTCTAGTCTGTTCCCATCTCTTTTTTTTCATCATCAGTATCCACTAAAAAAACCCCATGCCCTCCACCTGCAAGACAAGATGTTCTTGTCACCTTTTTCCAAGGTCAGATCCTTGGAAAAGAAACCCACTAAGCACCAACTCTTTTTTTTTTTTTTTTTCTTTTTCTAGTATGAAACTAATTTTTTCAGGTATCTTTCCAATTATCCTGTTACAAACCTATCTAAAAAGATTTGACATAGCAGAAGCCTGTGGAATAGTATGTTGTTTTCCATTATAAAAAGGAGCAAAATTGGAGTGATAACAGTAGGGAAGATAAACATGGAGTTACAACACACTGTATTGGCTTGAAGCATACATTGACGTAGAGAGAAGCCAGAGGCACTAACTGCTAGAGCAATTTTTCCTTCTGAAGCAATTAGCTCTTCACCAGAAAACTGAAGGCAAGACTTCACAGCATAAAGAACTCAGTAACAATAGCAAGTTAAAGTATTCTTATTTTTCTGCCATGTCCTGCTCTGCACTTGTGCCAAGGCAAACCAGCCAGCTTAAAAAGAGAAAAACAAACAAACAAACAAACATACACACACACAAAAAAACCCCAACAAACACCCACACCAAGTCCTGCAAAATATGCTTAACTTCCACTGGCAATAATGATGAGCTAGTTGTGGTCAGGGTAGGCTTACCTATGTGCAAGTATTTCTATCTCTTATTGTATGGTGTAAAACTCTGCTCACTTTTAAATAATTTTCCTGCAAAGTTTTTCTAGGTTTCCTGTCTTTTCACTAAGTCCTATCCCAAATTTTAAGGTTTCAGTCTTAATCTTCTTTGGTTATAGTAAATTTGAGTCCTTTAACCTGAAATGTTGAAAATCTAGCTTTATGTAACAGGCTCTGAAAGTATTATTCTCAGTTGCTGATCTACAATGAGTAATCTCTTCTGGTCATTTGCACTGCTGTGTTACGCCTTGCACCATGTTTTTGCAAAAACATAGATGTCTTTCCCACCTGGCTATGGTCATTTGAAAGCCTGGCATGCAACTCATCTATGGTATTCATTTTGGTCACGTTTGTGCATCAGGTGATGCCAAACCTGTTTGCAGGTCCATACTTAATGCTGATTTCACAAATGTCTGCTGCACTTTTCCTTGGCTTTCTGTACCGTAACCTTGGGTCTTGTGAGTTTAGATTCTTACCTGTCTAATATGCCTTTACTTGGTCTCAGTGTCATGAAACTTAATCCATAGCTTTTGCAACATAGATTTTTTTTGTGTTTCACACACGATCACACCACTAGTTATTATTTTAGAGCCCATAGATTGATTCTGCTGAGACCAGTGTCATACTAACCCTCTTATATTCGCAGCTGATGTATGTCCCCAAATGACTCACTCTATTTTGCGACAACAGGGGTTGCTGTAATTCCCGCATCCCGTTGCACAAGTTTAAATGTATAAAGTCAAAGCAGTTCAGATTCTCTTGCTTTCTTGGGAGAAGAGAATCAGCTGCATGTGTTTTTGGAGCAAACGATCCTGACATTAATCCACAGTTTGGCTTCTGATATCTTATCCAGAAACACCCATTGGAACAGCAGAAACTTTGTCTGGACTCACTACAGCCTCCAAATGACACAGATCCAACCAGACCTACAGAGATCTAACAAACAGTGCTGGCTGTGCTGTTTCCTAAATTGAATTTAACACACTGTTTTGCTGCAAAAGTTTAAGGCAACAGGATTCATGGCAGAGGAAAAAAACCCCAGATCCACTATGGTTTCTGTTAATGCTGAGAAGCCTTGAAGTTCAGACAGCAATAAATAGAAATAAGAACCACAAAACTGATTGTTTGGAGGGGTTAAATTGGGTTTTTGTTTAGGTTTGTTTTGGTTTGTGGTTAGCTGGTTTGTTTGTTTCCCCCTTCACCCCTTAGATTTGGCTAGCATTTGCTAAGAATTACTCATAAGCAAAGAGTTCAAAAATTCAGGTCTAGTGAAACAATCTTCTCACTAATGGGCAAGCTGTCAGTTTAAGGACAACTTGTGGGTTGTTACCAATGCACCTTCTGAAAGAGGTCTCTCTTGTATTCCTGGTATAGTCCCATTATCTCTTGAAACCTTAAAACCTCAGTGTCTCTAATAATGACAAAACTATCAGAACAACTACAAATGCTGAAAAGGGAGGGCTTTTTGTTTCCTGTACTGAGACTCAGCCTTTAGTGCCTGTATTGATTCATCAGTGGCAATTATGACTGTTTCTATCTCTGTGTATTTCCAGACAAAATATACTTTTCTTTGCTAAAACCCACCATAAGTACATAGAATAACTGATGTATGGGCACCCCCTCCTTTTCCCAGGTAGTTTTGTCAGTCTGCTAAAGCTGGAATTCGGAAAGTAGTGCTAGTCATCATATCAGCCTTTCAGCAGACACCTCAATTTTCCATTTAAAATACAGGATTTACAGTTACTGCTCTGACAGCATTATGAGGATCCTTCTGTAAATGAGGATGACTCAAGGACATTCAATTTTAAATACATCTAAAGATGTATTTAGACTTAGCATTGATTTAGTTTTCCCCTTTTATTTCTTTCCCCTCTGATACTCATTTCAGAGTTTTTCTTAGCCCTTCAAGTCTACAAGTTTCTCAAATAATCTCAGTCCTTGGGAAGAGCTGGGACAGAGGAAGGGCTCTTCTGGGAAGAGGCCTATACATGATGTCTCAGCATGTATATGCCCATGGATCAAGGCACTGACTGCTAAAGTGTTAAGAGATGTATATCTGGTTATAGGGATATTTAATAAGCATAAACGGAGCTGATTCAGACAGCATAGCTGCATCTGCCTGCAGTCCCTGAGGCAGGTATGAACATTGCACCTCCTTCTCAGCCTGCAGTGCTGCATCACACAGTGGAAAGATTACTTCATCAGGATTAGATATCTCTGTGACATCCCAGAGTTCCCTCTCCACAGTGTTTCTGGCATTGGGAGATTGAAACTATATATTTAACCAGAAATATATCCTTTCCTTGTTCTTCATAGAGCATGGTCTGTACAGAGGAACTTTTAGTCTGTATCTCCCAGTTTGGCATAGCAAGACAATGCCAGCCAGGCTGGGGAAGAGGCTGCAATGAGCCTGACAGAGCCACATTAAATGATTGCATGGGAAATCCTGTTCTGCATGAATCTACCTGGGAAGATTCCTGTGATCTGCTTTTCCTTTTTCTTTTCCTTTCCCTTTCCTTCTCCCTCTCCCTCTCCTCTCCTCTCCTCTCCTCTCCTCTCCTCTCCTCTCCTCTAGGCAGTTGGTGTTTAAAAAAAAAAGTGCATCTCCTTATCTTTTTCTTCATCTATTCAAGGCCTCATTCACTTCCCATGTGCCTCCCACTGACAGTAATGCTGCTCAAGCACACTATGCATGAACTGTAATAATGTTTTATTTTGCTATAACTGGTTTCTTTAAACCAAGACTTTAACACCTACTGTCTTATGCCATTACCAAGAACATTCTGACCTACCTTCATGTAAATTGCAGCATCCAAAAGACATGAGGTTTTCTTTCCTTTCTTCCCAATAGACAAGTAACATCTGTGTGAATTCACATTACTTCCTAACAGACAAAAATTGGATTTAAATGCAGTCTATATCAAGATAATAAGTGACTCTTGTTAGAGGAAATTACTGAATAGAGTTCACTGAAGTACTTTCCATTCTCTCAGCGTGACATCTTTCTTTAGGGCAAACACTTTGAATGTTGTTACTATAGGGAGGTGTTATAACAAAGGTGCCTATAGCGTGAGTATAGTTCAGTGAGACTCAGAGTACTGTGCTGCTAAAGCTGGTCAAAGTGCTGGATGGGACCTGTCTATGCCACTCCTATGTTGCTATTCCTTACACTAGAGCAGAGTTATGTAGTGCACCACCCCTATAGAGACAGGCTACTAGAGCTGGGGCTGTTCAGCCTCAAGAAGAGAAAGCTTGAAGACCTTATAGCAACCTTCCAGTACCTAAAGGAGGCCTACAAGATAGCTGGGAAGGGAGTTTTTATAACAGCTTGTAGTGATAGGACAAGAAGGAATAGATTTAAGCTCGAGGAGAGTAGATTTAGACTAGATACTGCATGGTGAGACACTGGAACAGGTTGCCCAGGGAGGCTGTGGATGCCCTCTCCCTGGAGGTGTTCAAGGCCAGGCTGGACGAGGCCTTGAGCAGCCTGGTCTAGTGGACAATAATGTCTTTGCCCATGGCAGGACAGGTGGAGCTACATGATCTTAAGATCCCTTCCAACCCAAACAATCCTATGATTCTATAGCGAGGATACTGGTTTTGCACAGGCAGAAATGCCAGGCTTCCTGTGCATAGCCAGGGCTTTGGACAGAGGTGGCCTTCATGTAAGAAAAAAACAGGGTTATACCAGCATCTACAAACCCTGCAATCTGCTAGCAGGCATCTTCTTCAACCTCAGCAGATGTTCCTGAGAGACTGTCTGGAGGGGAGAGGTGACAGGTAGTTGAGGAGAGAGGTGACAGGTAGTTGAGGAGAGAAGACAAGACTATCTAGACTCACTTACCAGTTGGAAGCCATTCAAATTCAGAAAAGTTTTCCTCTTTGGAGCAATCTTCAAGCAATTAAATTAGCATCAGGCCTAGAGAAGTGAACAAACTAAAAAATCCTCTTTTCCTGAAGTGAAGCAGCGATACTACCCAGAACAAGGGTGGTCTCCTATGACTTCATGAGCTGCATGTTGTCCATGAGTAAGTCAGGACTATGTTGCTGGAAGCAGGCTCATGCTGGTGCAGAAGTGAGTCAGAAGGCAGATGAACCCTAAGGCCTAGTTAGATATCCAGGCCAGTCTGAAAGGACCAGTGAAATATCTCTGAAGCCCCTCATCCTCTCCTGGTTTCTGCCTGGTCTCAGAGACCCCTCTCTGAGAGCTCTGCTCTCAGCTAATGTGCAACTTGTTTCCTATGATTTCCAGCCACATTAAGATTTTGGGATACGGCTCATAAGGTAACATGGCTTTAACAGAACACAGCCCTGCTTCTCTATGAAATGCATCTAAGACACATTTTTTTGAGAAGAAGGACAAAGTATCACAGAAATAATAAAAAATCAGACACCCTTCTATCTCCACACCCATTCAGAGATGCTCTAATCCACATTTTCTTACCAAGGCCACAGATACAAAACACNATGTTCTTAGTTTTATTTGTGTCAGCAAGCCTATGAGTGAAGTAGACATCACCATTGTTTCCTTTTCACAGCCTATAATATAATTTTCTGTATTAAAATATTCCAATTAGCCTTAAACCAGCACAGATATCTAGATTAGAAGAATAATCCATAGCTCAAAAAAAGGCATCAGGAGGACAATACCAGATTGTCACCACTTCAGAGGATTACGTCTGTCTGGGGATGGACTTGGCATGAGCAAGGCCTGCAGAAAAAAAAAAAATAGAAACAGGACATTATTTTCTCCTGGATCTTTGAATGCAAGCAAGCCCAATGCAGTTTTTACAAGAAATTGACAAAATAAATTGCACCTGGAATATTCCTTTGGGGTAGATCAGCCCAAGCAATGTGCTGTGTTTCGCAGGGCTTTACCACTTGTGACTGAAACAGCCATCCCAAATCAATGCCAAGAAAGCCTTTTGGTTCAGCANAGACAAGACTATCTAGACTCACTTACCAGTTGGAAGCCATTCAAATTCAGCAAAGTTTTCCTCTTTGGAGCAATCTTCAAGCAATTAAATTAGCATCAGGCCTAGAGAAGTGAACAAACTAAAAAATCCTCTTTTCCTGAAGTGAAGCAGCGATACTACCCAGAACAAGGGTGGTCTCCTATGACTTCATGAGCTGCATGTTGTCCATGAGTAAGTCAGGACTATGTTGCTGGAAGCAGGCTCATGCTGGTGCAGAAGTGAGTCAGAAGGCAGATGAACCCTAAGGCCTAGTTAGATATCCAGGCCAGTCTGAAAGGACCAGTGAAATATCTCTGAAGCCCCTCATCCTCTCCTGGTTTCTGCCTGGTCTCAGAGACCCCTCTCTGAGAGCTCTGCTCTCAGCTAATGTGCAACTTGTTTCCTATGATTTCCAGCCACATTAAGATTTTGGGATACGGCTCATAAGGTAACATGGCTTTAACAGAACACAGCCCTGCTTCTCTATGAAATGCATCTAAGACACATTTTTTTGAGAAGAAGGACAAAGTATCACAGAAATAATAAAAAATCAGACACCCTTCTATCTCCACACCCATTCAGAGATGCTCTAATCCACATTTTCTTACCAAGGCCACAGATACAAAACACTAAGTACATTAAGCAAAGGTGTTCTGTTGCAAGATGTAAAAATGCTTCATAAATATTACTAAATGAGATGTACATATCTCATAAATATTCTAGGATGAGGCTTGTATAAATCTAAAGCTGAGATGTAGTGGCAGAATTCCCAAAAACTTCAATGAACCCAGCAGCACAAAACTCTCCACTTCTCACACATTTTCTTCTCACAGGTATTAATTCCTCTACTTGCAACTGCATCTGCAGTATGTTGGTTGACTTAATTTATTTCAGATAAATATGAATTTTCCCAATGGAACCCAGATGTTTATAATTTGGTCAGTACTAGATATTGATGTGGGTTTGGGAGTNCATTATTTTCTCCTGGATCTTTGAATGCAAGCAAGCCCAATGCAGTTTTTACAAGAAATTGACAAAATAAATTGCACCTGGAATATTCCTTTGGGGTAGATCAGCCCAAGCAATGTGCTGTGTTTCGCAGGGCTTTACCACTTGTGACTGAAACAGCCATCCCAAATCAATGCCAAGAAAGCCTTTTGGTTCAGCACATTGCAGTGGATTCCACACGCTACATTATTTTCTGAAGAGAGAGGTGTTGATTGTCAATTCTTTTGAACCAGTTTTATGTGGCAGTACTTGCACTAACTTAAATGAGATTACTCGCTGCACTTATTAGTAAAAGGGCAAGAAAGGCTAGAATGACCACAGAAATATTTTAATGACCTTCAACATGAGATTTTGCTTTTATGTCTGAACTGGCTGTGGACACTGTTCTATATGCACTCTAAACCTTTGGTCTGAGTAGCTATATTATCAGTGTCTGAACTGTGACTTACCAAAGTCAGCTAATTTGAGCTTACCAAAGCGACCAATGAGGTCTGAGGTTTTAGAATGTGTTGTTGTTGGATATAAGCCAGGCCATGCAAATGCTGAAATATGAAAAGACAGAAAAAGACAGCAAAAAAATGAAATGGTTTTGTGTGGTTTGCATTGATACATTAACTCTGAACTTCAGGAGAATTCCTGAAACAAAGCAGAGAAGCAGTAAAAATTAGTAGAGCTGGCTGAGGAAGAGAAAACTGCAATGCAGGATGCCTGCTCTGCAGTTTTCTGAGGTTTTTGGCATAGAGTATTTAGCCATGAGAGCAGTTACAGCACAGTTCTTAAGTGCACATTTTCGAAATGTCACTTTTCTTTAGAAATGGACTATTGATTGCAGGAGCAAGAACAACTTGCCAAAACATAGATATATCTTTCAGAACAGCAAATGTTCTGATTTTAGTGCTCAAGACAAAGACACAGCCAAGACAAACGAGGAACTGGACATTTTCCCTGTGCGAGCCAGCTGACACCAGCAGAGGGAGTTCTGCAGCTGCTGTACACACCACCCCTTCCCGGCATGAGCTGGACCAGTGAACTAGCTTACTTTACAACGTGAACTTTTATCTTCAAGGTAGGAGAAAACACAAGGCTCTGATTTGAATAAATATAGCAAATAAGGTATGGCGAATGAATAGCAAGCAAGCAAGCAAGAAAGCAGAAAAGCAAGCAAGCAAGCATGCCAGCTTGAAATCCCTAACTCCAACCACTATGGCAGTGTAAGTAAGCCTGGGGTGAATTAAGTTGGGCTGAAACAAGGTATGAAATGGACAGTGGGTGGAAATAAAACACATAGAAAGTAATTAGACTTCACCAGAGAAAAGTTATTTTTTGACTGAAAAAATAATCTGAAGAGGAGGAAAACCAGTGACACACATAGGTCATTTTTGTACCAGAGAAGTGTCCCTGTAAAATTCTGCATTCTTGCATCATATTCAATAGGAATCATTCAGAGAAAAAAACCAAGCAACATCTGAGAGAAAAAATTAAGCAAGCTAGACAACCCTCCTAAAGGAGCAGAAAATAATTTTACAGTTCAGTTCAGTTCCTGCTGACAGTGAGGATTTCAGACAAAAAAGCAGAGCAGCTGGCTAGTGTGTACTCAGAGAACTGCCAGTGAGTATGTGTTACAGCCACATATTCGATGTGTTTTATGAGCCCGCCTGGTAGTAAAGCCCTTGAGATCTGTGCCAAAACAACAACACTGCATCTTGGACACATTTGAGCTTTAAGGATGTTTAAGATCTGGGGCCCCAAAAAATTTGATTAGAATTGGTGTTGCTTAACAACTATCTGGAAAAAGATGTGAACAAGACAGCAACATTTGAAGATGACAGAAGTATTTAGATTAGCCGTGATAAGAAGTGACAGTGGAGAACTTCAGAAAGATCTGACAAAGTCAGATGAATAACCAGTTTGATAAGATACAAAGTTATTGTTGGCAGCTGTAAGATAAATTATTTGAAGGTGCTCAGAAAAATGATCCAGGCATTCACTGAGCACATCTCCACTGAAACCTTAAGTCAGTATGCAGCAACAATCTTGAAAGTTTATTAAATGTGAAGATGTGTACAAAGAAGAGTAGGAGACTGTTATCAGTCATGGTACATCTTCATCTGTGCTCAGGTCTAGTCAATCAGTCTCAGAAAGGTGTAGTAGAAACAAAAGGGATTTAAAGTACTGTAAATATGAAGATAGGTCTGGATGAGGGAAGAGTGAAATTTGAAACTTTTTAATTAGAGAAACTAATAATGTATTCTAATGGTAAGAGGAGACAAGTTTGTGTAGAGACAGATTTCCTTGCCACAAGATATCATTGTTCACAAAAGCTGAACACTCTCTTGCAGGTTCAGAAAATGGGAGGGATTAACTGGAAAAAAGACTTTGGAGAGTAAGAGAGGGAAGTTATCAAAGGCAGCTTTTCTTCAAAGTGTTTGTGATAGATGGAACAAATAAATATCAGTAAGCAATTTACAGTAATCATACATAGTGGAAAATAACACTTCCTCATGCTTTAAGGGATATTTTTTTTTTTAAGGAACTCAGCATACCATTTCACAAATTAAGTCCTCCAGGATGCTGGCCTAGGTACTGTGCTAGATCTGTGTGCTGAATGGAAGATAAGAACTTGAGATAAAGCTACTAGTGTAAAATGTTTCTACCAATGACTCTTCTGTAAATGGAAAAGAATATGCAACTACTACAAAGTTGTCTCTTTCTTCTTCCAGTGAGTGTTGGTGCCTGGCACTTGAAATGGAGAGCAGTGGAGGCAACACCTGTGCTAGGTGTGAGCAAACTGAAGATCTGCTTAGCCTGGTGGCTGAGCTGAAGGATGAGGTTGTAAGCCTCAGGTCTATTAGGTTATGTGAAAGGGAGTTGGACATGTGGTAGACCCCACGAGCAGAGGGAGGTGACCCAAGAAAAAGGGGGAAAGAGATTCAGGTGCCTGTTAGAAGAGGTGAGGAAGGATGGGGACAGATCTCTCTCCAGCGAGGCAGGAAAGGCAGGCCAGTCCCCTCCCAATCCCCCCAGTCTTCCCAGTTGTCCACACACAACAGGTATAGTGCCCTTGAAACAGAGGGCCAGATGAATCTCCATGCACTGAACCACCCAGAACTTGCCAGCCA
>WBNM01005193.1:0-97715 GCA_013399055.1 Ramphastos sulfuratus
AAACTGGTTCAAAAACAATTCCTACCACCCAGTGGAAGACTTTTTGTCAGCACGATCATAATTCAGAGTTCTGGACTGCTGGTATCTCTTTTCTAGATGATGATGATGATGATTATTGTTGTTGTTATTGTTATTTTTTTTAAATTATTATTATTTTTATTATTGTTATTATGATAGGTTGGACTTGGTGATCCTGAGGGTCTTTTCCAGCCTGGATGTTTCTGTGATTCTACAATTCTTTTCACAAAGTGCTACATTTTGCATGGTAGAAATGAAAGAGAGAATGTTTGAAGCTAATGCTCTTTAGCCTGCTAAGTACTGTCATTCTTCAGCAAAAGGAAATCTAAATGCTTTTTTAAAAACAAAACTAGATGAAAAAGTAATTAGCAGTTAGCCTCACAATCATGAAAAATAATACTGCCTAATTATCAGGTGCAAGTGTGTGATGGGGAAAACACCTGGTTATAGACACTAAATTACATCTCAGGATACACAAACAGATATGTAAGTGTACTCTCACTAGCTTGAGTAGCTTCTTAAACTCCCATCTCCTAGATCCTCACATTCATATCACAGGTAAATCTGGCAGATTTTTACTGTATAACATCTCAAACATAATCTTTTTTATCCATCTACAGGGCTAAATCTCTTCACCACCTGCATTCATCCAATAATGACTTACCAAAACACATTTTTTCTGTCCTTTATGAAAACAGCATTATCCTGCTCTTATCAATGACTCTTCCTTCCCTTGACAACAAACATAAGCCAATTATTTCATTTTTAGGGTCTCTGTGGCTCGCATCCTCCATCGCCTTTCACTCAGTCCTTGTGCCACCTTGGACTGTCTGGTTCTTGCAGTTTCAAGCATTTTGTATCTATTCTTATGCTGATCTTTACATCTGAGAGGATCTGCCCATACACATTCACAAACTGACTTAATTACTAACTGTCGGTTCTCCTTATGCATCCTCTTTTAAGGTGATGCTTACAAAGCCCCTTTACTTTGTTCTCATCAGNAGGAATTATGTGATCTTTGAGGTCCCTTCCAACCTAAACCATTCTATAATTCTAAGACATTCCCAACACTTAATAAGTTAGGTTGCTGCTACACTTAGAACTACTGTCATGCTGACAAAAACTGTCTCACTGTCACCTTGACCTCCCCAACCTTTCCAGTTTCACCATTTTGCCCCTGTCTTGGAATGTGAAGTTCTTTGGCACAAAGACTACCTGCGAAGTTCACTATGATTGAATGCTGGGTGGAAACTGAGCTACAAGATTCCACGTTACTGTAACAAATTCTTTACTTAGGGTTTATCTGCTTGTGATGGTGATTTAATTTTGAGGCCTCTGTAACGTGTCATACACAGTTGGTAGAATTTCCAATGCCAAAGGAAATTTGCTTTCTTTTCCTCCTTTTTGTAGCTGTATGTGCTAAGAATCAAAGGTGATCAATGTCCTACAAAACTGCAAACCAAATTCATTTAGGGAACAGAAATACTTCTATTGATGTAATCAGACAGATTTGCACTCCTTTTCTGAGCACATACCTGGAACTTCATTTGCTGTGCATTTTTCTTTAACTCTCTGTGCTTATGCCAAAATTCTTCAGAAGTTCTTTATAATCCATTACATTGGAGTGTCTAACACAGTAATGGTTCCACAGTCCAGAGAAAAAGGGCCATTTCTCAGATATTCTAGGTCACATTTGTAGTAAACTGAAAAAATTACAGAATTTATGAAACCTTTAGCAACAAAATATGTAATAGATTAAGAAAAACAAATAAGCACTGGATTACTTTTTCTCTATTTTCCAACTAAATTTTTTCTCTGGTGTTTTTTCCTCTGCCCGAGATTGTCTGCATAATATTATTCAAATCCTACACACAGTGCTTTTTCTTGGCCATCTACATAAACATGAATCTTAATATATTCACACAAGGACATTTCTGATAATATAAAAATATCATTATGCACTTAAACAAATTCCAGAGTAACTTATGATAAGTCGTCTCTAAACTCTGTAGCAAGTCTCTTGGATCTTATAACAAGCTGGAAAATTTGCAATACCTTCATCTGGATTAAATGGGAACCTCACTCTGCAATTAGAACTCAGTTCCACATGGCATTGACATCTACAGCTTGGAAATTAATCTTTGATTGCAGGTGCTTGTTCCCCCCCAATCAGCAGTGCACTTGGCATCCCCAGATTGTATCGAAATGCTTGGAAAAAAGGAGCAGTTTTCCTCTTTGTTAAAGAATCAAGGACCAGTGCCTCACAAGTTCCTGTGGCATATATCTCCCGTCCCCTTCCGAAAACACTGCTGTCACTCATGCTTATGTTTCATTTTCCTAATCATGAAACCTAGAAAGATGTCATTTTTTAAAATGGAAATTAAAATTCTGTGGCATAAAGAGGACTCACATTGTCTGAAGCTAAAATGGCACCATTATAGCATCTTGTGTATCACAGGCAACTAAGTTTGTCTTTGCTTCCTTTGCATTTACCACTGTAATTAATCTCCAAACACAATAAAACTCATGTTTGATTAAAGCCTGTCTGATAAAAATGCATCTAGTTAGTCCTGAATAAATTCTTCCAAGGACTAATAACAGAAGAATTGGTTGCATTATTTTTCATTTGAATTCATCTGTCTATTGAAGATACAACACCATATGATGTAGTCATCTCTTAAACTCCCTCTTCAAAGGCTAAACAGATTGTCTGCTAACACTGAGCTCTAAAGAATCCATGCCATTCCTTGAATCATGACTGTAGCTTTTTTTTTTCCCCGCCCCCCCAGTTTTCCATCCTGGAAATGAAAGCACCTCATGAGAAGTTGTGTTCTGGGTTTGATTTTCAAAGAATCACAGAACCTTAGAGGTTGGAAGGGACCTCCAGAGGTCACTCAGTCAAATCCCCCTGCCAAGGCAGGACCCCCTAGGGGAGTTCATGCAGGAATGCATTCAGGCAAGCTTTGTAAGTCTCCAGAGAAGGAGATTCCACAACCTCTCTGGGCAGCCTGTTCAAGTGCTCTGTCACCATCACTGTAAAGAAGTTTCTCCTCATGTTGAGCTGAAATCTTCTGTGTTCCAGTTTGTATCCATTGGTCCTTGTCTTATTGGTGCTGACCACCAAAAAGAGAATGGCTCCATCCACTTGACACCCACCCCTCAGATATTTTTAGACATTTATCAGCTCTCCTCTCAGTCTTCTCCAGATTAAACAGCCCCACCTTTCTCAGTCTCTCTGAAGATGCTCAAATCTCCCAATCATCCTTGTCACTCTCTGCTGGACTCAGCAGGTCCCTGTCTCTTCTGAACTGGGGAGCCCAAAACTGGACACAGTATTGCAGGTGTGGTCTCACTAGGGCAGAGTAGAGGGGGAGAAGAACCTCCCTAGACCTTGACAAGATAAGAAAACAAAAGTCCTATTTCTGCTCATTATACTACATTTTCCAGCCATCAGTGGGTTAACCCTTTGAGGGGAAGGATGCGGGGTTTGGTGATGCAAGTTCCATTTGCAATTTCTGGAACCATTTAGACCATTAAAGAGAAGAGAACCTGATTAGGCATTTGCTAAATTCCATTTGGGACAGCAAAAGGGAGCTGCACTGTAACACATCAGAATGCAGTCTCTATGTTAATTTTTTATTTCCATATGTGCAACTCCCAGCTAACAAACTGAATCTCTTCAGCATTTCCTTGAAAAGAAATTCACAGAGATTTGGTTGCACCTTGAGCAAATATTTCATGCATACATTTGAAACAAAATGAACACTTCAAAAACATTGGTGTGGTTGGGTTATTTGGGCACTGGTAGTTCTATTTGATGAAAATAGCATGAGAAAGATCAGGCTAATAGCAAATCTCAGCATCAGGAAGGATACTTTGGCACATTTTAGGAGTGTCTAAAATTCTCCCTTGTTTACAGCTCAGTTTTTCATCTATAAAAAACATAAACAACCCTATTTCCAAATATATCCACAAATTACCATGGCTTTGCTACAGAACAGGAAGACCTTCAGTCCTTATCCTACATTGATGACAGCAACCCATTGGGTACTCTGTTTTCTGTTGCATGAAAACAGTTGCACTCCTTCCACTAAGAACTTTCTACCCTTACTTTCAGGAAGTGTCTGCTGTTTTGAGCAAAATGGCTTATTACAGAGCTGCATACATCAAGGCTGGAAAGTCAATTCCTTTTAACAAACAAGTAGAAGTACAGAACTAATTAACTGGTTGAAAACCTGCACTTTTGCCCTCTGTTCATTATACTCCAGCTTCTTACACAGGATCCTCGTGAATAGGCAAGGATCACCATTGTGCTTTGCACACCAATGGCTGCTTCCTTACAGAAATGGCAGGATACAATCTGGACAAGTAACAAAAGGAGATTTAATTGGTCTTTGCAGTAGCCATTAAAAATGGGCCAGAGCTTTTTTTCATGATAAAAGTCAACGGAAGACTTGCTATTGCCTTCATCTGGGCATATGAAACGAGCACAAATTATGATAGAATCACAAAAACATCCAGGTTGGAAAAGCCCCTCAGGATCACCAAGTCCAACCTATAACCCTACTCTACAAGATTCACCTTAAACATATATCCCTAAGCACCACATTCGAACGACCCTAAAACACATCCAGGGTTAGTGACTCAACCACCTCCCTTGGCAGCTCATTAGGTAGCAACATTCTCGATTCATCTGTATTAATATGATTTAGTCATAGAATGCAAAGGATTTGAAGGAACCTCTAGAGGTCATCTAGTCCAGCCACCCTGCATCCAGCAGGGACATCCCCAACTAGGGTCCTCAGAGCCACACCGAGCCTAACCTTGAATCTCTCCTTCACCATCTCCCTGAGCAACCTGTTCTTGTGTTCCACCCTTGTCAGAGTAAAGAGCTTCTTCCTAATGCCCAATCTAAATGTACCCTGCTCTGGTTTAAAATCATTGCTCCTTGTCCTATTGCTACATGCCTTTGTAAATAGTCCTTCCTCAGCTTTCTTGTAGGCCCCCTTCAGGCCACCACGTCATCTCCCTGGAGCCTTCTCTTCTCCAGGCTGAACAACCCCAACTCTCTCTCTCTGGAGAGGTGCTCCAGCCCTCTGATCATTTTCGTGGCACTCCTCTGGACTGCCTCCATCAGGTCCATGTCCTCCTTGTGCTGAGGACCCAAAGATCTTTGCTGTTGTCAGAAGGCATGCTATTTTAAATCTTCACAATTCACTACTAAGTGACACTTAGTATGAAAATAATGTCTTAAAAAACATTTTTAGTCATATCTGGACATGTTGGTGCAATAGTTATTTGTTGCAATGCTAATAATTTTAGTTCTAAACTGACTTTTGAAGACTTGTGTTTCTGATCCAACATTTCTTCTTCAGCAAGTCAGGCAATACTCACAGCTGAGTCACTTGGAGGGTCTTAGTAATACCTCTCACCTATGAGCAATTCTCATTTTACTGGAATATGTCAAAGTGCAGTTAATTTCAATCTGAAAACTGAAATTATTGATCCTAACCAACACAGTGATTAGTTTGCTTTCATAAACTTACTGACCAAGGAAGGCATTCATGAAGGCTGGCTTTGAACACTGATAGCAATCTCTCCCACTCTTTTCTACAGAGAGAGGGAGGAAAACTAATAGTACCACAGGGTGGTTCAGAAATCCTAAATTACATTCCTCATCTGCTTGCTCTCTGGATATGCTAGTATATTCTCTAACCCTACCAAGTCCGATGCTGAACCAGGTACCTCAGCACCACATCTCTGCATCTGTTAAACACTTCCAAGGATGGGGACGCAACCACCACCCTGGGGAGCCTGTTTCAGTGTTTAAGAATGCTTTCAGAGAAGAAGTTTCTTCTAATATCCAATCTTAAGCTCCTCTGATACAACTTGAGGCCATTTCCTCTAGTCCTATCATTTTCCAATAGGGAGAAGAGACCCACCCCACCTTGCAACAACCTTCTTTCAGGGAGCTGTAAAAAGTTCTGTACCTGAGTAAATTTGACCACTGCTACGTGTCTGCAGACAAGATGGAAGCACTGGATTGAAACCAGTTGAAAACCATGCAAATATATTCAATGCATTCAAGGGGCACTGAATCGGGCACTGAATCAGACACTTTTTAAAGTCCACTTTCAAGAGCTCGTGGATCCCACCTACATTCATTGCACTGCTAGCTTTGGCTATAATAGGTTGAAGCACCCAGTCTTGCACAGCCACAGTACTCTTAAATCAGTGCTATCAGTATAGCTGAACTACCCAGATCCACAACAGAAGATCTTTGCACAAGTTTTGCTGAAAAGCTTGAGGGTTAACAAATACCTTAGTGCTGAGACGACCATTAAATAAATGAGCTTATGAGATAGGGACAGACTTTTCAATAGAGCCTGTGGCAAGAGAACAAGGGGTAATGATTTTAAGTCAAAATAGATTCAGATTAGATTAAAAGATGCATTTTTTTACAATGAGGGTGGTGAAACACTGAAATCTGTTGCCCTGTGAAGTAGCAAGAAGGACCATCCCTGGAAACATTCCAGGTCAGGTTGGACAGAACTCTGAGTACCTTGGTGTAGCTGAAGATGTCCCTGGTCACTGCCAGAGGTGTTGGACTAGGCAACCTTTAAAAGTCTCTTCCAACACAATGCATTCTATGGTTCTATGTTTCTAAGCACAAAGATGGTAAGTATTATTTTATGTATTTTAAAGTCTGGGTTTACTTTTAAAATTAGTATAAATTCCTTACGTAACACGTTGGCTAATTTTTTTTTTAAGTTAGTCAAAGCTGACAATGAACTTCCTAACTATCAAAACAAGCTAATTATAAGTGCAACTATTCACTATTTTGATACTTCCTATTGCTGCACACATAGAAAAACCTCCTAATTGTTCAAATTGCAAAAGAAACAAATGCACCCATTACACTTTTTATGAATCCAGCCCATTGTTCCAGGCAAATAAATCACTCTTTAAGGAAAGATCTGCTCTGAAATTACTGCCGAAGAAAATAACCTTGAGTTATTTGCTGCATAACTGCCACAGGAGTGCATTAAAGGTGCCTAGGGACAGCTTCGTCTTGAACACGTGACTTTCAAGAAAAAGCTTTTAAGTTCAGTATTTTAAAATTGCTGCTATATTCCTTTTCTGTCTCTGATTTTTAGATTAAATCCAGCTCTCACATATAGGAAGAAGTTAGATAGCTTTTGCTTCTGTGTTTTCGGTCATTTATCTAGCAATGAATGTTTACATTGCTTGGCTGCAATGGATTCAGGAGGTCTTTGGAATGTTAAGGAAATAGGTGTGTACATATATATTTAATTGGTGGGTTTCTCCCAGAATCACAGAACTTTAGAAGTTGGAAGGGACCTCCAGAGATCATTGAGTCCAATCTGCCAGCCAAGGCAGGATCCCCTAGGGTAGCTCGCACAGGAACACATACAGGCAGGTTTTGAAAGTCTCCAGAGGAGAGAAAGTAGAGAATGAAAGCCCTGGGATAAAATCTGAATAATTTTCCTGAACATTCAGACTAAATGAACAAGAATGCCTAACTATGAAAGCCTAAATCCTGGGAACTGGATTTAAGGAGAGTTATGTTTTTTCAGATAACCAAATAAATCTTTATATGGGAGGTCCATCTGAAAAGGCTTTACTTCTTTGTAGCAGAGACTGTTGGATTTTGGTTTGTTTTTTTTTTCAGAACATCTTTTATGTCCTTTTGGTGAGGTAATACAATTGCTCCTTCTGGAGTTGGGCTGGTCTACCTAAAAGAAATGCCATGGGTGCACACAAAGTTCTGTCAGAGTTTGTGGATCCAAAACTTAACTTTGAAAAATGAACATTTTTCCCCTAACTATATAGTCAATGTCCATTGCCCCAAAAGATATATATATGCAGTGCCTTACATCAGGATCTGGACATAAAAAAAACAGCACCTAATAATTACAAGACTGGTCCAAAATCCATTAAAGTTAATTGAGACACTTGAGACTGTGTCCCAGAACAGCCACAACAGCATTATGGGGAAAAAAAAATAGAAGCCTGAAGAGCAGCAGGAGCAGAGGTCCTATCAAATCAGATGAATTTTCTCTAAAAGTCATAGCCACAGGTCCATGCCATGAAAGATAAACCGTCTAGAGAAATGTGACAGACAATCATCTCAAAGAAACATAACTTGGTGCTCGTTGAGCATCCAGGGCCCTAGAATGTCCCCAGACCCACAGCTTTAAAACTCTTTAGATATACAGAAACCTCACCAGGAAGCTAAAAAAAAACACCAGAAGAAAATTTCTTCCTAATGAAATCAGCATTTTAGGCTGCTGGGTGCAGAATACACATTCCAATCTTTAGCCTGAGGAGGGGAGCTGACTGGGAAGAAATGAGGATAGGTCCATTATAATAGTCTAAAAAAGACTGCTAGCATTTACTTCACCTGCCTGCTTATCTACCCTCCATATTCTAAACAAAACACCTAAGAAGCCCAAAGTTTATTGAGTTTTATCAAGTAATTTAATTGATGATGATCTGGAGAACAGTGTTGGTTACATTTTTCACTGTTTGCTTTGCATTTTTTTCATTCCCCTCAGCCATTATTATTACTGCTGTCTGCAGTGAAGATTTTTGGAGCGCCCAAGTGACTCAGGAAGGTTCTCGACATGTAAGAAAAAAAAAAAAAGTATTGTGCTTGCCCATTTTACCAGGAATTCAGAGGGAAGCATGGATATACTTAAAATAGCAGAGGATATTTGGATTCAAATTTCTTGGGTTGTTCATCCCTCCTCAGCCACCTGTGACACAGACAAGACCCAGGGAATATGACCTAAGCCACTGATTTGGACAATGTTCTTTTAGGGTGATCACAGAATCTACACCTAACCCTAATTTTTATACATTAATTAACATACAGGCAGAGGAGCAGAGCACACTTATCTGTTTTATGTTGCTCCTGAGATTTAAGTAGAACAGTGCAAAATTACATCATGGAAGGGCATTTGACCCATGGTTTTAACCACACTTTCAGAAGAAAAGCATTCTATTATATATCTATTTATTATATATGTGTATTATGTATATATTTATTATATATTAATATTATTCCTTAAACATACTATCATTACTTTTACAGCAATGTTTATTATATATATTGTAATAAATACATTATATATATTCTTATCTATAAATATTGTTATCCTTCCTTAAACATATTATTATAATTAATTATTCAGCAACTTGTACTTTGAGAAAAGAATACACTTTCAGTTGCTTCAAGGTTTATCCATAAAAGGAAATTCAGGCATAATTTGGAAATATTTAAAGATTCTTGAATTTACTAGGCTTCTTTCAATGGAATTTGTGTGGTATTCTATCAGTAATAAGACATTTTGTAGCCAAAAGAGTCAATGGCATCCAGGGGTGCATCAGGAAAAGTGTGTCCAGTAGGTCTAGAGGAGGTTCTTCTCTCCCTGTGCTCTGCCCTAGTGAGACCACGCCTGCAATACTGTGTCCAGTTTTGGGCTTCTCAGTTCGGGAGAGACAGGGACCTGCTGGAGTGAGTCCAGTGGAAGGCAACAAGGATGATTGGGAGACTTGACCATCTTCCCTATGAAGAGAGACTGAGAGCCTTGGGGCTGTTTAGTCTGAAGAGAAGACTGAGAGGAGATCTTATCCATGTCTAAAAATATCTGAGGGGTGGAGGGGTGGGTGTCAAGTGGATGGGGATAATTTCTTTTTGCTGGTCAGCAGCAATAAGGAGCAACAGCTACCAACTGAAACACAGGTGGTCTCACCACAACATGAGGAGAAACTTCTTTACAGTGAGAGTGACAGAGCACTAGAACAGGCTGTCCAGAGAAATTGTGGAGTTTCCTTCTCTGGAGACTTTCAAAATCCACCTGGATGCATTCCTGTGTGAACTACTCTAGGGGATCCTGCCTTGGTAGGGGGGTTGGACTGGATAATCTCCAGAGGTCCCTTCCAGACTCTAAAGTTCTGTGATTCTGTGATCTCTGCAGTATTTCTGATATTCATAGATTCACTGGATATCAGGTTGGAAGGGACCTCAAGGATCATCAAGTCCAACCCTTCAGGATGAGAATACAGTTTAAATGAGATGGTTCAGCACCCTGCCAAGCTGAGCCTTTCCTATACATTTATTCCATTACTTAAAAACACCCCAGCATCCAATGCTGTTTCCTAATCTAACACAGCATAAAAGCAATCAAATTGAGAAAAAATTATTTTGTGAATCCTAAAAAAAACCCCAAAACTAGGAGAGGTAAGTAGTCAAGTCTTGGAGACCCTCTGCATGAAGAGTGCTTCTTTCTGTCTCCCTAAACCAGGCACAGTATCGTTGTGCACCTCAAGAATTAGCCCAGATCAGTGTTAGAAATAGAAATGCTCTTCCCTTGTCTTGTTTGTGCTGTCACTCTCATGATCTGTTGTTTCGCACAGAGGTGACCTGGTACCATTACTTGTCCTTCAGAAGTTTTTTTTCTGATAAAGCTGCATCATTTTAGAGCTTTAAACGCCCAGATGAAATTTTGTGTTCTTTTTCATTACTCAGTGCTTATGGGATGCAGTAATGTTTTTATAGATTTATTACCTTTCGGATTGCAATGCCAAACACAAGGTTTATTGTCAAATAAAGCTTAATTTTGGATTTTAGATCGCCTGTTTCACAAGAGTATTGCTTCTGTTCTATAATTCTCTGTACCAAAATATTTAATTGGTTTCGTTGTTATCTAATTCTGGAAAGTATCCTGACCAGAAGAAAAAAAAAGCAAACACAAAACCACAAAACCACCTTGGAGTGAAATAATATAGCCAAGCAATATGAACTGGAAAAAAAAAAAACAACCAACTTTTGGATGTTGTTAACAATGGCGGGGAGGGGGGGAGGATTAAATTAAAATTCCAAACAAAACCACTCAAGCAATGAAGTATCATCCTAAATTGCTTCGCTTACTTTTGGGTCTTTCTCCAGCAAATAGTATCTCTAGTGGTACTTCCTGACAAATTTCACAGACTCAAAAATCCACAGAAAGTCATTCAAAATCATGACACTAAACATCCTTTGGAAACAGAGCAGGTAATATCAGATTCATACGAGCTTGAGGCAGTTTGTAGCTGTCACTGGCATCAATTCACAAGGATTGTCATCACTTGGTCTCTTCAAAGTGCCATTTAAGTGCCTTATAAGCACAATTTCACAGCAACACACTGGCAAAGATACTAAGGAACCATTCCATGTGCTCTTTGGATGTGTACTCTCCTGTCTCATCATGTTTCGGTCATTCTTCCCCTGCTGCAGCCAGAGCTACTTCATGTCCCCACATCCCCGCTATGCAAGAGCAAGCTCTGCTACAGCTTCTGTCACAGATTAGTAGGGGTGCTGGATCCATCATATCTGAAGCACATATAAACTCCCAATATTAATACTTCAACATTGCTCTTTCACAGAAGAGCAGAGCGGTCCAGTTTCCAAACACTAGAAGACATTGATTAAGGTTTACATCACACCTCTGAGGTGACCAAGTAATTTTCTGTAACGTAGCTGTGCTAACTACAGCCCTAAAAATGTTTCTTCAAAGACTCCTGGTGAATCGAATGCCAGGCCTGCATGATCGGGTCACTGAATCAAGCCACTTCTTGATTTCTGGCCTCACTCTACTTGAATGCAGCCTCTCAGCTTCCATTTCACTGTATTACTTCAAATGAAAACCATGACAAGGGGAAGCAGATCTCAGTACCCATGATAGAGAATCACAGAATTCCAATGCCAATCACTTTCTGTGAAGAACTTCTTCCTAACATCCAGCCTAAACTTGCCCTGGCACAGCTTGAGTCCTCTTGTTTTATTACTGGGTGCCTGGGAGAAGAGACCAGTTCCCACCTGGTTAAGACCTCGTTTCAGATAGTTGTAGAGAGCTGAACAACCCCAGCACTCCCCTGTTCACTGCCTCAAGCTGCATAGAATGCAGAGTTGTGCCATGGTACCATTTAATTTCAAGCAACAGGGTTCTGCTCCATGGTCAAAAAAGCAGCCACACTCAAACTACCTGCAGGAATTCAGCAGAAGCACAAACCAGCTGGTTAGAGCTGCTGTTTTTTCATGGGCAAGATTTCACTATTCACCTGGTTGTCAGGAGCTTTCTTCTAGGGAGAGGCAATGGTTCTTTGCTTTCCCCACTCACTGCTATCAGCAGAAGTGGGAAGATGCTTCCTCATTCAGAAGCAAAGAATTTCAAATCATCTGTGAAAGGGAGGGGTTCCTGGCTCCTGTAGGTAAGTCCCGCACATACACTTTGTCCTCTTGTTACATCAGCTCTGCTGAGTAATATTTCAAGACATCTTATGTATATCCTATGTCACGCAAAGAAGCTGAAAGGGTCAAGCTGTGGTGGTTTAGGAGTTTTCCCCCACCCCCACGATACACCAGACTAACTCAGCTGGCTGGAAGCTAAGAAATGAAGCTATATTTACAGCAAGGCAAAATTTACAAGCATATATACACAATATATACAGATATTTACAACTATATATACAATTACATACAAATTAAAAGTAATACAGAACTACAAAACTCCTCCTGAACAGCAGAACTGCCCAGAAGGGCTTTCAAACCAACTCCCCTCCTCCTTTCCAGCCCCCACCCTTATATCAGAAGCCTTACGTGCAGGGGTGAGGCTGCCAGAGGAGTCAGAAGCAGAATGATTAGTTGGAATTACACAGGTTCAGGCAGAGATAGTTAATGGAGCAGCAGCTGCCAGAGACACTCCGACTCACTCTATGTTTCTTGGTTTTATATCTCTCAGCAGAACCTATGAGTGATATAGACATCATTATTATTTTCTTTTCACAGCCATTTATCTAATTTATCTTATTAAAATATTCCAATTAACCTCAAACCAGCACACAAATAAAAAGACAGCCTAACATCTCTTATAAGTAGAATAAGGGTATCCTTTCCTCCTCTTCCTCTGGCATTCTCACTGTCCCTCTACTCATCTTTCAGAGCGGAGCATGCACCAGAACCTCCATTCAGACTCCTCAACTCTGTCCCGGTCTGAGGCCAAGAACATCCACCCTCAACCTTACTCTGTGAGACTTCAAGGAAGGAGACTCCCACATTATCCCTTCAGTATCTTAACCCCCACTCTGAAAATCAAACCTATGGGCATAAATTCTGATGCAGGACTCATCCCTTCATATTTATCAACATATTTATCCTTGCATACTACTGCATACATTTAGTCAGTGGAAGGTTAAAGGCTGCAACTTGCATACATAAGTAAACTGCCAAATTAGCCTGCTGTAAGCAGCCCTCAGACATCTTCTGTCATTCAGAAGATGTTATTACTCTCAAAGAAAAATCATGGCTGTTGCTTTATTTACTTTTCAAATTCTGGGTTGCTAGATTTAGAGCAGGTGATCTCAAGAATTGTCTGTAGTGCCTGCCTCTGCACAGCTGTAGTCAAAACATCTGCAGCACCCGATAATGTTTTTCACATTCTTTGCAACCTATAAATTACAATGAACATTCTCAAAGAATAAAAAAATCCCCAATACTGACACAACTGACAAAATGCAGGCACTGGAAAGCTTTGCTAACATAATAAAAAACACCATTTTATAGCTATTTTGATAGTATAGGACAACCTTCCCTGACACAGTAGAAAAAAATTACAATAACACCCCATGAGAAATGAGTATTTTGCATGTACTCAATGTCTAAGGCAATTTCCTCTTCAAAACGGCACTACTAAACTTCAAAACTCTTTTAGGTAAAGCAATGAATTTCAGATATGATTAATAAGTTTTAAACAGTAGGCAGAGGATGATATTTCTTCAATGAGTGAAAGAGAGATTTGCTGGAAAACAAGTATCAAAGGTCAGGGAGGGTATACATTTCATAAGTGTCCACAAACTCCAGCATACCAATGAATTATTTGTGCCGCATATACAGAATCACAGAATTTTAGAGGTTGGAAGGGACCTTCAGAGATCATCGAGTCCAACCCCCCCTGCCAAGGCAGGATCCCCTAGGGTAGTTTGCACAGAAATGCATCCAGGCAGGTTTGGAAAGTCTCCAGAGAAGGAGACTCCACAACCTCTCTGGGCAGCCTGTTCCAGTGCTCTGCCACCCTCACTCTGAAGAAGTGTCTCTTCATGCTGTGGTGAGACCTTCTGTGTTTCAGTTGGTAGCTGTTGTTCCTTGTCTTATTGCTGCTGACCAGCGAAAAGAGATTAGCCCCATCCACTTGACACCCACCCCTCAGATATTTGTAGACATTGATGAGATCTCTCAGTCTTCTCCTCTCCAGACTAAACAGCCACAGGGCTCTCAGTCTCTCTTCACAGGGAAGATGGTCAAGTCTCCCAATCATCCTTGTCATCTTCCACTGGACTCACTCCAGCAGGTCCCAGTCTCTCCTCAACTGGGGAGTTCAAAATTAGACACAGTATCCCAGGTCTTACTGGGGCAGCGTACAGGGGGAGAAGTCCAAAGTATTTTTTTTTTTCACTTCAACTTGAAAATTTGGGTAGGAAAAAAATGCATACATGGGACAAACTGACATTATTAACATTCTAGCAACTGCAACTGTTTTCTCTCAGTCTATTAAAAATCTTAGCATCCTGGACTTCAAAGTGAGCTTCCAAACTGAAAACTGGGATTTTTTTTTTTTGTTCAGTTGTTCTGTGTTCAGTTGTTCAGCTAATGAGAATAAAGCCTTGTGTTTAAAAATATCACTCTTTTAAACTACTATTTCTGGAAATGCAACTAGGGAATTGAGTCAGGCTGTGCTCTTTCTGGCTCAAAATAATAGCAGCAATAATCAAGATTCTGTCACTGCTCCTTACTCACTCATTCAAATGCTGCTGCCTGAGACAGAAACAAATCCAGCTGAGTTGTGTATTCTCCACAGTGCTACCAGGAGTAAGCAGGAGGAACATCCATGGAGGGAATCCTGATCATGGTGAAGGCAGTACTTTATTTTAGCCAAAATTTCATATTTTGTTTGTTTTCACTGAAGCAGTTGAGATTCCAAGTCCAGTAATCCCACTGCAGAATATTTAAGCAGGGTGAATAAGCCTATTTGTGGCTATAACCATCCACTTATGTAAGAAAAAACTGCCAAAGTAAGTGGCTAAGAATCAGGCAGATTTGACTGCTCCTTGGCAGGTCTGCCTGATGAAAAAAGGTGGAAGAGGATGAAGTTTTTTTATCTGGCTGAAGACACGAAGAACAAAAACCTAGTTTTTGTTCATTAAAAAGGCTTTTCCTACAGTGATAGAAGGAAAAATACAAAGGAATTTACATTCAAAGACAGAATTAGACATCACCAGAGCAAGATAGGATTTTCCTTCCTTGCCATGACTGGCACAGCAATCTCCACTACTACAAGCTTTTCGTGGAGAAGGAAACACAGCAATTTTGATTCATTTCTCCCTGTAATCAGATTTAACTGAAATGTTTTATTTAGTGAGTGAAGCACAGGTTTGGATGCTGTGGTGCCTGGCACCACTGGTTCATTTTTCTGCCAGCTTGATACAACCATTTGTCCTTAGAGGTTAGATAAGCTACATAGCAGCTCTGTTGTCCCTGCCACGTGCCAGCTGGCTGCTGCTCTCTAACCAAGCAGACTGTATTTCAGCAGCATTTATGCATGTAAAGCATTTGGGGATCCCTTGGGAGGAAAGAAGACAAATGAATATTTTAAATATTTCCTTATATTTCAGAAGTACAAAGGATAGCAATTGTAAACACATCCTCTACAGGCACAGCAACAGGAGGAACTTCCAGGCACTCCCTTGTGCAGACTGCGGCTCACTGTGAGAAGATTTCCTGCCACAGATCACTAAAGTTCAATCTGCTCCCCACATAACTACTGTCATTCTTTGTACACTAAGGTATTTTCTTCAGCATCTGTGTGTCCCATGGATTGTAAGGTGCCACCTGTGTTAGACAGTTACTTCCCTCTCCCAGCCTTTCTGGAACTTCTCTGGCTGCTCAGGTTATTTAGTAATGGTAGGGAGGAGATCTCCAAGCTGCCTCCATGCATTTCCATTACTACAAACTCCTGAATTTTGCCTACAATAACATACAACGAGAGGGAATGCCCTCATGTTACACCAAGGGAGGTTTAGGTCGGCTATTAGAAGAAACTTCTTCACTGAAAATGTTCTCAAACACTGGAACAGTCTCCCCAGGGAAGTGGTTGAGTCCCCATCCCTAGAGGTGAGTAACAGAGACAGAGATGTGGTGCTGAGGGACATGGTTTAGCAGCAGACTTGGTAGAGTTAGATAATGGTTGGACTCGATGACCTTTTCCAACCAAAATGATTCTATGATGCATCTGAGGTCCCTTCCAACCTTACCATTCTGTGATTCTTTCTGATGCTGAATGAGTCTGAGAGAGGTTTCAGGGAATCCCTGAGACAAATCAGCCATTAGCATCATAGCTGGGAGAAAAAACTCTTTGCAGAGAAGGCAGCTGGCTGGCTGAGAGCAAAGTTCTGCACAAAATTCTGCACACATGCACTACAGTGGCTTGCCTATCTAGAAGGATATGCATGGAGAGGACTAGGACAGACCCAGAGTTTCCTCTGTAGGAAACAAAAGCTGGTTGCCTTTGACATGAGGATCAGAAGCAAAATGTGTGTTCAAATTTGTGGTTGCTGCCCCTCATTAGAGCCATGCAGTCACCCTAATAAACAACATATGGGAAATCTGGGGTTATTATTTGCCAAGAAAGCAAAAATAGTAAAATCCTAATGGTGGCACTAAGAAATAAGCTGCAAGGAATGTTGAGAACAAAGTGGCAAAACATGTTGCTTTCCTCCATTCTTGTGAAAATGTATCCAAAATGCATACATCAGTAAAGAAAAAGCCATACTATAACACCTGGCACTCTCTCTGGTAAAAGGAATACAGCTCAGATGCACTTTGAAGGAAAGCCCTGCAACACAGGACAGCTTGGAAGATTACCACTCTGCTAACCATCCCTGAAGGGACAGTGTATCAGACCTACAGCCTCCAGAACACCCTTCCGAAGAGTGGAGGAGGTGCATGGGAGGCAAGCTGCACAGAGCAGGGAAAGGAAGACCCTCAGTTACTCTGCTTCCAGTCTGTCTTGGGACAGTCTGATAGCAGTCTGTAGCAGACTCTCTGTCTAACTATCCCCCTCCTTTTGGCCAGCACAGTCATGCAGAGATGTACACTTATATTCCCTGACTTTAATGGTACCCAGTTGTAACAGGCAACAGTGTTGGAGAAAGCAGATGATGGTGAAGATTTTAGAGGTATACACCTTATTGCCAAATAGAAGGTTTCAGTTTGCAAAGATCTGTTAATCTGACATATTACACACAGAGAGATACTTACATCAGATTTTGAGACAGACAGACAGAAAGACAGAAGCCAAAAAAAAATTATTCTCTTGCTATAAACACATCAGTGCTCATTTTCTCTATATTCTGCTTTGGGCCATTTTGTGTAAAAATCTTTAATTAAAGTTTTTCTTTGAAATTGTCATCATCAAACCAGAAGAAAGAAAGTTAAAAACGGAAGGACACAGCTGTGCGTATATGAAGTGCTATTCAGTACCAAATGAATTGGAACAAAATAAGTATCGTAACTGTTATGCTCTTAGTTTTGGCTCTGTATTCTCAGTAGCACAGTCTAACTTGTCACTTTATATTGATTCCATCTGTTTACACTCTGAAGAGTATTGGCTTCCCACAGTGAACATTTCCTATTTACCAGCTGGTAAAGATAGGCCCAAACCAGATAGAAAAGAATTAGACTATTTTCAGATCCTCATAAACATAAAATCAAAAATTAATGGGGGAGGGGAAATAAGAGTAGGAGGAGTGAGATGGTCCTGATGCATGTTCATATCGATAGCCCTTTACAACCCATTAACAATTTCTAGAGACCTTGACATTTGTTCAATGAGTACAAAAAATAAGCCACTTCTCAGTCCTCTTTACATTCTGCTTTGTGTGAACAGCCTCATTGTAAACGTGAACCAATCCCAGTACTTCAGTAACCTTTAAAGAGAAACAGTTGGGGCATGAATTTAGCTAGTACAATGTTCCTAGTTCCACCAGCCAGCTATGAGTGAAAGACCTCCACTGTGTCCTATCAGTTGGCAACTTTCTATGGTGAAATGTCCTTTTGCAAGTATTACTCAGGGAACGTATTTTGTGCCTATTTTTCAGAGTCCTAGCACCCAGGGCAGTGACACTGCACTCTATAAAGGAAAATAAGACTGATCTGGGTGCTTAGAAGGCAAGCTGCCCTTCACTGAACAGCTCTCTGCTGCCCAGGACAGTAGCACGCAGCCAGGGCTACTGTCCTCAACAGCAGCTACGGAGGAGCATGGAACAGGCTTCAGGTATGAACATTCTGGTTCTTGTTATTCACAGTAAGTAAAGAAGTGCATAAGTATCCCAACTGCATTGCTGCCTTTTGACCTTGAGCGCTCACTGAGTCAGTCAAGAAGAGCTGTCTCATGCACACACTTTCATATTCCCAGGCATACATCTATTCAGCATTTGGCCCTCTTCCCCAGGCTGCTCTTTTCTTTGGAAGTAGTGCTTTGGATCCTGCATGTCGTGGTCTTTTTCCTATACTTTGATGTTACTTTTCCTTCTTAATTAGTTGTTTGGGTTTTTTTCTCTTTTCTTTAAACCTGCTTTTCCTAAGACAGTGACCTTCAGGAGAAGCATCTTACTGTATTTGACAAGCAATGATGGAAGGGCTTCTATAGTCAAAACTAAACCTAGACATTTGCCCCGGCATTTGAAAGATTCAAAATCTTTTCATTGCTTATCTATGCTTCATTGATCAAGTAAGAATGACTACCAAGGTGGTAAGGCTTACTTCCAAGCCTTACCAAGCAAGGACATACAAGCAAGCAAGGACAACCCTGGATCATTTGACTGCGTGAACTGTCAGCCTGGCTTGAGTTTCTAGGTGCAGGACAGTAGAAACTCAAGGTTCTCCTTCAGCATCCACTTGATTAGAAGATGCTCTGAACCACTTGCTGCTTTTCTTGGTCTTGGCCATTATGGTAGTTATGATGTCTTAAAACAGGTAGCTGTGGTAGGTGTTTTAAATGTGTCTTTCTAGCTATACAAGAAGAAAATGACTGTTTCGTATTTTACTGAGGACATCAGGAACTCTTTTTATTTTTCGAGTTTGGGGGGTGGGTATTTTTTTGTTATTGGTGGTTGGGGTTTTGTTTGTTTATGTACAGGTTAAAGAAACAAAAATTCAAAACCCAATTAGAGTTACAAATATAAATAAATCATTGACTGACAATGTGCATCCAAAGCAGAATAAGGTTTAGGTTTGGAATAACCACTGTGATGTGTTACAGATAAATATTTAAAAGGATATATGAACTATGAAGTGTATCTGAATAATTATCTGTGTACATCATACATTCACATATCTTGCAGTAGTTCTGTAACTGAATTGTTCCTGGTATATATCTGTAGCAGTAACCTTGCCTTCAGTCAAGGATGTTTTGTGTTAATGCACTGAAACATACATCAGAGCTCTATTTCACAATGTTGTTTAAAGAAATAGCACAGAACCTTGCAAATTAAACACTCTTCCAATCAGCACTTGGGAAGATATTTTCAATCTATAAATTCTACAATAAGAAGTTATTTCCACAGTTTCTTCTGTGATAGGAAACACTTAACACAAAAGTGTAAATGTTACTCTTCAGTTAGCTGCAGATAACCAAATGAATAAAAGCTATGGCACTAATACAACTATAGCAAGTTATGATTGATAGGCTTTTCTACAATGAGAAAAGATTGTCTTGGATACAATCTGTCCCAACAGCCTTGTGATATGTTAATATTTTATTCAGACTAGAGTGAGGATATATTCACATATCCTACTGAGTGGAAGGGAAGCAAATGTGTTGCAAATACCACTGCAGCCCCGAGGTGCAATAACAGCTGTGAAATCAGGAAGATTTTATTTCCTCCTCCCAAATTACAGGCCAAGCCCATGCCAAGCACAGCAGGAGGTTGGATTTTCCTTGGAATTTACACCGGGTTATGTTTAATGTGTTTCTTCCTCTATGAGGAACAGTGTAGCCAACAGACTGTCACACAGTGCTCTAGGAGGCATGGAGTACTCTTCTGTGTCATTGTAAATAATTACTATTAGACATGATACATAACAATAGGTTAACTTGCTGTGCTGGTTAAAGACAGCCTGCTCTCAAGTGAGACACACACACACACACACACACACACGGGAGAGAAAGCACCACACACCAAACAAACACTGGGTTGAGATAATGAGTTTAGTGAGATGACACAATGCACGCTTACCTTAGCCTATTTTGCAGAAAAGCATAGCAAAAGCAGAAGCAACAGCAGAAGCCAGCAACAAAACAGTTCCCCCCCTGCTCAAAGTCTGCAGTCTGCCCAGCAGACAAGTCCAAGACACCAGAACAGAAACAAGAAGCCACAACTGGAAGAGGAAGCCTCTCATGTTATGGTTACATGAGGGGCCTGGAGCACAGCCCTATGAGGAGAGGCTGAGGGAGCTGGGGTTGTTTAGCCTGGAGGAGGCTCAGGGGTGACCTCATTGCTGTCTACAATGACCTGAAGGGAGGTTGTAGCCAGGTGGGGGTTGGTCTCTTCTCCCAGGCAACCAGCAAAAGGAGGAGGGGACAGTCTCAAGTTGTGCCAGGGAAGGTATAAGCTGGATATTAGGAGGAAGTTTTTCACAGAGAGAGTGATTGGCATTGGAATGGGCTGCCCAGGGAGGTGGTGGAGTCGCTGTCACTGGAATTGTTCAAGAAAAGACTGGATGGGGCACTTAGTACCATGGCTTAGTTAATTGACCAGGGCTGGGTGATAGGTTGGACTGGATGACCTTGGAAGTCTCTTCCAATCTGGTTGATTCTATGGTTATGAACTTCAAGCCTCATGATACTTTGCTCCAAGCAGCACTTTCATTTTAAAGCTGGCATGACATCAGCCTGGTATGGAATACTCATCATCAGATTCAAGTGGCTAAACCCACGACATTCTCCTCCCCTTATTCTATACCATCTATGTCATGCTTAGCAGCAATCAGCATTAAAAACATACATCATGCATCAGTCACTGTACATTCTCACTGAAAATGAGATCACTTTGCAGTACACGCAAGCCTTCTGCTGCAGATCCTCTGCAACACCACCATGTTCTAGTACGGCCTGAATCAGTTCATAATCAGCCCAAATGGGGGGCTGTGTTTGTACCCCTGAGGCAGTCAACTCCAGTGGCTCCTTCCATCCCTCTAAGTGAAAGTAAACTGTGGCCTGCATTCTCGTGCTCTGCTTCCAACACCTGCAGGTGTTGGGATTCCCCTGTCACACCAGAAATACAGATGGGTTCCACCATTCATTGTGTGATGGCATCAGAGTACACTGTGCGCCTGTATTTACCAGAGCTTTATACTCTCGTAGGTTCAACTTGCCAAACCATCAGATCCACACAGTCCAATAACCCCAGCTGTCCCTTTCCTCCATCTGGTTGAAAGCAGAGCCCCTCTAATTCTGACTAGAATAATTTGCATCTTGTGAAGATGCTTTGGGAGTCCCTTCAGGAGGACCAGAAGCAGTATCAGTTCTGCTCTTTTCAGGTGATTTCTCACTGGAGACTGGGGCAGTGTTCTTCCAGGGAGAGTTTCCTTGTAATTCACAGGTTCACACAGTTAGGACTGAAGTGGGTTTTCCATCCTACTTCTTCATGTCCTCCCCATGATCACGTAAGTAAATCCACAGGGTATGCCGTGGTTTGTACTTCTCAGATTCTCTCTCTTGGAGAGGGAAGTGCCTGTTCCTAATAGCTGAAACACAGGACAGTACAAGTGAGAATGGGACATGTTCGTTTTAACTTGACAGACACCCTGGGGTAGCTCCTGCACAGATGGAACACAGGCCTGGACAGAGGAAGAAAGGCTTCCTGTGCATTGCCAGAGCCTGCTACTCATTTTATTCAGTGTTTGTTCTTTGCTATCTTCCAGGGCCAGTGATAAAGACTGAGTGCCCACATCTGTCTCTTCCTCTTGTTGCCTTGATGACCCTGATTCATCCTCATCCTTTGCCAGACTAACTGCTTTCTTTGTATATTTCTTCTCCCGTACAGGGGTGACTGCTGCTGGCACAGGCTGGCTCTCTGCCATGCCTGTTGTTGAGGTCTGAGTAGCCATGGTGCCTGTTGATCTGCCTGTAGGTTCAGAGACCTTCTCTTGCCCCTGCGTGCCCTGAACAGTGTTGAAAAGCACTTAGTAGGCACCAGCCAGGTACACTGGAGGGATTTCTGTCTCTCAGGGACTTCCAGGTTGACAACACATTTTTTTTCAAATATCTTAGCAATTTGTTAGGATTTTGCACTCATCCAGGGGTGAAATTTCCAAATACTGGAGGTGATTACCATCATGGGCACTTGCCCATGCTCTCTCACACATCCTGCCACTCATAATTGTACAGCCTTGGGTCAGATAGAATCATAGAATGGTAAGGTTGGAAGGAGACCTCAAGGATCATCTAGTTCCAATCACCTGCCATAAGCAGGGACACCTCCCACTAGTACAGGTCACTCAAGGCCTCATCCAACCTGGCCTTGAACCCCTCCAGGGAGGGAGCAGCCACAACCTCCCTGGGCAACCTGTGCCAGTGCCTCAACACCCTCACTGTAAAGAACTTCCTAACATCTAGTCTAAATCTTCCCTCTGCCAGTTTAAACCCATTGCCCCTTGTCCTGTCATTGCAAGATCTTATAAATAGTCCCTCTCCAGCCTTCCTGTAGGACCCCTTCAGATACTGGAAGGCTACTCTAAGGTCTCCTCGAAGCCTTCTCTTCTCCAGGCTGAAGAGCCCCAACTCCCTCAGCCTGTCCTCATAGGAGAGCTGCTCCAGCCCTCTAATCATCTTTGTGGCTCTCCTCTGGACCTGCTCCAACACTTCCATGTCCTTCCTGTGCTGGGGGCTCCCGAACTGCACACAGTACTCCAGATGGGATCTCCAGGTGGTATTCTTGGGAAAGATTTGTGCTGCTCTGGACAATACCTGTCCCATAACTGGGTGGGAGGATGTTTTCACCAAGCGGCCAGTGGAATAACCACATCATAACATGCCAGTAACCAGCACAGCAGCACCATCGCTTTAAGCCCTGAGGCAATGAACACCACCAAAAAGAGCACTTGGAGTACAAGTACAAAGTTTTACATAACATAACCAATGCTGGACCTCATCACACAATCCCCAGCCACCCCCAGAAAGCAAATGGCAAAGATACTCTTGGAAAAAAACCCAACAAAAGGTATACAAAATTCATTTAACAAGCCTTAATTGAAGCCTCTTGTTATCTCACTTCTCATTATGTCTACATTCTTCCCCAATGCTGGGTGCCAAAACTGACTGTCTTGATTTGAGACAGCCTGCTCTCATGAGCAAGCCCCTGACACACAGACAGGAGGGAAAGAAACACAAACATCCCCCCAACCCAGATTGAGATCATGAGATGATGCTATGTACAACTATGTTAGCAATTTCACACAAAAGCACAGCAAAAGCAGCAGCAGAATTGAGCAATAAAACAAGTTCCCCACCCCCCAATCCGATAGCCAACCCAGCAGACAAGACCAACATCCCAAAAAGGTTGAGAGAGGTTCTCCTTCCCCTCTCCTCTGCCCTGGTGAAGCCTCATCTGGACTATAGTGTCCAGTTCTGGGGCCCCCAGTTGAAGAAGGACAGGGAGCTGCTTGAAAGAGTCCAGTGTAGAGTCACAAAAATGATTAAGTTGAACATTGTCCTTATAAGGGGAGACTGAGGGAGTTGGGGCTTTTTAGCTTGGAGAGGAGGAGACTAAGGGGTGATATCATTCATGTTTATAAACATGTAAGGGGTGAGTGTCAGGAGGATGGAGCCAGCCTCTTCTCGGTGATGCCCAGTGACAGGACAAGGGGCAATGGGTGGAAGTTGAGGCAAAGGAGGTTCCATGTGAACCTGAGGAAGAATTTTTTCCCTGTGAGGGTGACAGAGCACTGGACAGGCTGCCCAGGGAGGTTGTGGAGTCTCCCTCCCTGGAGACATTCAAGAAGTGTCTGCATGTGTTCCAGTGTGATCTGCTCGAGGTGATCCTGCTCTGGCAGGGGGCCTGGACCAGATGATCTTTGGAGGTCCCTTCCAGTCCCTGACATTCTATGAACCAGAAACTAGAAGCAACAACTGGAAACTTGAAGCCTCTCCTGCTACAATCCAGACTACAAGCCCCATGATACTTTGCTCCAGCAGCTGGCATGATGTCAGCCAGTATTGAATACTCATCAGCAGACTCAAGCGGCGGCAAATACCCAAATGCAAAAAAGTATCATGACGCCGATAAACAGATTTTCATGGCTTGGTTTGTGAAAAAATAAAATAATAAAACCCTATCTCTCCCATAGTCACATCACCACTTCCTCCTTGATTTAAAAATCTGGCATTGTGCTATTCAAATTTGTGCTGAGATTTTAAGCAGACTGAGCTTTTGGGAGGCTGGATAGTTGCCAAAAAAGTACAAAAAGCCTAAACTGCTGTTCTTTTGAGGTGACAGAATGTTTTACACCAGTCTTGCAAAGAGCTAAGCAATTACAGAAATTGTATGGCCATGGACAATCCAGCTTTTTAAATAAGAAGTCAGGTGCTGTTATGTAAGCCACAAGCATCTAGTAGCTAAGAAATAAAATCACTGGGGGACTATGCCAGTCCTACACCAGAGATTTGTTGCAAGACTGCTTGAAAGAGAAGAGTGCTTAGGTTTCTGATTTGCAGTGTGGACTAGAGAGGCTTTTAAAATACTACTTAGCACCTTTTTTATGTTTATAAATATGTAAAGGGTGAGTGCCAGGAGGATGGAGCCAGGCTCTGCTGGGTGATGCCAGTGACAAGGAGCAATGGGTGGAAGCTGAGGCATAGGAAATTTCATTTAGGCATGAGGAGGAATTTTTTCCCTGTGAGGATGACAGAACACTGGATGAGGCTGCCCAGGGGAGTTGTGGAGCCTCCCTCTCTGGAGATATTCAAAACCTGCCTGGACACCTTCCTGCGCGATCTGCTCTCTCTGGCAGGGGGGTTGGACTGGATGACCTTTCGAGGTCCCTTCCAGCCCCTGACACTCTGTGATTCTGTGATGATTCTATGATTTATCATAAAGAAACAAAACAATCACAAAAAGCCCAAAGTATATAAGCATGACCAGATCTCTATAACACAACAACAGGGCAACATCCTTTTAAACATATTACTAAACTGCTGTCAGTACATCTATTTATCTGATGTGAATTAATACCCCAGCCTGTCATTTCTCTTATTACCCTGGTCAGCATACTTTCTCTGTCAGCAGTAATTAAAGCTGACTTAATGTCATTCTTTGGTTACTGTGGCTGTTCAGTCTGAAAATAAACACAGTAAAAGAGTTTACATGAACGTAAACCAAAAATTATCACAGTTCTAGTGATATACCACTATACGGACACCTATGAAACAGTTCTGGTATTGCAATGCAAGTAGTTACAAATGCAAGGCTTGATCCTGCTTTTGTTGTAGCTGTTTTTCATAGCTCTGCACTAATCTTTGAGAAAATCAACACAAATCTGGGTTCCTGTGCAGAAGAGACCTGGCAGCTGCTCCGTCACCATAAGCATGAGGGTTGTTAGTGCAAAATATTTTTTCTTGAAGGATATTGTGGTTTGGTGCCAGAAGGTACACAAAGGATGTTAGCAGCCTGATCTTGCCCTTGGGATAACAGAGTATTCTGTCCCAACGAGGGAGGAATCCCAGCATTATGAAAGTCGTGGTGACAGTTTTCCACTCTGCTCTGCTCCCAAGTGTTCTTCAGAGAACAATAAGCATGTCTCCTCCTCCCTTTCTCTCCCGGCACAAATCTGAGATCCATGCCATCTTTTAAAAATCAAAACCACATCACCTTAATTTAGCTTTTGTTTCCTTCTCCTTTTGATTTGCATCAAGCACCGGAGCAGGTAATTCTCAGAATCAACTACCAGCCAGGTTTACTTTCACTAGTGGGTTCTACAGTTGTCAAATTCTGCTCCCTGTGCATCCTTCTCTGGTGTCAGCCTGCTGGAAAGCTGCGTACAATTTTATTCACATCTGTATGTGCGGGATTAAGTCCTAGAAGACAAGCTCTGCCACCATTTCAGCCACGGAATTCAGTGGCGTTTTGAGTTTTAAATAGGGAAAGCAAGCAGCTCTGCTGATGCCACCCAGCAAAACGCCTGGAAAACAGCCCCTGTACTGCCCTCTAGTGGTCACATTGCATCGAGCCCTCCTGCCTTTAGTTTTGCTCTCGTAAGTTGAGCAGACACCCGGAGTAGTTCTCCAACAAACTAGCTGGCCAAAAGACAGGACCGACCCTTATTTTCCACATTTTAGTGAGTTTAAAAGGAAATCAAGAGTAACATCTTTTATATATTCTCCTTGAACACTGGAAGAAAAAAAACAAGTCCAAGTGTACAAAAAGCTTTACTTTTTTTTTTTTATACTGCATGTAATAAAGAAAAGATTAACCTTTTATTCCCAGAAAGATCCCTCATTTGTTATTTAATTAGTTTTCACTAATTAATTAGAATCTTTTAAGCTCCCCTGTCTCTCTGGGAGAAAGTGGCTTAGGTCTCTCAATTTTTCTTTTCTTTTGCTGCTCCTCTTCATCCCCCTGCTTCCTTTCAAACTCCTGATCCCATTTTTGTATCCTCAGTAACTCATTATCTCTTTGTCTGAGAGTTTTCTCAGCTTTGCACATACTAGGAAAAAAGTTGGACTGCAATTACAGAATATTTGTAGGATTGTATAAACCCACAGGACAAACCAACGGAAAAGGAATGTCCCTGCAGATTCCCTTGCGAAATGTCGCCCTTTATATTTCACTGAATGGAAGGGGAGTGGTGTGAAAAATATTCAGTGCTCCACTAAGAAAGCTACTTTGGGAGTACAGATTTGTGGCGGGTTATTTTTGCGTAGAGTATGGCTCTACTTTCAATTTTACTTCATTGAAGGTAAGAATCTAAACTTAGCCCCAGCTCATATGCAGCTGGTGTCTTCTCAACTTCATCACAGAAAGATTACTTGTATTTGAAACAAAGATGAACATGAGTTATTTACTCCTAAAGGATGGAATCTTGGAACACTATAAGTTTCCCATAACTGGGTCCCTTGTCTTAGCTCTTGTGTTTCACTTAAAGACATGTCAAGCTGAGTGGCATGTTTTCAAATCCCTCTTAAAGTGAATCAGTTATAAATTCTTTCATACACAACTTTCATTGTTATTGTAGAGAAAAGACTGATTAGTCTTAAGGGTTCATATTTTTGCAGCAGCAGATCAGCAGTTTAGGAGACCATTCCCTTCCTTTTGGCAATCAGTTAATATTCCTATGGCAACTACAGCAATTACACACACAGAAGAAGCAATTTTAGGAAAAAGCTTATCCCTATCTCTGTGTCACTAGCTCACATTAGCAGCTAGATTCTGCCTTGAGAGCTAGACAGCTCTCAAGTGATTCACGACTGCAATTCAGGAGCAATTTGACAGCATAATATAGAACACTTACCTTTTGAGCATGCTGGTACTTCTGGCAATTTGCATGAACTTTGACAGGAAGTCAAGGTATACACAGTATCTTTGCCAATATTTGGAATCCATATTTCAGTATTTCAATATAAAAGGATAAGTGATATCAGATTTATTGGGTTTTTTAATATTTCATTTGCATTACTCAAAGAATCACAAAAACATCCAGGTTGGAAAAGACCCTTAGGATCACCAAGTCCAACCTATAACCCTACTCATTCTTTTCTTAAATGGCAAAAATAAACCTATCTTATGATCTTGGTTTTGTGTTATGCATTACTGTTTTCCAGCAACTTGTTTTAGAATTAAGCAGGGCACTAATTTAATATCTAGCAAGTTCCTCCCCCAAAAGTTACAACCTTACAACCACATAAGACAAAGATTCCTCAACTCTGATATTTCACAGGTATATATGAAAACATATTAATTCTCACTGATGCATCCTTCTCATGCTCCAAAAGTCTATTCAACACGTTTCAGGTGTGTATGTGTCCCCCTAATGTTAGTTTAGTATTAGCAAAGAATTTAACACCCGTCTTAGCTGAAATGGGATTAACCCGTTACAGGCTGATTAGTTTAAAATGTAAATGCCACAGATCAGTTCACCTAAATAAGCAAGAACAAAGTACATGAGAAAAAAAAAATTATGAAAAACAGCCACCTACACTCTCAGGACAGAAATTTATGAGTGTAATAACACTGGTTCAGATTGTGCATCAGCATCCTCCTCTGGTTTTGATAACTGTTACTCATGGCATCTCATAAAGACACAATGCTCCTTCAAGTCCAATCTGATGATGGTTTCTAAGGTAGGAAATCACAGAACCACAAAATGGTAGGGGTTGGAAGAGACCCCTCTGAAGATTGGATCACAGCAATCAGCTACCGACATCAACCTCTGGAGCCTAAGTATCCCCACAGCAGTTTGGCAGAGTGGCAGAACTCATACAGGGTCTTTTTAATCCTGCAGCCGGACTACACTGTTCAAGTGGCACAACCTCCCTCACCAAGTTGGCCTCCCCTCACCAAGAAAGAGGCCAGAGAGGTGCTGGCAGAGTGGCAGCACCTGTCAGAACTTCACTCTCAGGGACCAATCAAGGTTGAACAAAGCAGGTGTGGTGAGTGGTCTGGCCATGTGGTGGAAGTTTGCCCAGTTACTTACACAGGCAGGAACAGATATGGTTGCAATCTGGGCAGAAAAAAAGTGGCAATGTCATATAAACAGGTCAGTGTCCAAGCCCCTGGCTGCAATGAATGCGCAGCCTCTCACTTACAAAGACTGCACAGACAACATCTGCCTGTGAGCAGGTAAATGCCCTGCTCAGGCTGCTGGCTGAGCTGCAAGAGAAGATTGAAAGGCTGAGGACCATAAGGGAGGGTGAGAGGGAGATAGACCTGGTGGAGCCAAACTCTGCCTTCCTTGAAACACTCCCAACCAGCACCGAGCACTAAGGATGTAGAGGGCTCTGTGTCCTCTCTCCAGCTCGCTGCCAAGCTAAGTTAGAGGACAGGGAACAGGTGCAACAAGTTCCTGACACATGTGGTAGGCATTACTTCAGCACCTATTCCACCTCCACAGGTGCCCTTGCAAATTGATACACTGGTTTGCAGGTAGAATCAAATACCGATGAAGAAGTCTCCAGAGGAGAATCCACAACCTCAAGTCTTCTAGTTTGTGCCTGATACTCATTGTCCTGTCACTAGGTGTCACTGAAAAGAGCCCAGCCTCATCCTCTTGACCTCAATCCTTTAGATATTTATAAGCACTGACAAGGTCCCCTCTCAGTGTCCACTTTTCTATACTGAAGAGTCCCAGGTCTCTTATCCGCTTCTCATAAAAAAGATACTCCAGCCCCTCGTCATCATTGCGGTCTTCTGCTAGACTCTCTCTCTGTCCCTCTTGACCTGTGGAACTCAGAATTGAACACAATAGTTGAAGTGTGGCCTCACCAGGGCAGGGCAGAAGGAGAGGAAAACCTCCTTCAACCTGCTGGCCACATTCTTCTTATTGCATTCCAGAATACCATTGACCTCTGGGGCACATCCCTGGAGGTGTTCAAGGCGGGGTTGGACGTGGCACTTGGCACCATGGTCTAGTCTTGAGGTCTGTGTTGGACTTGATGATCTTTGAGGTCTCTTCCAATCTTGGTGATACTGTGATTTATCTATCAGCACTTATAGGTGTGGGGAAACCGCCTAGCTTAGCATGGCACAGGCAGGCAAGTCGATTTAGGATGCTTAAGGACCAAGGTGATTCATGATCAGCGGGTGTTTGCGTTAAATGAAGATCTGCAAATCTGGCTGGCAAAGAGCTGAAGGAGAGAGTCTTATGAAGATAAGACCTCACCTTGAGTACTGCATCCAGTTCTGGAGCCCCTACTATAAGAGGGATATGGATCACAGAATCACAGAATTAACCAGGTTGGAAAAGACCTTCGAGATCATTGAGTCCAACCTATCACCTAACTCTTCTAATTAACTAAACAATGGCACTAAGTGCCTCATCCAGTCTCCTTTTCAACACCTCCAGGGATGCTGACTCCACCACCTCCCTGGGCAGCCCATTTCAATGGGCAATCACTCTTTCTGTGTAGAACTTCTTCCTAACATCCAGCCTAAACCTGTTCTGACACAATTTGAGACTGTGTCCTCTTGTTTTGTCACTGGGTGCCTGGGAGCAGAGACCAACCCCCACCTGGCTACAACCTCCTTTCAGGTAGTTGTAGAGACCAGTAGTTGTAGGATGTGCTGGAAGGTGTCCAGAGAAGTGCCACGAGGATGATCAGAGGGCTGGAGCACCTCTCCTGTGAGGAGAGACTGAGGGAGTTGAGGCTGTTCAGTCCAGAGAGGAGAAGGCTCCAAAATTACCTTATTGTGGCCTTTCAGTATCTTAAGGGGGCTACAAGAAAGCTGGGGAGTGACTTTTTAGGATGTCAGGTAGTGATAGGACTAGGGGGGACAAACAAAGCTAGAAAAGGGTAGATTCAGACTGGATGTTAGGAAGAAGTTCTTCACCAAGAGGGTGGTGAGACCCTGGAACAGGTTGCCCAGGGAGGTGGTGGAGGCCTCATCCCTGGAGGTGTTTAAGGCCAGGCTGGATGAGGCTGTAGACAGCCTGATCTAGTGTGAGGTGTCCCTGCCCATGGCAGGGGGGTTGGAACTAGATGATCCTTGTGGTCCCTTCCAACCCTGACTGATTCTATGATTCTAAGATGCCCCTGTTCTGGCTAAAACTGATGAAGCAGAGCTCAAATAACATAAACACCCAAAGTCACAGCAGATTTTGAGGGCCACGGTGCTCAAATTAATACCTTTGCCTAATTAGTTGCAATTTTAATATTAAAGTTGGCACTTTGAGGAAAATTAAGTATGTGCTAAATATATATGACTACATTGCTCAGCTGTTCTCCTAAATCACACTAAATGTCACCTAGAAGACAGGAACAAGCCTGAACTAGGGTACAAGATCCACGAGAGGAATATCTCTTGCACAAGCTTGCAGTGCACCAGGGGATGTGCAGGGCCACCAGCACCAGCAGCTGCTGGGAGGCAAAGACAGTCAACAGGTTGTGCTGCTTTTCCCCCACCCAAGACAGGGACACCTTTCTTGGTGAGAATTACACTTGCAGTATATGGCTTCACTTCTGCTAGCATTTCTATTATAGATCAGTGCTACAGCAAAGGTTTGCACCTCTGAATTTGCTAGATGTTACTCAGTACTTATTAACCTGAGATCATCTCACGGGTAGTAAATTTAATCATCGGCAACCCCAATCTGTTTGATCTCTTCCTTTAATAAATTAATCCATGTAATTGTTTTAACTTTCTGAACTTGTGTCAGAGCAAGTCCTTACTGGGGCACTTGAAAGGGAGGCAAATGTTAATTTTTCTGAAAACTCCCAATAAGAGTCCCAGGCTCTGATACAAGAACACATTGGGATGCTACCCGTAATGTAGCACCAGGTCCTTCTCCACAGAGCTGCTTTCCCTAACCTGTTAGGTCAACCCTAACTTGTACTGAGGCATGCATTCATCCTCAAATGCAAGACTCTGTACTTGTCCTTGCTGAACTTCACAAAAAGCTGAGGCACTCCCCAAGCTGACCCAAAACCAGCTGGTCTCTGACCCAGAGTTGACTACCTAATTATGCACACCTAATAACACTTCATGGATGTGAATTTAAGCTGTGAGATCCATTATTTTTCATATGTATAAATCAAAAAATCTTCTAGTAAATTGCAACTCTCTTAAAACAGTGAGACACTACACAGACAAAATCCTTATGTAAACACACATCACAGCATCACAGAATGCTAAGAGTTGGCAGGGACCTCCAGAGAGTCCAACCTCTTTGTGAAAGCAGGATCACCAAGGGCAGGTTGCACAGGAACACATCCAGGTGTTTTGAAAGTCTCCAGAGAAGGAGACTCCACAACCTCTCTAATTGCAGAACAGTAGGGGCTAGAAGAGACCTTTGGAGGTCCCCAATCCCACTACCAAGGCAGGTTAACCTTGAGCAGGTTCACCTAGAGACATAGAATGAGTTCTGAATTGTTACACCTTCCAGACTTAATCCATGCAATACCTAAATGCATAACTGGGGACAAAAAGGGGTAGGAAAGCATAAAAATAAGAAAAATATCTTAAAAGGTGATCAGAGAACAATCTGCAGACAGCACAGCCATTCAGTGTTTAGACTTCATGCCATGGCGGGAAACCCTTTGTTCTGTGTGTGAGAGCTTTTGATGTCTGCTGGGGAAGCATAGGAATGCTGGCAACAAGGGAAGGGGACAACAGAGAAGGCGGCTCAGCCGTAAGCGACTCTCATACCAATTGTTAAATTGTGACATTTTGCTCACACTACTTTTGCAGGTTTTCAATGATATTCACTCAAAGAAGGTTTTGACCATGTTCAGCACCTTTTTTGTTATTGGTCTGGAACCTGCTCCCATTGAAATTTTCTGCTTGACATAAATAGGAATAGCCTGCACATTATTATCAACAGCAATGATGCAGCTTGCATCTGCCAGTGCAGCATCAAATTCAGCTTCTATTAGATGGAAGAGAAAGGTTTCAATCTCTCTCCTGAATTCAGCCTTTGTGACAGGCAGGGTCTGACCAACATAAAAAAAAATCTGAAATGCTTTTTTTCAGTTCATCTTCTTTTTCAGCTGTCTTTTGAAGTAAAATCTGTCCAATATCCCAGGAGAATGATGTGGGATCTGGGACAGAGCTCATAAGCATAGCTGTAAAACATCTTAGGCAGTAATCAGATACTTCTAAGTGTGGGAATATCACAGAATTTTTTTCCTGAGAATACCGTAGAAATTAGTTCATGTCTAGAAACATGTAAGTGAATTGGTTATTATTTATCCACAGTTTTGAAAGCAACAAATAACCAAACAAAAAGTTCTGGGGTTTCTCTTTCTGCTACCACAGCAAAAATAGAATATATGTTGGAACATACACTGATGTTTACAAAGCAATAAATACAGTTACAATGCATAGATGTGTTTCATGACAGCAGCCCTCCCACTTTAAACTACAGAGAAGATTTCTGCCTTGTAAAATCTAGACTTTATTCAGTTATTAAGCTTTGGGTGGAGGTATCATGTAGTAGTGGGGTCAACATGCATCACCTTTCTATGGGGGCTGATAAATATTTTAGGACATACCAGCCCCTTTCTCATTATATAAGGTAATATGCAGTGTTAGAGAGCAGTCCTGTTGAAAGGGACTTAGGGGTGCTGGTGGACAAGAAGCTGGACATGAGCAGACAGTGAGAGTTTGCAGCCCAGAAGGCAAATCGTATCCTGGGCTGCATCAAAAGAAGCATGCCCAGCAGATCCAGAGAGGTGACTCTGCCACTTTACTCTGCTCTGGTGAGACCTCACCTGGAGTACTGCACCCAGTTCTGGAGCCCTCATTATAGGAAGGACATGGACCTGATGGAGTGAGTCCAGAGGAGGGCCATGAAAATGATCAGAAGGTTGGAGCACCTCTGCTATGAGGACAGGCTGAGGGAGCTGGGGTTATTCAGCCTGGAGAAGAGGAGGCTCTGGGGAGACCTTATAGTACCTGAAGGGGGCCTACAGGAAGGATGGAGAGAAGCTATTTACAAAGGCCTGCAGGAACAGGACAAGGGGCAATGGGTTCAAGTTTGAGAAGAGCAGATTTAGATTGGATGTTAGGAACAAGTTCTTTACTATGAGGGTGGTGGAGCACTGGAACAGGTTACCCAGGGAGGTGGTTGAGGTTCCTTCCCTGGAGACATTCAGGGTGAGGCTTGACAGGGCCCTGGGTGACCTGATCTAGTGGGGACGTCCCTGCTGACTGCAGGGGGGGCAGACTAGATGACCTCTAGAGGTCACTTCCAGCCCGGATCATTCTATGATAAGACACCTTTGCTTCTCATTAGACTTGAATAGGAACTAAACAAGGACCAAAAGATTTGCCCTGTTTCTTTTGGATTCATAACAAGACAAATTCAGGTACAGCTATATTTAACTGCCTTCTACTTGAATGAAAGCGGGGCTTGTACACAAATCTGAACACTGGGTCTGGTTTGTAGGCATTTCTGTTGTCCAAAACTTCAATTTACAATCTGCTCTTAAAAAAACAAAACAAAACCAAAACAAACTCATAACTGCCTTCAGAAGATGCTTCACTTGCAAAAAGAAAGATGAGAAAACAGAGTTTTGTTATTTACAGCCTTGCCGCAGTTTTATGAGAGGCAAAATTTATCTTATTTTCATCCCTTCCTTACAACGAGAGTGTACAATCATAGACGTCTTGTACCTTTCATTTCAACTCCAAGACATTCTGACAAAAGAAAACATTCAAGTTCACAGCTGGATACAGCTTCAGAGAATTCAATAGAGATGTCACAGCTTACTCCTACATTGACTGTGACCCTAAATCTAAAACTACATGGCAAGGAACGGAGGCAAAGTGACACAAATCATGATGGAGGAAGCCTCACATGATAATCATTAAAAATTATTTGCCAGAGGAATGTCCACATTGGGTTTAACAGCAAATTTGTACTTGATTGGAACAAACTGTAAATCTTACTGCTCCAGAAAATGAGCTTTCTGTGGTAAGTGTAGAGTTATTTCAAATGAGTTCCCAAAGGATGAGCTGCATATCAAATCTAGTAACATGTTACAATTGGAAACAGAACAGAAATGAGAGAGTGGTCCAAAGAAGGCATCTCTCTCAAGTTCCAATGGGCTTCAGAGGCAGGAAGAAAATAAAGACCCTGTTTCCTCACACACAAGAGAATGAACAAGAGTTGGGTGAGAAGAGGCATGGCTCCCTTTTCCACTCTCTCAACCAGAAGAAGACTGATTTTGTTCCTGTCCACTGAATCCAGCAAACGTCATCTGTCATGGATACATCACTTCTCTCAAAGTAGTTAATGTGCTCCAAACCCTAAACAGCACAAGAGCTCCTCAGCCACTGCAACTGGCCACACTGAAAGGCACCACGGAACCCTAATCAAACAAGACAGAAAGGACTAAGACTTCAGAGCAAACCTGAGGCTAATTTAATTGCCTCCTACTGCCACACAATGCTCAGGTTTGTGCAGAATGAAGTCCTGGGACAAAAGTGTTGCTTTGAGGGGAAAGGTGCAAGGCACTGAGGTCTTCTGTCATTGTCACTGGCCATGGTCTCCCCGGGGTATGAAACAGAGTTACAACAACACACTAGAGGACAAGACACAAAAAGAAGCAGAGTGGCTTGGCAACAGCAACATGAGAGACAAAAATTAATTTCTTGACAGAAGATCTAATTTGCTGATAAAAATAGGGACTGAGATAGTTCTTGCTGACTAGCAGCAACTAGATGAAAGCAGTCTACTGTTTCTGTGGTTTTGCTAGATACTATCTCCTATGTCAGCACTTTCGGATATGCAGTTTGGAGTAGGAGACTAGAGTGTTAAGCTAACTTGAACATCATGTTATGGGTAAGATCCCAACATGTGCCAGTCCCAGAGCCTGGGACTGTTACTGGGAATTTTTAGATAAATTAACATTTGCCTCCCTTTCAAGTGCCCTGTAAGGACTTGTTCTGACACAAGTTCAGAAAGTTAAAACAATTGCATGGATCAATTTATGAAAGGAAGAGATAAAATAGATTGGGGGGGTGCCGCTGATAAATTTACTACGAATGAGATGATCTCAGGTTAATAAATCTTGGGTAACATCCAGCAAAATCAGAGGTGCAAACCTTTGTTGTAGCATTGATATATAATAGAAATGCTAGTGGAAGTGAAGCCATATATTACAGGTGTAACTCTCACCAACAAAGGTGTCCCTGTCTTGGGTGAGGGGGGAAAGGAGCACAACCTGTTCACTGTCTTCATCTCTGTCTTTCCCTCTCAGCAGCTGCTGCTGGCCAGACTGCATCCCTACACTGGTGCTGGTAGCCCTGCACATTCCCTGGTGCAAGGGGCCCACTTCTTGCTTGTACAAGAGTTGTCTCTTCTGTGGATTTTATACTCCGGTCCTGGCTTGTTCCTATCTTCTAGGTGACATTTTGTGTGATTTGGGAGGATAGCTGAGGAACATAGTTATACAGGTTGGACTGGATGATCTTGGAGGTCTCTTCCAACCTGGCTGATTCTATGATTTTATGATATGTTTCATACATACTTAATTTTCCTCTTCAGCATGAATCAGCTAGCCTTTCCATCCCATAGTAAGCTTGAGACAGTTTTCTCACACTGAATAACACAGAAGCATCTTTGGAAATATTTTTGCCATTATTTTGAAGGCTATGCACATCGAAGTACTCTAAAGATGACTAAACCCACAACCTTTTCATTAAGAAAGTCAGCTATTTTATTAAGCAGTAGAGTTGCTCAGACAGTGATTTAGCCTTTTAGGCTCTTGCAGGAAAAAAAGTGCATGCACCAGACACCAGCTCATCACACTAATTAACTCTCCTTTATGAAGAGCTATTATTTTTTCACACCAGGAAGTCTGAGGCAAACTATAATGTAAGTATAAACGGAAGTGCTAACTAGGAAAATAACAATTAGAGAACATTGCATGGCATATACAGTAATTCTGTAGGCATGGGTCACAAAATCAACAAATGGTAGGATTTGGAGGGGACCTCTGAAAATCATCTATTCAAACCCACCTGGTAGAGCAGGATCACCTAGATAAAAATCACATAGGAACCATGGCCAAGCCAGGGGGAGATTCACAGACATTTCAGCACTGATTTTTGTTTGTTTTTTTTTTAATTTACAGGCATATATATTTCACAGAATCACGGAATTAACCAGGTTGGAAAAGACCTTCAAGATCATCGACTCCAACCTAACACCTTCTAATTAACTAAACCATGGCACTAAGTGCCTCATCCAGTCTCCTTTTCAACACCTCCTGGGATGGTGACTCCACCACATCCCTGGGCAGCCCATTCCAACGCCAATCACTCTTTCTGTGAAGAAAGAAGCCTAAACCTGCCCTGGTGCAGCTTGAGACTGCATCCTCTTGTTCTGTCACTGGTTGCCTGGGAGACCAACCCCCACCTGGCTACAACCTCCTTTCAGGTAGTTGTAAAGAGCAACAAGGTCTTCCCTGAGCCTCCTCTTCTCCAGGCTGAACGACCCCATTTACATCCATTTGCTAGCAGAAGGACCATCCAAACATCTAAGACTGCAACAACTACATGGATCAGGAACTAGGCTACAAGTAGAACATGGTAAGAAGCAGTACATTCTCCTGCTGATGAAGTCATTAGCAAACTTTCTTTGACTTCAAAAAAAATCAGGACACAGGTCTAAAGCACTCCTGTAAAAAACAAGTGCAACTGATATTTTTCAGGACTCCAGACATTTTCTGGTGAAACTGTGTGTCTGTCTGGTCTAACACTCAGCTTGCCTTTCTCAGCTACCTTTCACAGACCTTTTAGAAATGTTCCTTAAGTCCATATATTGAAAGTCAAAGCTTACTGATACAGAACAATTAAATGTAAAGTTTCATCAGATATTGAGCCTGATTCTCTTTTCACTTACACTGTCTTTTACCTGAAAAATATCAGTGCATGAATCAAGAATAACTTACCTTCACTAAATAGCTCCTGATGTACATGTTACTTGGAATTCATACTGGTGCAGAAAATGTCATAAATCAGATTTACTGCTTCTGTTTTAAAGCACACTCCTATAAGTACAAGGGCAAGATCCTCAGTTACCATAAACCAGACCAGATCTGCTCGCTTTCCTGTCTTCATAAGATTTACAGCATTTATAGCCACTGAGAGATTTGGCCCCCATTTCAATAATTTAAGTGATAAAAGAGTTTCCCAAGTATCTATATACGAAGTTCTTGAATCCGAGGTATGTTTCACTATAGTTACAAGATGGATGGATTTTGCAAATGGTATAAACATTTTCCTGGCCAGTTTAGATAGAACTGTAGAAGGCAGTTTCTAACAAAGAGAATAATGTGTATCTGTTACACTGTTTCAGTCAGAACCATGGGCCCATTATTATTTCTTGGAAGAATAAATAAATGCTTTTCTTCCTATGTTTTTGAAAGCTTCACTATTTTCTATTTTGTTTGAAAAGGTAGGTAGAAACTCTTACCTTTGTTTTCTCCTTGCTCTTCTTTAAAAAGTTACTTATTTAAAGACTAACACATTTTCTTTTATGCAACCCAAAGTAAAAGAATCACTGTAACCTTGTCCATTATTTTGTTTCATTCCCTTTGAAAAAAGAGTGCCAGTCTCTGCAGCTGTCAGACAACAGTTAAGGCCATGAATTCCCACATGCAGGCCACAAGTGAACAGTTTGTGGTTCTAGCACAGTTTGTTGTTCTCATAATGGGGTGACAGCAAACAACTGGCAACAGAGCCACTTCAGAGTATAAGGTACTGCGTGACCTGAAATCTTCCTGCCAGGTTCCACTTCCTCCTGGGTTCAGCTTCACTCCTTCATTACAAACTCTTCTACTCACTTCCTCAGAGCAAAGCTGGCACTCCTCACCCCCTGCTCCAGTGCCAGTCATCCCACATGCTTCATGAACTGCTCCTGCATGGGCAGTTCCTTGGGCGATAGAATCATAGAATCAGCCAGGCTGGAAGAGACCCCCAAGCTCATCCAGTCCAACCTATTACCCAGCCCTATCCAATCAACTAGACCATGGCACTAAGTGCCTCATCCAGTCTTCTCTTAAACACCTCCAGGGACAGTGACTCCACCACCTTCCTGGGCAGCCCATTCCAATGCCAATCGCTCTGTGAAGAACTTCCTCCTAATATCCAGCCTAGACTTCCCCTGGCACAGCTTGAGACTGTGTCCCCTTGTTCTGTTGATGGTTGCCTGGGAGAAGAGACCAAACCCACCTGGCTACAACCTCCTTTCAGGTAGTTGTAGACAGCAATGAGGTTACCTCTGAGCCTCCTCTTCTCCAGTCTGAACAACCCCAGCTCCCTCAGCCTCTCCTTACAAGGCTGTGCTCCAGGCCCCTCACCAGCTTCGTTGTCCTTCTCTGGACATAGTTCAAGGGAGATGTTGAGGTACTGGAATGAGGGGCCCAGAACTGGACACAGTACTCAAGGTGTGGTCTGACCAGTGCTGAGTACAGGGGAAGAATAACCTCTCTTGTCCTACCAGCCACACTGTTTCATAGCTCCTATCAGGAGCCTGCTCCAGGATGAGCTCTCCACAGACTGTACCTTCCTTCAGAGCAATCATTTGCTTCGATGTGGGGTATTCCATGGGCTGAAGCGTGGGTGTCTGCTCTGGTGTGATCCTCTCCATAGGTTGCAGTGAAACACCTGCTTCACTGTGATCTCTAGAGCCTGCCTTCTCCCCACCTTCTCTGACCATGGTAGCTTCAGGACTGTTTTTCGCACTTCTTTCTTTCCTATTACTTCTCTTTTTCTCAACACACACTGTGCTACGTTTCTCAAGTGCTGTGATGTCTTTTTTTATTATCTTTTCATAAACACACTTATGCACCACAGATGATGGGCTCACCTGTGCCCTGCACAGTGGGTCTATGGAAGCCAGCTGGAAGCAGCTGCATCTAGCAGGGGGCAGCCTCTAACGTCTCCTTAGAGGCTGGGCCTGCAGCTCCTCACTAGGTACACCGTGACATCTGCACCCAGTACACAGGGCATGTCATGCTGAAATCATAGAATGGTAAGGTTGGAAGGGACCTCGAAGATCATCTAGTTCCACTCCCCTGCCATAGGCAGGGACACCTCCCACTAGCACAGGTCACTCAAGGCCTCGTCCATCCTGGCCTTGAACATCTCCAGGACGGGATCAGCCACAACCTCCCTGGGCAACCTGTTCCAGTGCCTCACCACTCTCACTGTAAAGAGCTTCCTCCTAACATCCAGTCTAAGTCTCCTCTCTGCCAGTTTAAACCCATTGCTCCTTGTCCTGTCATTACAAGACCAATTACAGTTACAATTGTAAATAATCCCTCCCCAGCTTTCCCCTTCAGAAAATCCAAATGACGGGTGAAGCATGGGGGTCCTGGGAAGTCAGTGTTACCTTCCACCTCACAACTCTTCCTGGAGCTCCCTGTCTCTGAGGCATGCAGCATCTTCACCACTGTTAGTTAGCCACAGGAAAAATTCTGGTGTACAAATGACAGACTATTTACTGTAAACAGAGTGTCTTATTGCCTAGTGTCTCTGCCTCCCTATCCGCAATTATGAAATTCTTAATTAATATATTCTCAGTATGAAGTTCTCTTTCCATGGCTTGAGAGGGAAAGGCTGAATCTAGAAATATCAGTGACTTAAGAGTTAGATTTTGCCCTATTCAGAAGATGACCAAAGAGGCTTTCTCCTCACTTCATACAATCCAGGGAAAAGAACAGTAGCACTTGCTTTATGGAAAACACAAAACAGAAGACATGAAAGCTCTCTTCAGAAAAAAAAAAAAAAAAAAAAAAAAAAAATCACTTCGATACCAGGTCCTCTCCTCCATGTAAGGTGCTCCTGTGTGACACACTAAGGCAGAGCTGTGTCCTATCACCTGATACTGGCGAGAAGAGACTGACCTCCACCTCTTACAGCCTGCTTTCAGGTAGTTGTAGAGAGGGAGAAGGTCTCCCCTTGGCCTCCTGTTCTCCATACTGACAATCCCCCGCAGCACTCCCAGCCCCCCCGAGGCCCAGCCGACCTCACGACCAGAACCTCGACACGGGGCCTTACTGCCGCCCTACCAGGCCTCTGCTTGGCGCTGCGGCGGTGCAAGGCGGCCGCTACGGCACTCCTCTCTGAGCTACGGCGGTTCGGTCTCCCCGGCCCCGGGGCGCTACCTGAGGCCCGGGACCCAAGGGCGGGACTCACCTGGTGCCAGTTCCGCACCAGTGCCGGTGACGCTGTTGCCGTAGTAACAAGGACTTCGCGCCTGCTTAGGCAGAGGCAAGGCCGTTGCCGTGGCAACAGTAAGGTAGGCTCCTATTGGGTGCGGTGGTGGGACCGTGCTGAGCCTCTTCTTGCTTTGCCCAGGCTCTTTACTGGCAGGGCCGGGCCTAGCCGTGTCGGGTCCGTGTTGGGGGCAAGCGACGAAATCTCGGGAGCCGTAAAGCCGCGATGGGTATTCGCTGGCGCTCCAGCGGGCGTTACAGCTACCCCTGCTCCCGGCCGGTGGGGCTAATAACAGTCCAAGGCCCACTACAGACGTTTGGAGGAGACTGAGTCCCGGAGCCTTGTGCAGGGAACGGGGGAATCACCCCTTAGTGGCCGTGATGAACCCGCTGGCCGGGCCTAGGACTGAGCTGCCCAGTAAAGACCCGGAGGTGTTGAGCTGAATATGAGCTAGGAGGGTGGTCACGTGGCCAAGGGCGGCAGCAGCATCCTGGCTAGTATTAGGAATAGTGTGACCAGCAGGACCAGGGAAACGACTGCCCCCGGACTCAGCGCTGCATCTCGCGTACTGTTTTCAGTTTGGGACCCCTCATTACAATAAGGATGTTCAGGTGTGGAGCATGCCCAGAGAAGGGCAGCAAAGCTGGTGAAAGGTCGTGAACACAGGTGTTGGGGGAGCAGCTGAGGGAACGGGGATTGTTTAGTCTGAAGAAAAGGAGGCTGAAGGGAGACTTCATTGCTCTCTACAACTCTCTGAAAGGAGCCAGGTGGGTGTCGGCCTCTGTCTCCCTATTAACAAGTGATGGGATGGGTGGAAATGGCTTCAGGTTGTGCCAGGGGAGGTTTAGGTTGGATATTAGAAGAAACTTATTGTAAGAAATGTGGCTCACTAATCAAAACTTAGAGGAGGACAAAACAAAACTATAAAGGGACAAGTCAGCTGAGTCAGGTGTGTCCAACCAAGGGAGCAGACACACTTCTGGGGGTTACATCATTTACACCCCTTTCTGGGTCACCTGATCCCCCCATCCCCTTTCTCCATTAGATGAGTACTCTGGGGCTCACATTCTTCTCCCACTGCCTATCAAGTTCACATTCTAATAATACCTTGATTGGGTGGTTCTCCTCTATTATCTCCCCCTATAGATACAGGTAACCTTAAGAACTTTGTTGAGCAGTTTCTTTATGTGTACCAGCTGCATAAGCCAGCCCTCGCCACCCACCCCCCGCCCCCCAAAAAATACAAAAAAAAAAAACCTGGCCTCATGCCCAAACCTTGGCCACAGAGCAGCACTTAAAATTGGCTGAAGCAAAACTTCCATCTACTTCTCACGTTCTTAACTGAAAGGGTTCTCAAACACGGGCTCCTCAGGGAGGTGGTTGAATTCTCATGTTTGAAAGATGCAGAGATGTGGTGTTAAGAGATGTGGTTTAGCAGCAGACTTGGCAGAGTTATAGTGGTTGGATTCAACAATCTTAAAAGTCTTTTTCAACCAAAACAATACTACAAGGAACAGCCGAGCAGGTGTTAGTACCTCCTCCCCACAGTTGGCGTATGAGTGCTTTTGATTTGTGATTTCATTGAGCATTTCAGTGAGAAATTTGGCTCTCGATGGTTCAGTACAAAATACAGACTTTTTCAGAGTGGTCACCCATATAAAGCACTGGTAGGGTGTCTTTCATCTTGATTTAAGTCCTTTTAATTCTGAAAGAACTGCATAAGTGATTGCAGCTGGACATAAGAAAACAACTCTTATTCTTTGGCCTTCTATCCTTTGGTGTGTTTTTGTTGCATTTGTTTTGTGTTGGTTTGATTGGGGTTTTTTGTTTGTTTGGGTTTGTCTGTTTGTTTGCAAATCGAAAGAGATTTGCTGAAAACTGAATTGGGAAAAAAAATCAGTCTCTTGCACAGTGCAGATACATTGACCATGCATCGGCAGTTAACCCATAATGCCTTCTGTTTTCAAATGTTCAGTGGTTCTTAATGTAGCCTAATGCCTTGTGGGGCACGTTTAAGCTTTGCATCCTACAAATACTTGTGTATGTAACTCAACTTTCATGTGTGGTCCCTTTGAATTCATTGGTAGTGCTCCTTTAGAGACAATAACTTCAGGAGAAGCTGTTGTGGTAGGCCTAAATAGGCCTATACATGTCCTGGCTTGCCCAGACATGTTTTTCTGCTCTCCCTCCTTCTGCTATGGGGAGAAGCAACCACAGGAAAGAGGACAAAGAACCTGAAGCCACTGAGTCTAAGGACTCTGGCTTTCCCAGACTTGTTTTGTGCTTGTTTACATCCTGTGGTGAACAAGGCTTGTGCATGCCTTGTGCAAGGCCTATGTTATTCCCAAATTTGGGTAAGCAAGCCTATGGCTTTTGCTAATATGGTCAGCCTTGGCTAACTGCCATTCTGATTGGCTATTCTGTGTCCAAAGGCCCATTAGTCTTGGGCTGTATTGATAAAAAGAGATGAGCAGGTAACACAATGTGCTCTGCCATTGTATTCTTGCCTGGTGCTGCCTGCTGCCATTGCTCTCTGCTTCTGGCTCACTCACTTACTGCATCCTGAACTGCCTGGAAACTGCCTGCCTGGAGTTTACCAGGGATCGGCATAAACAAGCAGCACTACAGACTGGGGACAGAGTGGCTGGAGAGCAGCCAGGCAGAAAGGGACCTGGGGGTACTGGTAGGTAAGTAGGCTGAATGTGAGTGAGCAGTGTGCCCAGGTGGCCAGGACAGCCAATGGCATCCTGGCCTGTGTCAGGAATAGTGTGGCCAGTAGGACAAGGGAGGTTATTCTGCCCCTGTACTCAGCACTGATCAGGCCACACCTGGAGTGCTGTGTCCAGTTCTGGGCCCCTCAATTCAAGAGAGATGTTGAGGTGCTTGAACGTGTCTAGACAAGGATGACAAAGCTGGTGAGGGGCCTGGAGCATGGCCCTGTAAGGAGAGGCTGAGGGAGCTGAGATTGTTTAGCCTGGAGAAGAGGAGGCTCAGAGGTGACCTCATTGGTGTCTACAACTACCTGAAAGGAGGTTGTAGCCAGGTGGGGGCTGGTCTCTTCTCCCAGGCAACCATCAACAGAACAAGGGGACACAGTCTCAAGTTGTGCCAGAGGGTCTAGGCTGGACATTAGGAGGAAGTTCTTCACAGAGAGAGTTATTGGCATTGGAATGGGCTGCCTAGGGAGGTGGTGGAGTCACCATCCCTGGAGGTGTTCAAGAAAAGACTGGATGGGGCACTTAGTGCCATGGTCTAGTTGATTGGATAGGGCTGGGTGATAGGTTGGACTGGATCATCTTGGTGGTCTCTTCAACCTGGTTGATTCTATGATTCTATTCTATGAAATATTACTAAATGTAGTTATTGCTAGAAAAAATTACGCTATTTTAAATATGATTTCTTCATTTAAAAGACTTCATGTAAAATGATTCAGATTACTGAGTTAAAAAAAACCAAACTAACTAACAAAAAAAGGTGTCCAAATGGTCCATACTTGCATGGTTAAAACCCAAATGTTTACAGCCTGAATTGGGCCATATTGTATTTTTGTTCATAATCATTTTCCATCCTGTTTAGAATACACAGGCTTGCACAGATCTTTAATAATAAAAACAAAGTCAGGACTAGTTTTAGGCTCTAATCTCAGTGGGATTTACTGAAGGAACGATAGAAGTTGTCTGGAAGGGTCTAGCTATGCAACAGGATTGACCCCTAAACATGGCTGAAGCAGTATGGAACTGGAAACCTACTGTGAGTCTTTCTCTGTGGGTTTAAATCCTGCTTGACTATGGAGCGGTGCCAGTCCCCAGAACTGCAAATCTCTTGCAGCATTTCCAGGATTATCTGTTTCAGTAGGGTGAAAACTGTCTTTTTTGGAGGAGATGCAGCACCAGAAGCAATTAAGGTGCAAAAGCAAACCAGAGTGGTATTTGAATAACCTGGGAAGAGTTAAAATCTGGAGTGGGTGCAAGCTTTCAGCAGGGATTGTTCATCATCATCTTTGTTTCCTCTGGTAAATTTTTGTGTATTTATTGAGCTCCAGCCATTTGATGGTGTGATGGATGGGCAAAAATTAAATACTGCCTTCCCAGTGGAGCTTGAAACCTAAACATTTTCCTTGGTCTTTGTTTTGTCCTAATTGGCTCCTGCATGCTGAGTTCTGAGAGCTCTCACATATTTTATGGGTGACTCTTTCACAAAGCGGTGAGAAAGCAGATGTAAGGCCTGCAAGGGCTGAAGTCTTAGCACACTGTTACACCAGCTGTGCTACTGTTATCTGCATGCAAGGATTAAATTGTCATCTTATGTTCAGTGCTGGCAAAAGCTGAGTGTGTGACAGAGATGGTGACAGTGGATTTAACGTCTGCGTGGCAGTTACTTTGAATATCACTCGTACCACACATATCAAGCAAGTTGGCATATTAGTGATTGTGATTGGAATCAGTCTGAGCAGTCAGATGCCATTACATTACTGTTCTTTCTGCATCCTGCATGCTGTCACACGGCATGTCTCATTGCAGCACTCCCTCCTACAATATTCCTTCACTCCATGTGGCAGTGTGGATCTGTCTCTCCTTGCTGAGGGACACAATTTCACCTTCACGGACTATCTTTCACAGGTGAAACTTGGTCCATATGTGAAATAGACTGTTCCCAAGTAGAGATTGTATTTGGATGGTTGCAGGCCTCTTACAGAAAAGCTATGACAAGGACTTGGGCACAGAGCAGTACCCAAGGACATGTCCTTGTAGCTGCAGTTCAGAAATCTGCTTCTTTTCTGTAACCAGTATCCAGATCATCTTAAGTTAATATGTCAGCCTCTAAATTACAGCAGCTGAGGAGCCAGTACACATTTGCTTCTGCTGTCTATCTTACATGATGGCCATTTCTGGCAGAGAGGTAGAGTGGACAGCTGGAGGTGGTAGCATCTGAAACTATTGTAACGTGCATTGCCAGGGCCTGTCATCTGTGCACAGTGAGGACTCCAGCAAAAGTCGTTGTGTGGCTCTGCAATTTTACCCACCGATGAAGTGTCAAAATCCAAAAAAATCATACAGGCACAGCACAGCTCACTGAAAGAGCCTCATGGAGGTTAATCTGTTAGCAAGGAGCACAAAGGCATCTCCTTTCTTACTCTATTTTGACTGATGCAGACAACTTCACTCTTTGTAAAATCAGTTTATGGTAAGGAGTCCTACACTGCTAATAGTAATTCCCACATGCTAGCATCCTAAAGCACTGGAAATTGCCCTGTATTTGTGTAAACTTTTCTTGAATTCCAAGATCAGACAGCTCAGACACTTTCAGAACAGTGCTGCATATTACATGCACCTATGTATGGTTCAAACCTAAGAGCTAGAGAGAGTTGTTGTTCCAGTTTACCTGCTGAATTTGCCATGACTCTCCTGTCTTTTAGAGGAATGACGATAGTTCATGGTAGAGTGCCATCAATGTTGTTAGAATCATGGAATGGAATAGAATAATTGAATTTCAGATTATGCTGCTCTCAGGATTTCAGATTGCACATCCACTGCCCTCCCTGTATCTACCCATTCACTCACAACATTATGGAAGGCCATCAGTCAAATATGATTTCCCCTTTGTAAATCCATGCTGACTGCTCCTGATAACTTCTTTTCCTCCATATGCTTAGAGATGACCTCCAGATGAGCTTACTCCTATCACCTTTCCAGGGATGGAGTTGAGGCTGACTCCCCTAGATTTCCTCAATCTTCTTGCCCTTTTGGAAGACTGAGAAGGCAGAGTTACTGAATGTGTTCTTCACATCAGTCTTTACCGCTAAGATCAGCGTTCAGAAATTCCAGACCCTGGAGGTAAGATAGAAAGCCTGGTGGAAGGAAGGCACTCTGCTGGTGAGTGAGGATTGAGTTAGAAATCATTTGGGTAAACTGAACACCCTCAAATCCATGGGCCCTGATGGGGTGCACCCATGAATGCTGAGAGAGCTGGCTGAGGTTGTTCTACCAGTCTCCATTATTTCTGAAAGATCATGGAGAGGTGCCTGAGGACTGGAGGAAATCATTGTCATTCCTGTCTTCAAAAAGAGCAAGAAGGAGGAGCCAGGAAGCTACAGACTAGTCAGCCTCACCTCCATCCCTCAAAAGGTGGTGGAGCAGCTCATTCTAGAGGTCATCTCTAAGCACATGGAGGAAAAGAAGGTTATCAGTAGTCAGCACAGATCACCAAGGGGAAATCGAGCTTGACTAATGTGATAGCCTTCTACAATGGGGATAAATAGCTGGGTAGATGAGGGAAGAGCAGTGGATGTTGTTAAGAAGGTTGTGATCAAGACCAGAGATTCCAGTTGGAGGCCTGTAGCTAGTGGTCTTCCCCAGGGCTCAGTATTGGGTCTGGTCTTGTTCAATATTTTTATCAACAACCTGGATGAGGGGACAGTGTACCCTGAGCAAGCTGGCTGATCATACGAAACTGGGAGAATTGGCTGACACACTGGAGGGCTGTGCTGCCATTCAGCAACCTCTGGACAGATTGGAGAGTTGGGTGGAGAGGAACCCAGTTAAATTCAACAAGGACAAGGGTACAGGTTGGGGGTTGACCTGCTGGAAAGCAGCTTCATAGGGAAGGACCTTGGTGCCCTGGTGGACAGTAAAGCAATGTGCCCTTGTGGCCAGGAGGGCCAATGGTATCCTGGGGGTATTAAGAAGAGTGTGTCTGGCAGGTTGAGGCAGGTTTTCCTGCCCCTCTACTCTGCCCTAGTGAGGCCTCATCTGGAATACTTTGCGCAGTTCTGGGATCCTTAGTTCAAAAGAGACAGGGAAGTACTGGAGAGTCCCATGGAGGGCTAGGAGGATGATTAAGGGAATGGAACTTCTCTGGTATGAGGAAAGGCAGAGAAACCTGGGGCTGTTTAGCCTTGAGAAGGTTCAGAGGGGATCTGATGTTTACAAATACTTTATTCTGGGTATCAAGAAGGGGCCAGTCTCTTCAGTGGTGTCCTGACAGGACGAGGAGCAACAAATACAAACTGGAAGACAGGAAGTTCCATCTCAACATGAGGAAAAACTTCACTGTGAGAGTGATGTTGCACTGGAACAGGCTGCCTAGAGATGTTTTGGAGTCTTCTTCTCTGGAGACCAAAACCCCACCTAGATACATTTCCTGTGTGGCCTGCCCTAGGTGAACCTGCTTTGGCAGGTGGGTTGGACCAGATGATCTCTAGAGGTCTCTTCCAACCTCTACCATTCTTTGATTCTGTGATTCAGTTCCCACAGCTGCTTCTCACCAGACTTGTTCTCCATACCCTTCACCAGCTTTGATGCCCTTCTCTGGTCTCACTCCAGGCCCTAGTTTCTTTCTTTTAGTCTTCCTGAAGATCAAACTGCAGTTTTTTACTAGAATATGTCTTGTCATTTGTGGTCTGAACTTCATTAAGCTGAAATCTGGATAAATTTTATCTGCAAATTAATTTTGCAGACTTCTTTTCCATTGGCAGAATTACTGATTACGGGGTTGGAGGGTTTTTTTGTTGTGTGTGATCTACAGCATGAGAAGTAGCAAAAAATGCTCACTGCATGTGTTTTGTGATTCACATACTAGAGGATACCAGTCTGTAGTTGCTGCAGTAAAGACATCTGCACTGGGTCCTTCCCATGGCTGTGGTCACTGGGTTTGGGGTTTTTTGGTTATGTGATTATGTGGTTCAGCTTTAGCTCTGCTTAAGCTTTTTGACTAAAAAGGCAAATGGTGTTCCTTAATCCTCAGTCTTATCCCATGCAAGAATGAACTGTTTATAATGGTGACTCAAGCCTATAAATCTTAATAATTATTGCCAGAACCGTTGGTGCCATTCTTGTTGTGATGTTTATACAAAACCTTTAGATTGTTAGCTTAGTTTTTCCTCTTTACTGTGCACCTTCACTGCAATGAACACTTTAACCTTTTGTCTGGAAAACTGTGTACAAATTTGCCTAGATTAGTTTCCCTTCTCTCCAATTTGGGACACTTGGCCAAGGGGTATCTGTTTGTATAGAAAGTCATGGTGACATTTGGCCAAGTCCTGGAAGTTCAAGTTGTCCAAAGAGGAAGGAGCTTACTGCCTATGGATTTTAATAGAATGAAATGCTTTTGAGGACCAGAGACCCAAAGGTAGGATTTCACCATGGTTTATGTGAGGATGGGCTTTGACTGGACTTTTGACTCTTGGATGAGTTTCACCTGGTAGCACAGAAGGCAAGAGTTAAGCAGTAGGAAAGAATAGTTCTGTCTTAGGACAGTCTTTTTGATCCTAGAAAGGAGATTCCTAGCACAGAGCCACTTCAGTATCTAAACAAAGGAAGACCAGCATGAGGGTTGGTGCACAATGGATTGTCACAGGCTGCTACTCTATGATAAGCACTTTTTTCGTCAAACTAGCTGCTCCCACTCCACTAGCAGCTGGTGTCCCTCTGCAGAACAATGAAATGTTTGTACTGGGTGTTAAAAAAGTGGCCTTAGAATATTTTTCGCTTTGGGGGCTGGGGGTAGTCATTTGCTGTAGCAAAGGAGACAGACTGTACCTAGGAACAAAAGTAGAATTCCTTGTTGTCTTCCATAATGCAAGAAGCCTTTTAGGCAGTTGGTATTGCTTATACATCCTCAGAATTAAATTATTTCAGTACATTTTTGGTGCTAACAGAATTTTCTTCTGACTCTAATCAGCAGGAAGTGTGGATTTTGTGTTCCTGTGGGGCAAGAAGGAATTCTACTTCTTTCTTCTTCAGGTTGTGGTAGTTTGTTGGTTTTGGTCTCCTGCATGAGAGACAAGTAGGACTCCTCAGCATGGAGTTACCTGAGAGGTGCAAGATAGGCGTGCAACACCTTGTGTGGACTGAACAGTGACTGTGTACCATCTGTCATACCGCAAGAACTAAGGAGCACCAAATTGTACTATCTGGTGGCAATCTCTATGCACGCAAGTCCTTTTCCATACAGTGTGTATTTAGAGAAACTCCTTGCCGTGGGATGCTGTCAATGCCAGCAGGAGGGGAACACCCTGCTGAGTGCTATAGGATTATTAAACAAAGATGCTCTGAGCCCTCTGCTTTTTATTTACTCTCACATACATGTTTGTTACAGGCGACTCTGAGAGAACGCTCACTGGATCAGGTGGTCACTGGAGTTGATGCCTTCTTTTCTGTGGCTCTTCTGTCTTAAGTTAGGAGGTGGGGGTAAGGAAGACGATCTGTGGCTTGGACAAAGACTACCTGTCCTGAGTAGGAGGTCTAGAATCATAGAATCAGGGTTGGAAGGGACCACAAGCATCATCTAGTTCCAACCCCCCTGCCATGGGCAGGGACACCTCACACTAGATCAGGCTGTCTACAGCCTCTTCCAGCCTGGCCTTAAACACCTCCAGGGATGGGGTTTCTACCACCTCCTGGGCAACCCGTTCCAGGGTCTCACCACCCTCATGGTGTCCAGTCTGAATGTATCCATTTCTAGCTTTGTTCCATTCCCCCTAGTCCTATCACTACCTGATATCCTAAAAAGTTCCTCCCCAGCTTTCTTGTAGGCCCCCTTAAGATACTGAAAGGCCACAGTAAGGTCACCTCAGAGCCTTTTCCTCTCCAGACTGAACAGCCCCAACTCTAGAAAATGAGCAAACCACAATGCATGGAACACATCTTTTATTCAATAAGCAAGCAAGCACAGAAGTATAATGTGTAGTGCTTAATAGTCATACAGTACTAAAAATATAAAAATAGAAATAAAATTTCACTGAAAGCATTTTCACTCACAAATATACAAAGAAAAGTGCTGTCAAGCCACATCATGCTACACCACTTGCCAGTTACTGAACTGACAGTTAGTTTCCCAACAGAACTGAAACACTAAAAGTCCGCTAGTCCTTCCTCACAGCTTTGGTGAGCCAGAATATTTGACCAGCAAAACCGGGCCTCCTGCAGCTGAGAACCTAAAAAAGCATAGATGTCATTACCCAACAGACTGATAAAATAATTCTGGAGTTATATTATAGTGATAGTAGCCTGCTCCAGGCTGTTTGTGCACCTGTCAAAGAAAATAATTTTTAAAAAAGATTTTAAAATAAACTTCAATCCTGATGAATCAGACCAGTCATGGCTAACAATGACTACGTTGTACTCTGCATGAATATTTGTGCAATACTCCCACCTGGTGGCGTGCTGTTAAACTGTCCTGCTTCAATGCTGCTGCGTCCTCAGCATCCTCTTATGCTGGCAATCAATCTTTCACTTAGGTCTGTTGTAGTCCAGTAGCACAAACCATAACCACTGCTAAGTGCTCTTAACTTTTAGTGGAACTAGAGGACACGTGGCACCTTACCTTCTCTTGCTGTATCTAATGGGTGAAACATCTACACAAGATATTCATAGTGGTCAGAGACTGAATCCTCAAGACCCTGCACCAGATGCCTTGCTTGAAAGCTCCATTTTGAGGGACTGGAGTTAGAGGCTTAAGAAGCTTTTGCTGACCTAGCATGGCGTTGAATGTCATCCATTAGGAAGAAGCTGTGTGCTGTCATCCTGAAAGCATGACTGGGTTTTGGGATCAGAGTGACAATCGCAGCTGCACTTTGTAAGAAGGCCTGTCTTGCAGAGTATGCCAGTGCATGGAACCTACTCCAATTATATTGATAAGGGTGTGCAGAACCTAATGTGAGCCCCACTTTGATCAGTTATTATTTTGGGATGGGATTTATTTATACTTGATATAACCTGCTATAAAAATAAATGTGACGCTTAACCCCTGAGATCATTCTAGCATACAGTTTTGGCCTGTTACTTGTTTCCCTCTGAAATAGTTTTTATTTTAATTTGGTGTATGGACATTTATTTAGGTTCTAGTGAAAAGCTTTTATAAAACACATTAAATAGTCAGTGTGGGGCTGCAAAGGTGTACATTCTAATTGCATATATGATACATACCTTATATGTATATAATACATTCCATAACAGCTGAATATTCTAGCATTGAGTAGGAAGTTCTTGCATGTGGACAAAGGATTAAAATACTAGAAGATAAACAGCTGTTTAGGATCAAAGATAATTGTATCTGATATGGTTTACTTAGATTGTTTTTCCTTCTTTAAATCTTGTTACACATAATAGCTAGTTTGTCCAGCAGGTAATAAATGAATGCATAAAGCACTTTTAGCTATATTTGGATATCATATGCATGCAGTTTTTATAAATAGAAGTCAAATGTGAGATCACATTTTCCCATCTTCTGTTTATAAACTAAATCGAATTTCTCGTTCATTGAAACGGTGAAGATATCTTTCCATAGCCCAACTCGTCCTGAAACAGAGAGAAGGAACACAAGTCAGAGAGCAGATATAACAAGACACCAAATATCTACAGTCTAAATATTCAGGGCACCAAGTATTATCTGTGAGATGCTGATCACTCTTAGCTTTCACTGAAAGCTCAACTGAGACCTAAATCTGTTCACTGTCTTACTTAGTTCCCTTGCTACAACCTATGCAGAGCCTTAAAAATTCCACACACCCTGCACCAGGTGAGTATTATACAGGAAGAATTTAAGGGTTTGAGAGATTTTGCTCTAGCCCAAATTAGAAATTAATACAGGCTCTGGGTTAGGTATACATTTAAAAGGGGCTTTCTGCTTTCAAGACAAACTATGGCTGATTTAGTAATTTCACCATCTAACATTTCAAAATTTCATTTAAAAATTACTGTGCCTTCAGCATACACTGATTAGAGAACTATCCAAAAAGTACATGGAATGCAGAGTATTAAACTGATTATTGACTTCTGATTGTTGTGATGTAGTATTATCATTACTTTTTTCTATTATTTTATGTTTAAAGATCAGTTCAACAGACGAATGATCAGATGAAAGATCAGTTATCCAGATGAATCTGGAGAAGAGAACAAGTGCCATGCACCAGGTTTGTGCTGTTTACATTTTAATTTTGTACATGAGGAATAGAAGCTTTTGGTAGATGGAATATGGACACTACACACTTCTGCCTTGTATGGAGTATTCTGCTTTACTGAACCCAACTAGTAACATAACCTGTTGAACCCACCACTCACAGGCTGCAAGCCCCTTAACCAACATTTCACTAAATTTATTTAACTCAAAGTCAGACAGGGTTACATTGTTGGTGAATAAGTTCCCCATGGAGTAACCAGACTGAGAAGGCAAATTCTCCTCTTATTTACACTGGATTAAAAAAAAAAAGTCAAAATCCAGGTTTGTACAACTGGAACAATTCAAGAAGAATTGGGACAGTACTATCAGAGAGTTTAATCATAACAGCAATAACAAAACTACAGGCAGGGAGCTCAATTATGCACTTGCTGCATAAGAAGAATACCCATTTAATTTAATTACCATTGCTTTTATGCAGCAACTCTGTAATTGAGTCCAAAACCAAAACTGTCTGAAACATCTACAGATTACATGTTAACATGATGGTGTAGCATAGGCAGCAAAGGCTGTTTTATGACATTAGGATTTTCCTGTAACTCCTGAAGGCAGGAGTGTTCTGATTTGTTTTCTGGATCCAAAGACCACAATAACCTGAAACTGACTGAAAATGCATCATTTATTGTTTTCATCAAATTTATCCTGTATAAAGAAGAATAATTGAGAGAACATTTGCTCCCTCCCTGGAGGTGTTCAAGGCCAGGTTGGACGAGGCCTTGAGTAACCTGTGCTAGTGGGAGGTGTCCCTGCCTATGGCAGGGGGTTGGAACTAGATGATCCTTGAGGTCTCCTTCCAACCTTACCATTCTATGATTCACATTTGCAATCAAACATATATGATACTGATCGCATTTTTGCCCTGGCAACTATGACTGCATACAGTACAGCATGAAACATAAAAGCCTCTCTTTCTCTTTCAATAACAGTAGTAAAACATTTTCTTTCTCTGCTTGAGAAAGATAAGCCTTTTAATCCTGAGTCTCCCTAACAACATGTATAGACAAATGACAAATTTTATCAAGGACATACACAGGAGATTATTTGTAACAGATATTTTTTTTGATGCCATATGAATTGATAGCTTGTCAAAAAGTCACCCACCTGGTATGATTTGAATCATGCAACTGTGTAAATTATGATGTGATAAGAGTCAAACATAAGTAACATATCTAATCATTGTTCTGCTTTCACAGCAGCTCAAGGTTATCTTCAGAGTAAAGATCAATGTGCTAAAAGAAAAAAAAATGAAGAACTAAAATAAAGCAAAATAAAGTAAATGTAACTAATGATAAATTAAAATATTTGAAACAAACTACAATAAGCTGTCACATTACTGCTACTGCTCTTTGTCACAGAAACAGAGAAAGACCAAAGCGCCGTTAATGAAGCTGCATTCTGAAGTAACAAAACATTTTAAAAGCCAGAGACAGCAAATAAAATAAATTCAAAATAAGGACATTTTTAATAAAAAGCACACAGTGAACAAATGACAAAACATTACATTAACTGCTGTAGCTTGCTTCTTCCTTCTCTATTACAAAATGGAGGCTTCTTTTTGACAGTTTGTCAATGTTCTAACTGAGAGGCTCTGCCCCTTGTTGAGGGGGGGCAGGATGGGGTGGGGTTTGCAGGCTCCACTGCAGCACAACACACACTAACACCAAGTACGGAACACTACATGCAGCAAAAGTGGGCATCACCCTGTTTATCTCGGCACTCTGGCCAGCAGACACAGTCTTTAACCTTTCTGCCTGTGGAAGGTCTGCTCTGTTTTCTGTTATATTACAACCTCACCTTTCTTTTACTGGACAGGAAGTGGAGATTTGAGCTGCGTGTAGCAAGTAAGCAGTGAGGCTGCTCCACAGATCTCCAGATGGTAGAGGTTAAGAACAAACCTAGATTTTTGTGTTGCATGCAAGTCAACAGAAAACACAGCTCTGTTGGTTGTAAAATCTTGTACTGACAGAGTCACTTCATCCTAGCCCCTCAGGTTGTCTCACCTGACTCATTATTTTTTGATCTTGTATTTACAGCAGGTAAGTGGGCTGGTAATCAGTTAGACAAAATGCTGTAAAATCCCACTGCCAATGGGACAGCCTGTTGTTTTCACTCAAGTTACAAGTTGTTCTGCATGATGAATTTTCAGTTTGAAGTAGTAAGGGAAGGGTAGGGTAGGAGTTGAAAGCAAGATTAACTCAGAGTAGGCAACTACACCATTAAATGGGAGACTCTACCAGAAACTATAGGGAATAGATAGATCTTCAGTGAAACTACAAACTCCTCTGTCTTTACTGGAATTTTACCTCAAGCCAGCAAACTTGAGATACGTATTTCAAGAACTTGTAATTGCCATTAAAAAAGTGAACTGTGGCAAAAACAGGTGCCAGATCAAATTTGTGACAGAGAACTGCCCAAAGGAATCATGTGTGCACGTCCTACTGTAAAACCTGGGTGTATAGCCTCTACAGAATGTACCAAGAACCTTTCCCTGTCAGATGTGCAAAGCCACAGATACAAGCAAGGAGGTGCAACAAGTGGCTCTTTTTTCCAAGTATGACATTCTGAAATACTTCTGCCAACAAAGAAACAGGAAATGTTATCCTGGGTCAAGTACTCTGACAACAGTCTGAGCTGAGTGATGGAAAACTGGCTTGAGGCTCTGCCAAGCCAGATGCAAAAGTACTATAGAAAACTTTCTGGGAAAGCAAAGTTGCTCTCAATCAATCCTGAGTGTTGTTAAGATTACAGTTTGAGTAAAGCTGAATGCAAAGTGCTTTTTAATAGAATTATGTAATGCCAACAAAATGCATGATAAATGAATAATCAAGTGGATAAATCCAAATTAGTAAAGAAAGACTGACAATATTCAATGTTTTTATCAGATTTGAAATGAATTATAACAACTACAGATGACACAATCTGCAGATACCAAGAAGGTTAGCTGAGAGAGGGATAGCATGGAAAGGACTCCTACACAGAAACTTAAGAACAAAGCATTCAGGTTGTCCTCCCCAAGTGAGGGACAAGAACCTGCAAATTAGTTCCTCTGAAAAAGACTTTGTGGTCATTTTAAGCAACACATGCTTCATGTATGATGTTGTAGCAAAAAGCACCAATGCGGATGGACAAACCAAGAAAAGTTCCAGTTAAAACTGGATTCAGTCAGTAGATAAAGTGATTTTATGTCTGGATAAGGCATCTGCCATAGGAATTGTCCATCTTGATCCTACACTGTCATTTGAAAAAGAGCTGTTAAGTGCTTTAAAGCAGCCTATAGAAAATCATTTGAGGGAGACTTACTGATACTATGTTTATCAGAAGGAAGACTGAGAAAGGACTTGATTTCTTGACATTATCAAAGGACAGATGTATCAGCTGTTTAAAGGGTGCTTCAGGTTCCTAGAGAAAGACCTCAGCAGAATAAACACCTAGAAGATAACATTTTAAACAGCTGAGGTAGACAATGAAACAAAAAACTCTTAAGGAAGACCACAGCTCCTTGGCATTTGATGCCTTCAAATTAGAATTTTCTGCTCTTCTAGACAATCTGGTGCACTTAAACACAAGGGCTGAAGCCAGGATAAACTGTATGAAATTGTGTGGACTTTGACATGCCAGAGGCCTGAAGTAACAGTGCAGTCTTTGCTGCATTTGAATAGCTCAATCCATTGAAGTAAGCCAAAGACACTAACACTGGTTTGCACGGTCAGTATTTCCAGTGCCCCAGCTGAAGGAACAGAGGGCACTATCAGTAAGTTTGCTGATGATACAAAACTGGCAGGACACACCCCAAGGCTGTGCTGCCGTCCAGCAAGACCTAAATAGGCTCAAGAGTTGTGCAGAGGTGAACCTCGTGAAGTTCAGCAAAGGCAAGCTCCTGTACTTGGGTGAGGGGTTGACCTGCTGGAAAGCAGCTCTGCAGAGAAGGACCTGGGAGGCCTGGTGGACAACAAGGTGGCCATGAGAATAGCAATGTGCCCTTGTGGCCAAGAGGGTCAATGGTATCCTGGGGTGTATTAAGAAGAATGTGACCAGGAGGTTGAAAGAGGTTGTCCTCCCCTTCTAGTCTGCCCTGGTGAGGCTACACTCAGTGTATGGTGTCCAGTTCAGGCTCCCCAGTTCAACAGAGAGAGAAGAATACTGCAGAGCCCAACAAAGGACCACAAAGATGATGAGGGGACTGGAGGATCTATGTTTTGAGGAGATGCTGAGAGACCTGGGGCTCTGTAGCTTGGAAAAGAGGAGAGTGAGAAGCAATCTTAAGGGTGGAGGTCAAGAGGATAGGCCTGGGTTCTTTTCAGTGGTGTCCGGTGATAGGACAAGGGGCAACAGGCACAAACAGGAACACAGATTTCACTTAGAAGGAAGAAACTTCATGTCGGTGAGGCTCGTGGAGCACTGGAACAGGCTGCCTAGAGAGGTTGTGGAGTCTTTCTCTGGAGACTTTTGAAACCTGCCTGGATGAGTTCCTGTGCAGCCTGTCCTAGGTGAACCTGCTTTGGCAGGTGGGTTGGACTAGATGATCTCCAGAAGTCCCTTCCAACCCCTACCATTCTGTGGTTCTGTGTATATATATGTTGATCTTGGATGTTTCCATTCTTTTTAGTCACTTCTACACAATGTTATTTCAAGACAAATCAACCCCCAAATTGCATCAACAGTCAGCTGACTTTCATAGCAGTCTTTTGCCAACATCTGAACACATCATGGAGCTTACTAATTTGTCAGTTCCTTCTTGCAATTTCCACAATAAGAGTTTTACTGTGGGTTTTAAACATACCCCTGCCAACGGGAAGTGCTTCTGCATTACAGCACTGATCAATTAGTTGATGACAGTGTTCCACCATGGATTCCAACTGTGCTTTGTCATAAGAAACTCCCAAGAACCTCACCAGTTGCTCAACCATTGTTGCTAGGTCCTGTAAGAGAGTATTTTACGTTTCATTTAAATGATCCTTTTTAAATGAGCTTAAATATTAAAAAAATAGTTGTATCTTGAAGAGTGAGAAAAATACAAATGCAGAAGTTGCAGAAACACCAGTCTTAAAATGTTGCCACCTTCCAATTTGCTGTAAATAAGCACATTCTAAATAATTAGGGTAAGACAGGTCAGCAGAGAACATCATCTACAATTGCCCAAAAGGAGGTTGAAGCTAGGTGGGTGTTAGGAGGGAGAAGAAATGAACGAGTGATAGGACAAGGGGAAATGGCCTCAAGTTGCACCAGGGGAGGCTGGCTATTAGAAGAAACTTCTTACCTGAAAGGGTTCTTAAACACTGAAACCACACACATCCCAGGGAAGTGGTTGATACCCATCCCTGAAGTGTTTAAAAAATGCAGATATGGTGCTGAAGGACATGGTTTAGCAGCAGACTTGGTAGATATGGGATGGGGAGCAGAATGAAGCTCCCAAGAGGAGATGGTTAGTGAACTGCTGCACCACTTAGACATACACAAGTCCATAGCGCCAGGTGGCATACACCTGAAGGTATTGAGGGAGCTGGCAGAAGTGCTCACCAAGCCACTTTCCATCATTTATCAGCAGTCCTGGCTAGGTGGGGAGGTCCCAGCTGACTGGAGATTGGCAAATGTGATGCCCATCTACAAGAGGGGCCAGAAGGAAGACCTGGGGAACTACAGACCTGTCAGTCCGAACTCAGTGCTGGGGAAGGTCACAGAGCAGGTGGAGCAGGTTACCTTGGGTGCCATTATGCAGCATGTGCAGGGCAACCAGATGACCAGGCCTAGTCAGAATGGGTTCAAGAAAGCTAGGTCCTGCTTAACAACCCTCATCTTCTCCAGCAAGGTGACACACTTAGTGGATGACAGAAAGGCTGTGGATGTTGTTTGTCTGGACTTAAGCAAAGCCTTTAACATTGTTTCCCATTGCAGCCTCCTGGAGAAACTGGCTGCTCATGGCTTGAACGAGTTACAAACTGGCTAGACAGCCAGGCCCAAAGAGTCAAATCCAGTTGACAGCCACTCACTAGTGGTGTTCCCCAGGGCTCAGTATTGGGGCCAGTTCTCTTTAGTATCTTTATCAATGATCTGGATGAGGGAACTGAGTGCACCCTCAGTAAGTTTGCAGATGACACTGAATTGGTTGGGAGTGTTTATCTGCTTAAGGACAGGAAGGCTCTGCAGAGAGATCTGGACAGGCTGGGATCAATGGGTTTAACAAAGTCAAGTGCTGGGTCCTGCACACGAGTCACAACAACCCTATACAATGCTACAGGCTTGGGGCAGTGGCGGAAAACCTGCCTGGCAGAAAAGGACCTGGGGGTGCTGGTGGACAGCCAGCTGAACATGAGCCAGCAGTGTGTTCAGGTGGCCAAAAAGCCAACAGCATCCTGGGTCTGGATCAGGAATAGTGTGGCCAGCAGTAGTAGGGAAGTGATCGTGCCTCTGTACTTGGCGCAGGTGAGACTGCACCTCCAAATACTGTGTTCTGTTTTGGGCCCCTCGCTACAAGAAGGATACTGAGGTGCTGGAGCTTGTCCAAAGAAGGGCAACAAAGCTGGTGAAGGGTTTGGTGTACAGGTCTTATGAGAAGCAGCTGAGGAAACTTTAGTCTGGAGTAAAGGAGGCTGAGGGGAGACTCACTGCTCTCTACAACTACCTGAAAAGAGGTTAGTGTGAGGAGGGGGTCAGTCTCTTCTCCCTAGTATCAAGTGATAGGACAAGAAAAAATGGCCTGATACTGTGCCAGATGAGGATACTGGAGAGGAGACTGAATATTAGGAAAAAAATCTTTATGTAAAGGGTGGTCAGGCATTGGAACAGACTGCCCAGGGACGTGGTGAAGTCACCATCCCTGGAAGTGTTCAAGAAACCTGTGGCCATGGCACTTGGGGATGTGGTTTAGTGGCTGTGGTCACATTAGGTCAATGGCTGGGGATTTGATGATCTTAGAGGTCTTTTCCAACCAAAACAATTCTGTGATTCTATGACTCAATGATATTAAAGGTCTTTTCTGAGACAAACAATTCTTTGATCATAGCTCACCTCTTCAAGTATCAGAATGGGTAACTGCAAAGCATGTTGCTTCACACTTTAGAGAAGACCACACCCTCAACTGGTGGAATGCCAGTGTATTTTGGAGGAATTAAAAGCTACATTGATTTTGATCTTGGTAAAACAAGCCCTCCCTTCATTGTTTGCTTCTGGGATTGCATTTGTGCAGAAAAGATCTAGTAAGGTGGCCTCTGAGAATAATCAGTCATTTAATTGTAAATCTTAAATTCCAGGGTTCCTCACTCAGTGTAAGAATTCTGAAGCTGCACGGGCCAAACAGCAACTTTTATCAGGAAGCAGAAAGGTACTGTTACACCACTAGTTTTTGGCAGCAGCCATCAGTGAGCACAGTAGGAACAGACCATTATTCAAAACCACAGCTCTGAAATGAGTTTTACTAAAGTTTTTTAATTATTTTGATTGTATTATATCTTCTTCTGACATTCTACTCCATCAAAAGCTGACATCATAATTTATTCACTTTTCTTGAGTTCTACCCTGATTTTGATTTGTAGGTTTAGAGATAGAGGTGGGTTTTTTCCTGTGTCTGCATTAATTTTCCAGTCAAATAAACATCTTGAAGTATTTACATTAACTCTAAAAAAATACATTATTGTAGCAGGAAATGGAAACCAATATTCTACATAGTATTTCCACTGCATTTCCTGATTAAAAACAAGGTGAATTTATTAGCCAGCATACTGGTGAATAATAATTAACAATAATTACATTTACTTTATGCTACATGAACATCCCTAATTGTTTTCAGTGTTGTTTCATAGAAAACAGTAACAACAGCCAAATAATCAGAATAAATGTCAACTATTTAGGACAAAACACTGGTGATACTAATTTTTCCTCATTGATACACCACACACAGCAAGACATTTTTTTTAAATGAATGCCCAGGCCTGAGCATAGCAAGAACTGAGCAGTTACCCATCTCTGCCTTCTCTGCAAGTAGTTTAGTGCCTACAGATGCAGGCAGATTCTTGAGTAAACTACTAGGCTTATGGAAGTCCACAGAAGCTATTGAATGCCAGGGCTTTTAAAATGGTATCAGGCATTAGGGAGTCCAAATATGCACATAAGAAGCAAATGTTGTAGTTTTGAGTTACTTAATGTAATTAAAACATCTTTTTCTTTCATCTGACCTACCTTATGCATATCTTCATACTTGAGAAAAAGTACATTGGCATCCATGTGGTGTTCCCAAAACTCTTGCACATGTTCAAACCATGAACCATATCCTACTACAAAGACATTATGATTGGCATGAGGAAAATAAACACTTTTGTTATTAAGTCCTCTTCAAGAAGGAAAAAAAAAAAGAGAAAAATAAATTAATTGGAGCAGTTCATAGCCCCAAGAGAAGTGTCTGATTTTGACTCATTGTCATGCACAACAAGCAACTTGATTTAAAAAAAAAAGTTTTCCCATCAATTTGGAATAATGAACAGAACTAACTTACCATAAATATAAAATGTTCAACTGAAAATGCCACCATATTTCATGATAGACTTCTTAGAGCTCAGTATTAACAAACACCTGACTACTGAACAGAAATTGAACCAAAATAAAAATTACACAAAATAACTTTGCAGAAGACAGATTTCCAGTGGCTCTAACCTGTGTCAATTCCTGCAATTAACGTTTCATACTGCACAGCTTCCTTCACTTAGAAGCTAGATACAGCATTTGTAGAAAGTGCCATAAAGCATCCTCTATTACAGACAAAGAACTGCTAACACCCTTTGTCCTTCCTTTATTAAACAAGTATGGAGGAAGAAGACCTATGAAAATGCTTTATGGTCATTCCCAAAAGGTAAGATGTATTGACAGAATATTCTATTTATCATTAGATCTTCTACAGCTCTTTTAGCATCAGCTCCAAATTTCATGTTGAACAGAAGCTTGCTGCACTGAATCTGGATATCCTGCTTTCAGAGTACAAGGTACCTGGTGAATTCTTGGTGTCACATTAAGGTATCACAGAGAAAGTTTTGTAGAGAAATAGAAGACAGCAAAATGTTTTCCTATTCCTAACTAGAAAGTGTGGCTATCCGTTGGCAAAAAGCCCAGTAGCAGCCAGTTAGGTGAGAGTGCAGGGCTTGCCCTCCCTGTAAGTTTACCAAACTAGTGCAACAGAGCTACATATCCAGTGCAGCCTTGGTGAGCACACAGTGGGTAGGTGCATCATGAAACAGCCTTTGCTCAAAGGAGTTGCTGGGTGAGCAGCTGATGAGCTGTTGTAAAGCAGGTCATTCTAGCCTCATTATACAGTATTTTTCAGACAGTAGCAGTGTGTAGCTGCCTTCTTAAAGGGGCTCACTTCAATTTACTGATTACACCAGATCAGTCTCTTACAAGACAGAGATTTTTCTGGTATCTTGCAAGGGACGAACCTTGACTTACTTTTATCAAATCACAGAACCAGAGAATGTGAGGGGTTGGAAGGGACCTTCAGAGATTATTGAGTCCAACCCCACTGCCAAAGCAGGATTACATAGGGCAGGCCACAAAGGAACACATTCAGGCAGGTTTTGAAAGTCNAGAGAAAAATAAATTAATTGGAGCAGTTCATAGCCCCAAGAGAAGTGTCTGATTTTGACTCATTGTCATGCACAACAAGCAACTTGATTTAAAAAAAAAAGTTTTCCCATCAATTTGGAATAATGAACAGAACTAACTTACCATAAATATAAAATGTTCAACTGAAAATGCCACCATATTTCATGATAGACTTCTTAGAGCTCAGTATTAACAAACACCTGACTACTGAACAGAAATTGAACCAAAATAAAAATTACACAAAATAACTTTGCAGAAGACAGATTTCCAGTGGCTCTAACCTGTGTCAATTCCTGCAATTAACGTTTCATACTGCACAGCTTCCTTCACTTAGAAGCTAGATACAGCATTTGTAGAAAGTGCCATAAAGCATCCTCTATTACAGACAAAGAACTGCTAACACCCTTTGTCCTTCCTTTATTAAACAAGTATGGAGGAAGAAGACCTATGAAAATGCTTTATGGTCATTCCCAAAAGGTAAGATGTATTGACAGAATATTCTATTTATCATTAGATCTTCTACAGCTCTTTTAGCATCAGCTCCAAATTTCATGTTGAACAGAAGCTTGCTGCACTGAATCTGGATATCCTGCTTTCAGAGTACAAGGTACCTGGTGAATTCTTGGTGTCACATTAAGGTATCACAGAGAAAGTTTTGTAGAGAAATAGAAGACAGCAAAATGTTTTCCTATTCCTAACTAGAAAGTGTGGCTATCCGTTGGCAAAAAGCCCAGTAGCAGCCAGTTAGGTGAGAGTGCAGGGCTTGCCCTCCCTGTAAGTTTACCAAACTAGTGCAACAGAGCTACATATCCAGTGCAGCCTTGGTGAGCACACAGTGGGTAGGTGCATCATGAAACAGCCTTTGCTCAAAGGAGTTGCTGGGTGAGCAGCTGATGAGCTGTTGTAAAGCAGGTCATTCTAGCCTCATTATACAGTATTTTTCAGACAGTAGCAGTGTGTAGCTGCCTTCTTAAAGGGGCTCACTTCAATTTACTGATTACACCAGATCAGTCTCTTACAAGACAGAGATTTTTCTGGTATCTTGCAAGGGACGAACCTTGACTTACTTTTATCAAATCACAGAACCAGAGAATGTGAGGGGTTGGAAGGGACCTTCAGAGATTATTGAGTCCAACCCCACTGCCAAAGCAGGATTACATAGGGCAGGCCACAAAGGAACACATTCAGGCAGGTTTTGAAAGTCTCTAGAGAAGGAGACTCCACAATGTCTGTGGGCAGACTGTTCCAGGGTTCTGTCACCCTCACCATAAAGAAGTTTCTCCTCCTGTGTTCTAGCTTGTACCTGTTATTCCTTGTCCTGTCACTGGGCACCACTGAAAAGAAACTATCACCTTCATCTTGATACCCACCCCTCAGAGATTTATAGATGTTGACAAGAACCTCTCTCAGCCTTCTCTTCTCCAGACTCCACAGCCCCAGGTCTCCCAGTCTCTCTTCATAGGGGAGGTGCTCAAGTCCCCCAGTCATCCTCGTAGCTCTGTGTTGGACTCCAGCAGATCCCTGTCTCACTTGAACCAGGGAGCCCAAAACTGGACACAGTATTCAAGGTGTGATCGTACCAGGGTAGAGGGGAAGAGGACCTCCCTAGATCTGCTGGACACACTTTTCTTAATAAAAATATTAAATGAATTGCCAGGAAAAAAACTGCCAACCTTGAGGAACAGAAAGACTCTCAAGATATTCCCGCAAGAACAGGTCTTATAAGGAGCAGCTGAGGGAGCTGGGGTTGTTCACTCGGGAGAAGCGAAGGCTGAGAGGAGACCTCATTGCTCTCTACAACTCCCTGAAAGAAGGTTGGAGCGAGGTGGGTGTTGGTCTCTTCTCTCTAGTGACAAGTGATAGGACGAGAGGAAACGGCATCAAGTTGCACCAGGGAAGGTTTAGATTGGCTATTACAAGAAACTTCTTCACTGAAAGGGTTCTCAAACACTGGAATGGGCTCCCCAGGTTGGTGGTTGAATCCCATCCCTGGAGGTGTTTAGAAGACACAGAGATGTGATGCTGAGGGACACATGGTTTAGCACCAGACTTGGCAGAGTTAGAAAACGGTTGGACTCGATGATCATAAAGGTCTTTTTCAACCAAAACAATTCAATTTCTATAGGTAACAGTGAGGTACAATTGATATCAAATGATGCTAGGAGTATTCACCACTTTTCACAAGGTACCTGGTACTTGCAAACTGATTTTAGAAAAGCAGGCCAGAATTATGCCTCAGTGGAGCACTGCTGAGCCCATGGGGTCAGATAACCCTTTAGTATTTATAAGGCATGGTCATAATTTGTATGGACATATCTCTGTCCATGCAGCAGTATCTGTAGCAACCTCCCTGCTGTATATGCAAAACAAATGCACCTTTATCCAGTTCATTTCAGTACTTGCAGAAGGAATGCAGAGGTGAAAATAAATGTGTAACAGCGTGTGCAGAGAGAACAGCTCCTTACACTTGTCATTCATAAACCTTCTGCAGAACTCCTGAAACGTTCCTCTGTAGCTCATGGTCCTTAGGGAGCGGTGAAATTGGTAATAAGACACCACCAAGTCTTTAGGGTTGCGAGCCATGTATATTACCTATGTCAAGGTGAAGGGGGGGGGGGGGGGGGAAATCATGTTATTGAAAGCTTTTTCCCCACCTCATTTCCCAAAACACCCAATTTCCCAAACATAAGTTTTGCCAATATAGCTAAACAAATACCATTGTGATTCAATGTCATTTTTACCTTTGAATTGCCATTATGGAGGTCTGAAGGCAAAAACCGGTATGGGAGGTGGCTCTTTAAGAGGCGAGGAGATGTCAATTCCTAAAGTAAACCAGACAAAAACATTTCTTACTGTGCATGAGTTTTTGGAACTGCCATACTTAAAGGCCTGTGCTGCACTGTACCACATTCAGAAATTCACTTCTTAAATGAATAAAGGTCTGGGATTAGAAATTTGGTCAGAGAGTTATATTTGTTTTTTAAACATCAAAAGGCTGAATAATGTATTAGGAGTTTTGTTGTTGTTTGGGAGTTTTGGGGGGGATTTTTTTAATTTCCCTATGTTGTTTTCAAAGCACTTCCATTTGTAGGACCTTCTCAGGAAGAGAGTCTAATAGTTGAAGATTCTTAGTATTAAGCTCACTTTGTTTCCAGTGATGCTTCTACTGAAATTCCTTGAAAATTATTATAAGCTTGTCCTGGTAGGGCATAAATCATGCCAGGCTGGTTTAACCCTTGCTCTCCTCCTCCTGTTGTAGGTCCAGGAGTCATAGTAGATTGAGCAAAGAAAACAATGGAGCTAGGACCTTAGCACCATGTGTCTGGTGCTGCCACTCAGTGTGCCTGGGTGGTCACATGAGGCATGAAGCTTTGAATTCATCGGGCAGAACAATGATGCTAGTGCCTATTGGCCAGTTTAATTTTCAAAATGATCTATTTAGTGGGGGGTGATTTAGAAACCTGCCTTTCTATTGACTGCCTTTCTGCACCGACCCTCCGCCGGGAGCAGTGCCCCATTTAGCGGCTCATTAACTGTGAATCTTTGCAGCCACCTGTTTGCAGCTTACACTGGCGGCTTGGCAGCAACTCAGCTCTTCTCTCCTTCCCTCTGCCTGGAATATTTTGTATTTTACCGCGGGATCATTATCATGAGTTTTGGAAGCGTCCTTGTACAGGAAACTTACTCAGGGACCAAGGCATCATGAGTACATATGCTGCAGTTGATACTAAGCCTCTGTAGCATAGTTAGAATTTTTCCTGTTTTCGTGTTCCTATTTTCCAAGTTCTGACTGTTTGAACTGTTTAATTCTGTGTTCATAAATATCCTTTGTGCAACTATTTCCTGTAGACCGAAAATCCAAAGAATATCAGGGAATTTCCCCAAATTTATGAATATGAATAATAAAAATTAATATCCATACAAACATTAAATTCATAACTTGTTATTAATATCATATCAAAGCTCCAAAAACCCTACCCCTAACGTCTTCATTTCAAAACTTTACTCTTGCAATTTATTTTATCTTCAGAATTAGGTCCAAGCAAACCAAAGGTTGATCTGAATATGTGCACATCTTTCTAACAGAGTATTCTTCTGTCATTTGAGACAAAATTGTCTTATGAAAGAAATAATTTTCCCATAGTTGAAAGCTGCCTAAATCCACGTTGGATGAAGTTGATAGCACACAGTATGGGTCTGTAATCTTGAACTTATCCTCTCACTATTGCCACCACTTATTTGCATTAAGGTAGTGCTGAGGTCTCATTGGACCTAAATACTTTCAGACTGGAGTAGGTTGATGCTGCAGTTGTCACAGACCAGAAGCAGCTCACACCTGTCTGTGCCAGTCTTAGCTAGCTCTATGAAGCCAGTACTGTAGCTGTTATAGGATGGAGCCTGGTATTTTCCTTAATCATTCCATGATATATCTAGATCAATAGTAGTTAAAGCAATGACAAGATCACACTTCTATGCCAGGCCACTTGTCTCCAAGTGATTCTTAATAGTGTGGAAGTAATTTCTTGTGGAATATTCCAGACTCTTCAAATTACACAGAGAGTCTGTAGACCCTGAGTCTCCTAAGAAATCAGATCTGTAAATTCAGAGCAGTGGGTCTGCAGATTCATAGATCTCTGTGTTTGTAGTTCCTCTTCTGCAAAGTCAGAGAAGGAATCAAAGCTAATTTACCTCACTTGGGCAGCTTATGTTTACATAAGCAAGGGAGGAACTCTTATTCAGAAAACCCACTGCCAATGTATTTAGGATATGAAGAAATGTATAAAAATGTTAAACAGTGTATAATGAAGCTTAGTAATTAAAATAACCTAATAATACTCTGAATCATTCCAACAAACTGAGCAAGTCCAGTGACAAAAAAGAACAAAGACATAGGATGAGGTGATAAAAATGAAACCAAGGAGGAAGATAGCCAAATGCTGAAAGACATTCGTTGCAATAAATTGTACCTTGATGATGTCCAGACCAGGCTGGGGGTACTCTAGGACTGGAAGTTGTTCATCTATATTCATTAGTCCAATCTCATCAGGATCAGCTCCCTGACTCACTAGATAGACCACTTCCTGGAGCAAGCCTGTGCCTGCAGAAACCAAACAATAAAAAAGAACACATTTGTATTACAGTTCTTACCTCAACAGAAGCATATGAAGGGAGACCTAGATATAGAAAAATGATAGCTTTTGTTCTTAACAGTCTGCTCTCAGCTAAGTCCAAATCCTGAAGGGGGCCTACAAGAAGGATGGAGAGGCTGTTTACAAAGATCTGTAGTGATAGGACAAGGGTCAATGGCTTCAAACTAGAGAAGAGTAAATTTACATTGAATGTTAGGAACAAGTTTTGCACCATGAGGGTGGTGGAACACTGGAACAGGTTACCCAGGGAGGTAGTCATGGCCCCAGCCCTGGAAATATTCAAGGTGAGGCTCAACAGGGCTCTGGGAAATGTGATCTAATTGAGGATGTCCCTGCTTACTACAGAGGGGGGTTAGACTAGATGACCTCTGGAAGTCCCCTCCAACCTAGACATTTCTATGATTCTGTGAAAACTGCTGTTTTGATGTAGTGTGTCTGCTTGCTCCTTTAGTTTTATTTTAAACACATGAAAATCTCATTTTGTGTCAAAAATCTGAGATTTTTCTTCATTAATAACTTAAATTTATGTTTCTGTCTCCCAGGCACTTCACCTGCAAATTGGAAAGCATTTTAAAAGAAGTTTTCCCATGTGAATGTTAGCTGTGCAAAATACAGCACTACTTTGTGGTATTTCCAGTTTAGAAATTAAAAAAAAATAAAAGAGGCAGACAGAGATAATCCAAGTTCACAAAATGCTTTGGTGGCTGTACTGGGAAACTGCCAGTGTCCTCTATTCTAAACCTGCACATTATGGACTGGATAAGCTACTAATCATATCAATGGACAGTGAGGTAGTCACAGGCTTTAGAAGCCCCAAATATGTATCTCTCTCCATTCTGAGGACATTGACAAAGCAACATTAGGTACTATAAGCCTAATGACTGCATTTAAGAAAATCAATAGGTATTCCAAATAAATGTTTGAACAGGGAAACTATTTGAAATTACCTTCAGACAGGTAGGAAACCCTAAACAAAAGGTAAACAGAAGTTAAGCAATATTTGACAGAGGCTTGTGAAGAGAAAGGCATGGGCTTTTAGTGAGATGGAGGAACAGAATGAGGAGAGATCAAAGCAAGCTAGCAGGAAAAGGACCCCACAGTTTAGATGACAAGTCATCTAAGCATGGGACGCCCTGGATACTGCAAGAGACAGAACAATTATTTAAGTCATGAACACTAAGGAAAATGTTGAGAACAGGCTGGATCAATGGGCCGAGGCCAACTGGATGAGATTCAACAAGGCTAAGTGTCAGGTCCTGCACCTGGGTCACAACAATCCCAAGAATGCTTCAGGCTTGGGGAAGAGTAGCTGGAAAGACACCCAGCAGAAGAAAAACATGGACTCAGCACTGATGAGGCCACACCTTGAGTAATGTGTTCAGCTTTCACTCCCTCATTACAAGAAAGATAGGGAGGTACTGGAGTGTGTCCAGAGAAGGGCAACAAAGCTGGTGAAGGTTCTGTAGAACAGGGCAGCTGAGAGAAGTGGAGAAAAGGAGGCTGAGGAGAGACCTTCTTGTGCTCCACGACTCTCTGAAAGGAGGCTGGAGCAAGGTGGATACTGATCTCTTCTCCCCAGTAACAAGTGATAGGATGACAGGAAATGGCCCCAAGTTGCACCAAGGAAGGCTGTGGTTGGTGTCATAGGTTGAGATTTAATTCTGCCTCATGCCAGCTTCAAAATGAAAGTGCTGGCTGGAGCAAAGTATTATGAGGCTTGAAGTTCAGATTGTAACATGAGAGGCTTCCTGTTCTGGTTGCTGCTTTTGGGTTCTGGGGTTTGTGTGTTGGCTCTTTCCTGCAGGAATGGCAGGGAGATGGCTGGGAGTTGAGCAGCACACCGAGTTTCTCCTTTATGCTGGGCTTTTTTCCTTGCCTTTCACTGTGCTTTTTCTGCAAATAGGTTAAGCTAAGGTAATTGTGCATTATGTTACCTTATTTTATATTACACTCTTATCTTAGCTCAATTCTTTATCTCAGCCTGGAGTTTTTGTGTGTTACTTTTCCCTCAGTTCTGTGTTGAGGGGCAAGCAGGCAGGTTAACTCATTTACTGTGTGTTAACCTGTAACAGAAACTTTTTCCATTGAAAGTGTTCTCAAACCCTGGAACAGGCTCCCCAGAGAGGTGGCTGAATTCCCATCCATGGAGGTGTTTAAAGGATACAGAGACATGGTGCTGGTTTAGCACCAGGCTTAGCAGATAATGGTTAAACTCAATGAACTGAAGGGTCTTTTCCAACCAATTCTATGATTCTAAACTAATGTCTGTGGAGATGTGCAAGAATCACCATTTTATGGATGAAAGCTAGTCACTTGCTGAACAGAGATTTGCAATGGAGTTATGGGAACTAACTCTGATAATCCTAGTCCATCACAAAACGTGGTCAGATCTACATCTCGAAGAAACTTTCTTAGTAAAAGGGAAAATGATAGTTCTTGAAGAGAAGGAAAAGATGACGGAAGGTAAAGAAAAATAAAAAAAGATGCAGCATTTAGTTTTATACTCCCTGGACTTCTGGCCTGGCTCCCAACAATGATTTATTTTTACTTGGGGGTTACTTTTTAAATGAAATAAAAGGATTAGGTCAATAAGTGGAAAAAAACTAGCATGTATGCATATGAAGACAAGGTTTTTCTTGGAGATCATGAGTGGGCCTTGTGCATCTCTAGTGTTTCCCATCATTTTCTTCTTGTGTTGCTGAATGCATGTGCGTGTATGTGCATGATTCACTTGGGGTGGTACAGAAAGAGTGAACAGCCACTGACAAACAAGATTAATCTGTCAGCCGTTGGGCATGAAGCACCAGATGCAACATTCCTAAGTACCCAGCAATTCAACCCTCCCTTTTTCCAGCTGAAGCAGATTCACACTTCATTCTGCAGGAAGACTGCTGGCCCTTCTTACCTCCAAGGTCATACTGCAAAAGAGATGTGATTCATTTATGTGTATCCAGTTCTAACTAAAATGCAGCCCGTCAGCATCTAAGTTACTTCAGTGCACTGTATCTGAGAAACGCTCTGCCCTGACAAGCTTTTCTGTTCATCAATACACCTCAGGAGTGTTCCAGCTGAAGGGATGGGAAACAGCTGTGATAAGCTACTGCCAGACTTTTAGAAGAGCCTTTTAAATGATCTGCATTTCTACTCTGCATAACAGCATCCCAGTCACCGCAGTTTGAGCTTGCTAGTTGGGCTGCACTATGCCTTTCTGCAATGCCTAATGATGCACAGAAATCAGGACTCCTTAAGAATCCTATCACAGCTACAGCAGCCCCTGTAATGAGTAGGGACTCATCATCTGTACTCGTTGTCAGGGCCACTGCCTCAGCAACAATAGCAAAAGTCAGTTCATGGCCATACTGCCTCTGCTTATCACTAAGTGTAACTGCTGCAGCAGCAACCAGACAGCATTGCAAGACAGCCCAAACCTTGAAACATCACAGCTACTCCTTTCTGCTTCTATGCATTAGAAGTCATCAAATAAAGCCTCTGTAGGAGGGAGAAATATTCCTTAGTGCAACTGTTCTTTGGTTCCTCTCATTAGTTTCTGGCCAGTGGCACACTCCCATGCAGCCAGCAAAACTCATAGATTTGTTCAAAGTGAAATGGCAGATACAAAACCATAAAATTTCCTGTGAAACTTTGCTTCCTTACATGGTTTCTTATGTAGTTTATATCAGTTTACTCCCTTCTGTAACAGCTAACATGGGACAAACCTGCAGCTCAAGAATGCATAAGTCTTTGGCAATATTTCTCTTATTTACCTCTTCTCTGAAAACCACATGGAAAAAATAAATACTAATGTTAGCATTAACAGTCTTCTAGCACTCCTACTTAGTTGCACCTAGTTCGATTTACCAATGTTTGACCAAGTTTCAGCTAGTACAGTGCACCAGACCCATTATCATTCCAGTTCTTTAGGGCATCAGTAGATGCTCATTAAAAATGAGGGCTGCTGAAGCTGTTAGCTTGGCTTAGCAACTCCCCAGACAGATGTTCTAACTGCCTGCAAGCTCCTTCCCCTTTCACCAACTTCACTGTATATCTGCAGGGAATCATGATAGCTTCATCTTCATCCTACAGTAAGTGGAAGGAAAACTAGAGTTTTCCATTAGAAGAAAACAATTTCCAAACCATTTCCTCTTGAGGTCCACATGTTCAAGTTCTCTTACATCTTGGAATTCCAACTGGCTTAAGAATAATTATTTTAATTATTAGGGTTTTAATTAAAAAAAAATACATACTTTGATATCTTATTTTGCAATTCTGTTCCTAGAAGAGACTCAGGATTCCAAATAAAGACTGAAATTGTGATGTTATATTGCCAATATAACAGTATTTCCAGTAAACTTCAATAAGCAGAATCTTGGATTTTTAGACTTCTTAATCAGTTTCTTTTTCCACTTGCAACTACTGGCTTTTAAACCAAGCACAGCAGTCTAAATTCTGCTTATCCTTCACTAGACTTATATCAGAAAATGCAGGCATGGGTCCATTAAGATCTGAGTCATGCTTTGAATGTGTTTCACTAGAGGCTATAAACAGCAAATTATTTAGGACTAAAATGTACTTTCTATTTGGTAAAAAGGTTGTCAGTGAACTGTTTACATATGTGTATTATCCATAGAACTATTACTGCTATGTATAATACAGTATCTTAAAGCACTGCTTTAATGAACTGGTTACAAAGCAGCATTATTTTCAGCCAGTGCATTAGCACTGATTTTAAAAATGGCCTGAGTCCCAGCTCTCTCTTACATTAGCAAACCAACTACTTAATAGAGGGCAGGATGAAGAGTGCAGAACCAGCCATAGTGCATCTCAGATCAGGCATTGACTGCTGAGGCATTTCCACTTCCATACAGCAGGGCAGGCACTGCAGTATATTTCATGCCTAAACATCAACAGAAGCATCTTCACACTCTTGAACTTGCTAGATCCTAAAGCTAGAGCAACACCAGTGAAAAAAAAACCACACCAGGGCCTGTCCTGTGGGGGAGCCAAACTCAAATCCACAGAGATCAATTTCCCAAAACAAAGCAGCCTAATAATAGCTTTATGGGAATAGTCTCTGGCTCCATCTATCCCCCACTCTATGCTGAGAAGCAACACTGTCTCAGGGAGAGCAAAACTGTCAGGGAAGATGCTAGCAAGGAAACAGTATGGATGACAGCCTGTCTAGTGTACTAGTTTACTAGTATAGCCATGGTGAAGCAGGTATCTGCATCGTCCACATTGCCTACTTCTGAATTTATAAAACCAGAAGAAAAATACCTCGAGGTTCCCATACTCCCTGAGCATTGCATCTAAACTGTGGCTATTCCAACTTGTCCTAGCACACACAGGTCCACAAGGCAAAGGACTCTTGTTGAAGACAGCTAGGACAAAAACTCCTTCTTCCCTATCCCTCTCAGTAAGCCACAACATCCTTACATGCACTGCAACAAGGACTAAGTAGTGTACTAACAGCTCTAAGAACTATGAGTTGGTCCATAGATTGCTCAAAATCTAGAGATTAAAAACAAGCCATTAGTTTGTCTTTATTTGCCTTCTGATTTATGAGTCATGATTTGTGTCTTCCTACTTGTCTCCACAACAAGGATTTCATCATATCTAGGTGTCCCAGATGTTGTTACAGGCACTGTAACACTGACAGTGGATATTGGCTGGTAATTGGTATTTTTTAGTATCAGGTATTCAAAGGGCAAAGTGTTTTACTCTTCTCTTTAAGCTTTATCTGGGCTGGTAAAACATGCCAGTGATCATGGATGTTCATCATGTCTGTCTGTATCAGATGTCACTACGAATTAAGCCATTTGTGTGAAGTTATTCCAATTCACTTCATCAGTTGAATTAGCTTAAGTTTCTATTTTTTTTAATCAATTCACTTAGCAAATTTTGCCTGGGACAAACCAGAATGCCTCCACACAAAATACTCTGCAGGTGATTCTCTAAGAGAAATGACAAACAGCAGGCTAAGGACACTAATACTCTGCACTAGTGCAGATACTTTTGAAAGAGGACATCTACTCTTAGATGATTTCTTTCAGTTTCCACTCACCAATCAAACATGCTCCTATGGTGTAAGACAGCATGACACTTATCATGCTAAATAAAAATTTTAAGAGTGTAGTATAACATGTCAGGAACATGAAATAACAGATAAGCCTGCTTGCTCCCTTACCAGCCGTCCAACAGAATGACATCCCTTTTCACCTTCCCCACACTTATTCAAGGTTCACCAGGTCTAGAGTCAACCCAGTCTGTTCAGTTGTTATCTTTTTAACCAGGCTCCTCCTTTTGATGGACATCCTCATGACTCAATTCCAAGGCACCATGCCTTTCATGACAACAGTGTGAGCACGTAGAATTGTGCAGTCGTACCAAAGGGTTGGCCAACAGGACAGTAATTCATGGGGAAGGGAACTTTTATTGGCCAATATATGAGGCAAATTGTGTCTCAAACATCCTAAAATTATCTGGCAAACTTTGGCCATATAAACTAACAATGGTACCTCCTCATTGTGACGAGCAAAAGGTGTACTAACAAATTTTCCAATCTCACCTCCTCTCTGAAGCATACATAAGAAGGTACATGTCTTTACCCCAATCTTACCTCAGTTGTATCCAGCTCTCCTGCTTCTTCTGGCAGTCCTATTTTCCCAGTCTTTTAAAGCCTATATCAAAAACATATCTAAATTGCATCATACATTACCGCAGCAGGAGCTCACTGAATCACCAACAGAAAGTTCTCCCACTGGGTCTAATTTCCCTTCATTTTCATACAGGTGACAAAACACTGTATCAAGGAGAACTATGCAGAAAAGAACTTTGCTGTAACGACAAGCCATTGTTTTTTCAAGTCCCTCTCAAGGACTCCATTATGTTGAAGAGAAATGTATAGTTATCCTTAGCACTACTGATTTCTAGGACAACTCTATCACTTTCTGTGTTCTGTTCTGCAGAGCTGTAGCACAGTCTGTGGCTAAATGCAGAGCCTCATAGTGAGCTCTACTGATTGAAATGAGATCAGAAGGCAGGAGACAACAGGATACTCACATGAGAAACTTGTGTTGAGGTAGTTATCATACCCTTTGCTGTGAAGACATTCCTCTCTCCATATGGTGTAAGTGTACTTCAGAAAATGCCTGTCATGACTCAAAATACAGTTCTGTGCCTCAGTTTCAACCACTTCCATGGAAATTGTTAGGTAAAACCTGCCTACATGTTAATGTGTATTTGCATATAGTAAGTGGTTAAATTGCAAGAAGGCAGCACACCAATAATGTAATATGAAACCTCTGCAGATAATGCAAAAGGAAAAAAAAGAGGCGTATTTTTGTTTCAAAATCTCAAGAAACATCATTTGCACACAATGGGTGAAACTACACAGCCTGTTTAGTCAGCTATTGGTTGTCTAAGGTCAGGGAGAAAAGCATTTGGTCTCAGACAGAATTCTCCTCAAATTAAAGCTGCCCTAAGCAAAAGCATTTTTTGCAAAGTACCTATGCCCTCACCATATTTAGCACACAGTCATTCCTTCTATCTGCTCAACTGCAGTTTTAGGTAAACTGCAGCCTAAACTGCTGCTCTTCAGAATTAGAAATGAATGGAGTACAAGAAGGGATCAGTCAATCTAGATCACCACAGGTTGTCTCAATATCTCAGCAAATTCCTTGAAGAGAACACTATTTCTGAAAGAAAGTACTGGTAATTCAACAGAAGTACTGACACTGATCATTGTGCACTTTAGCTATATATGCACGGAGTAACCCAATTTTAGCGATGCCTGTACATGTTCTGTGCTACTGTGGCACCCCTGACCAGCAGTAAATAGGCTTTTAACTGGATGGTTAACTTGGGTTTATGATTTCCTTGCATCAACAGGACACTGGAATGCAGCCAACATACTGCCAAATCTGGATGGCTGCACATATAGTCAGGATGTGTCGTCTGAACATGAGTCTCATCTCACCTGCTTCATGTTTGTCTCATTGCCTTAATTTATTACTCATGCAATGAAGGGTTAATTCAGCACTACTGTCTATATCCCATGTGGTGATCTGATGTCTACACATCACCTGGAACTGGCAGCCTTTTAAAAGATGATGGCCTTCAAATCCTACACTATAAAAAGCAGGTTGGTAACGGCATGAAGTCAGGTTGTGTTTTTTTAATTAGAGAAGGGTTTTGGCATTTAGTGACAAAAATATCTCCTCAGTTATTTATCCAGTTGTTTCTCCTGCTGTACTCCTTTTGCTTTTGCTATCTCAATTGCTGCCTCAGACTTAACTAGCTAAGCTTCTACTACATACTTTCAGCCCCATGATACGTTTCCTTTCTCAGTACTCCTTCACTCCCCTCCCAATGGCTTCTCTAAGCCTACCAGCCCAGTTTGGTTAAGATATTGCAATAATGGACCATTTCCTCTGCCATGCTGTCTTGTCTGCACACACAGCAAAACACTTCTCTTGCTTCTGAATCTGCAATATATTACAAGATTAACACGTGACATAAAGGGGTTTTCTTTTGTAAGAGTCTACGGAAGACTGGTATACAGAACCATCATTATTTCAGGTCTTCTGCCTCAACTTCCTGGATTCTTCAAGGTGTTAGAGAACCTCTGAATAAAGTCAAAGTGATGAGATGCTGGGTGGTACATGTTCCCTGTTCACTGTTCACATTTCTACATACTTGCATTGTTATGTGCTCTGCTTTAATAACTAGATGCTTAATTCAATTTCATATCCATTTTTCTGCTACTTTCTCTGTAAAAATATAGATGGTAAGTGACCTCCTTTGTCCAGAGAATTGCTTGACCTTATACATGAGAAAGAGTGGTAGAGAAGAAGCACATCCACATGTCTCCACTAGAAAAATGCAGACAAAAAGATAATAAGACTTACCCAAGGTTACACAATCTGTAACCAGAAAAGTCATATCACATGCCCAGTGTACAAAACCTTGCATCACTGGTAAAGCAGCACTGATGGGACAACGCAGGGGGTAGTTTCTTCCCCTCAGCACAGGGTGTATGAATCCCCAATGTATCCAAGATGATGTAAGTATTCATTTAATAAAATTCTGCATAATAAGAATGAAAAATGATGGATGCTTAATCTAATTCAGTGCAATGTTCAAACATTTTGCTTCCTTTCATTATTTTCACTATGAAAGATGAACATTAACATGAAATGAGAATGGCTGTCGGGTTTGGCTGATTTACATTATTTTCTAATTCTTTAGTCTTTGAGGTCATTATCATCTAAACCAGACAACAGTGATTTCACATGTCCAGAACATGTATTTCACATAAGGTGCAACGTTTGTTTTTTCTTTCTTCCCCTCAGCCTGCTTTCAAAAAGCACGTTGCTTGAGTTTTGCACTGCTTCACAGCATGGAAGCAATTTTGCTGATTTGCAAAAGACCCAGCAAAACCAACCAGGTAGCTGCAATCACTTGTTCTGTCTCTCGTAACATCTCTTCACTGGTTTGATAAAAGGCTCATGAAAGAAACAGTGTTAGGTAGATAACAAAACCAACTTTTCCTTAATGACATATTTTTCTTCTCCAGCTTTATTCTATGTTTGAGGCACATAAGGACCTATTCAACTCTACTGCCACCAAAATAATTCAAATGCATCAGTGGCAAACTTAGAATTGTCTTCAATTACTTAGTATTTAATGTTTTTATTTCTCATTTCTCTGCCTAGCAGTATTTGAGTCAATATCAGAAGGTATTTTGAGCTATACATAAATAAAACAAAATATATACCCTTTTCAAAAAGACTTTCAAAGCACAGGAACCCAGTGTCCCTGAATCCCAGACACACTTGTCTACAGGTGTTGCTTTCTGCACCTAACTGGTCCTCAATGGAATGAGTTTAAGCAGAGTATTTATTCTTGTAATCAGTGGAAGGAACATGACTGCAATCACCAAGAACGTGAAATCAGATTGAAATAAGGACCTTATATGTCAGTTTGTGAAAGGAATGGACAGCTCACAAAACCTATTTCCATCATCCAAAGCACTTTGCTGTTCTCCTGTTTGTGCAAGAAGTCCATCTTTCTGGCCAGCTGGTATGAGAACTGATGCACATTTGTATGGCATTACAATGGAACAATACCTGAGCTTTATAAATTACTTAAGATAAACCAAGTAACTGTGATGTTACTGCAAAGGAGAAAAAGCTAATACTATGTTCTGATTGTAAATATTTCCTTACTTGCTTAGCTACATTCATGAAACTGTAACAGAGCTTTCCTATCTTTCCTTGTCACAGGGAAGAGCTTCTAAGTGTGCCTAACACTGTCTCAAAAACTAGGTATCAAAGAACAATAATCTGTGTATTTTGTGTAAAAAACCTCTTGATTTTCAAACCAACCTCATGATCTCTCAAGGAATGCCAGTAATATTCATGTTCATTCTTTAAATGAAAATGTATTAATCTCAAGGTGTCAAAATCCTACACAGAGAGTAGGACTACAAATAGCATAGAATAGCAGAATTCAGCTCTTGCACAACTGCAAAACTGTTGTTACAAAATAATGACAAAACTCCTGGGAGGAGTTCCATATGACACCATAGGAAATGAGGGCAAGTCAACTAAACACACAAACATCTATGTGCACGTTCACATTCACTGAGGAGCCACACATATAGGCCATTGCCATACCTCTGCAACTCACCACAGCTGCCTCAGGTCACTGTCTGACAGCTCCCAGCCTAGAAACTCCCACATCTTAGGCACATCCTTGGGTAACCTTTCAGTCCAATTCTCCTCTCACTTGTGACTGCACAAATCAGGACTGACTGTCAGTAGTGTTGGACCTGTGTGTATCTGGGTGGGTGGTAAGAACTGGATTCATTATGCTTGGGCTTGGCAGTCTGTCACATCATGCAGAGACTACTAGTACTCATTAGCTAGTCAGACAGCAAGCCTAGTACATCTTAGCTAGTTAGGCAGCACTGAAAAAGTACAACTTAACCAAGCCATAACTGGGGTATGCTTACAGACAGGTAACAGAGGACACAGGCACTGTGATACACTAATATAGTATTAAATGGACATAGTTCTGTTCAGCCCTGTCACCTACTCACTGATTGCTATGGCAAGTAACTGCAGATATGTGAGCTGATGGGTTAGATGTCTACAGCACAGGTCATGTGCGGCCATGTAATCTCAGTCAAGCAATAACTGTCTTTATATTGAATAATAAGAGTATTATTGTGCAATACAATAATGCTTAAATAACCAGAAACTAATCTTACTGGTAAGTATAACCTCACTGTCAAGAGATTTTTATAGTCTGAGGAAAGTATGAAAGGTAGGATTGCACAAGATTAACAAAGCAAGACTTAACACAAAGCACAGTCATCTAGGACATTTTCATTGTGGTGTATCTTAAATCAAGACATTTTGCCAATAAATTTTTATAACATGATGCCATAGACTGCTAAGACTGATTGGAAGGTGAAGGTAACAAAACACGAGGCAAGAGGTAAGAATTCCTTAAGCCAGTTTCATAGTCAAAGAAAATCTATGTGTCTATATCCCCAATGGTTCATGAGTCTCTTTGCCTTAGGTGTCCTAACTTGTGAGTGCTGGTTCTGATCAAAGAATATTGATGTTGGTGAGGAGAAGTCTATTAATTTCAGTGGAGAATCAAGCAAGAAAAATGTAATTTACACTGTGCCCTCTATATCTGGCTCACAGTCCAGCAGCTGTGATTGTCACTGCTTTGATGGCCGATGGATCAAACAACTTACTCCCCACAGCAGAAGAAAACCCTGAGGCACAGAGTGTCCCTGATACTGAAAGATTAACAGGGATTAAATGGAGGATAAAAGAGTGGTATGCATGCAGTGGGAGCAGCATGCAGAACAGGAAGACAGAAAACCCACAATGTACGCAATGCACTTTACCAACAGATGCATTGAGGAACATGACCACCTTCTGTACATACAGAATCTTTTAAGCAAATAAAATAATAGGCAACTCAGTTTAACTTTCTTTGGTTCATTTCACACAACACCAGAGGTAAGCATTAAAGAATTTGAAAGAGGAGAACTCAATGATTGTACACACAGGAAATCTGTCCTTGTGCTTATTCACAAATTTGGCTTGATGAAGTGCCAGCATCAAAGTCATCATACTAACTACGGGCTAATATATAGTTATAAAAATCCAGTGCTGCAAAGAAAATTCAAAATGCTATCTATAAAAACATACAAAACGCCTCCAGGCAGGTAAAGGCCAGATCCAGCACCTGCTCTCCTGACCTGCTGTCCAGAATTAAATGCAGTTCTTACGAACTGGCTGATATTTGCCCAACAACTGACATTTTCCCCACACATAGATCTCCAGAACATTATTTGGCAAAATAATCACCACGGGAGCAACTCATTTTCTCAAATTACCAGTTTTGCAAAAGGCATTTATTTGTGGGCTTTGACCCATGAATGCAAAACTGACATTCATTCAGATACATAAAAGGTGATATTAAGAGAGCTATTGCACAACACTTATGAGAAAAGCAAATGATGTACAGTCAGGGGTTAGCATCATAGCAAAATACGAAGTGGACCTGGACTCAATACTATAGGGATTGATTTAATCCCACTGAAATCACTGACTTTGTAACAGACATCTCATCTAGCTCTTGCCATGGTGACTGGGAGAATACTATGAAAGAATTTTCCTGTTCATTAATTCTGTAGTTTAAGTCCTTAACAAAGAATTTTAATTTTGAAGTAGGGTACAAAAAGCCCACAGTATGAGAGGGTTCAAGAAAAGCTGTGACAGAGGCACGGTTTCCTGTGAACATTGCATCTCTATCTTATCTATGAAGCTATCTGTTGCATAAGCTCCAATTACTTAATGCTATACAGAAGAGTATTCCATTATACAGTGACAGCTACTGTCAGTCTCAGCCTGGCTATTCTATACTACAAAGCTACACGGAAGATGAAACCTGTGACTTCATTTCAAAAGCAGTAGCACACCTTGTTTTAAATTATGGCTGTTATATGCACACTTACCTATTACATGTCTAAATGAGTCTCTGGGTTTTAGCCACAAGCATCTCCTAGTCCAGCAGGTCCCAAAAGCTGTTACCATTGATTACATGCAGGTGTTAAGAATAATTAAAGATATAAGGAGTAGCATTATTCAGGCATACATCAGTGGAAGTCACATTAAAGCAGAGTCATTTTCCATTATGCTTATTACATTATTCCCAGTAAGGCCACTAATACATTAAATTGTCTACCATTATTGGACCAGCTTTTCCCTGGGTCACTCCCAATCTACTACCATCTGTAACTACATCCAAGAACCATCTCCATGTCACATGTTTAGAGCTGTATCATCTAGTCTTGCAGAGTATCATGTCTTCAAAATAGCATACATACTACTTTGCTGAGGCAGTCCTAACCCTATAAACCACTTGTGTATTTTCTTTGCCAGATAAATCAGCATATGGTCAACAGCTACTGATAGAGCTTTCTGCTGTTAAGATTGTTTCATAGGGATCAGTAAGAGCTAGAAGCTCTGGCCTCTTGCACATCTAGCAGACAGAATTGTTTATGTATTTTCCAATTTGAGCAGACGGAGAGTGGTGAAACACTGAACAAAACAGATTTCTTTAAGAACAACAAAAAAGTTTTCCACTGAACCCATATGACATTACTGAGTGGTTCTGTTGTCAAAAATCATCTTGAAATTTTGCTTGAATGTAATTTCATAATAAAAAAACCAGATAAGTGGTCCAAACCACATTATAGCTTTAAAGATTAACAAAAAAAGAAAAAAAGCTGAAGTATTTCACCCCAAATAATTACATTTTGTGCATGAGATCTGTTGTGTAAATATACTTCTTTTGATTACAGCAACATTATGAAAATTAATAATTGGCTCCCATAAACTGAAAAATCTTTGTCAAGGCTACTGAGAGACAGGAAGACAAATTGTTGGGTTAGTGCAGAGGAGCCTCAGATTGACAGATGTATAGAATGGTTTGGGTGGGAAAGGACCTTAAAGATCAGCTAGTTGTAATGCCCCTACCATGGGCAGGGATGCCTTCCTCTAGATCAGTTTGCTCAAGGACTCATCCAAATTGACCTTGAACACCTCCAAAGAGGGTGCATGCATGACCTCCATGGGCAACCTGTTCCAGTGTCTCACCACCCTCACTTTAAAGAATTTCCTAACATCCAGTCTAAATCTGCCCTCCTCAAGATTAAAGCCATTCGCTCTCACCCTATCACTACAAGCCCTTGTAAAAAGTCCCTGGCTTTCTTGGAAGACCTCTTCAGATAAGGGAAGGATGCCATATGCTCTCCCCATTGCCTTCTCTTCTCCAGGCTGAACAGCTCCAACTCTCACAGCCTGTCCATATAGGAGAGGTGCTCCAGCCCTCTGATCACCTTCATGGCCCTCCTCTGGATCCACTCCAGCAGCCTAATGTCCTCTTTATACTGGTGGCACTGGAACTGGATGCAGTGCTCCAGATGGGGTTTCACAAGAGCAGATCAGAGGGGGAGAATCACCTCTCTCATCCTGCTGGTTGCACTTCTTTTGATGTAGCACATGGATGCCTTCTGGGCTGCAAGCACACACTGCTGGCTCATGTTGAGTTTTTCTTCAGCTGACACCCCAGAGTCCTTTGAGACTGCTCTCAAGCAGTCTATATTTGTGCTTGGAATTGCCCTGACCAGGTGTAGGATCTTGCACTTGCTGAACTTCATGAGGTTGGCTTGGGCCCACCTCTCAAGCCTGTCCAAGACCCTCTGGATGGCATTCTTTTCCTCCAGCATGGCAACCACACGGCTTGGTGTCATCTGCAAACTTGCTACGGACGCACTGAATTCCACTGTCCATAGTGCTGTCAAAGATGTTTAACAGCACTGGTGCCAGTACTGACCCCTGAGGGGCATTACTCCTCCATTTGGACAGTGCCTATCCCCAGTCAGCAGACCAGGTAACTAATTGAGAAGCCCTGAATAAGGCACCAAGCTCTAAGCTGTATAGGATCAGCTGGCAAAACACATTCCAAGGGACTCAGACTTTATGTCACCCTGAGGTGAAGCTTGCAGACATTATCATTGTGTTCTAGAGGCTATTCCCACATAAGAACATTAGACTCCTCAAGACCTAAGCATTCTCATTCCTGGCAAGTAAAATACTGTGGCACCCATTTTGATCCCAAAGCTGCTCCCCCAGCTCCTCCGTACAATGCTGTACCTTCAGTTTTGGTGCCCCAGTTCCAAATCTTCCTTTTCATTCTTCCATAGTGGATGTTAGCAAATCCTCTTGTAGCAGACACTAAATTTTGTAAGCACACAGCTCCCTGTCATTGACCTCAACTGGAGTGCCAAGAGGCCTAATAGGACATCCTGTACAAGCTGGCTTTCCATGGCCAACTCTACAGTCACCAAAACTAAGCTACTGCCCAATGACGTATTAGTTATAACTGTGCTTGGCTGCTGGAAACTGGGGTTAGCTGAGGATATTTAACAATCTGCCAATATGAAGTTGTGGTGCTATACTAACACAAGAACACTGTAAACTCACATTTGCAAAACTGAAATCTTAAAAACTGAAAAATATTTAATAGTGTTCTTGCTGCACCCTGGAAATGTAAAGACGGTTTAAAGAAACAATAAGATGCAACTGCTCCCAATCCCATTTTGAAGGCTACCTGTCTACATACTATCCCTTATCTGATGTCTCACTCTATCAAGCTCAAGCCAGTTTTAACAGCATCATTAGTGATGAAATTAAAACATGGTAAGACAAATATTTGAAACAGCTTGAGAAATTATAACATAGATGCTGCACTATAGAAAATGTACACATTTGAAGAGGCCCCCCAAGAAACAAATAAAAAGTCAGCCATTCATACAATAAAGTCAGAAATCTACAACACTCAAACATCATTTTACAAGGGTATTTCCAGAGCTAACATCTGTTATCACCAGTGGACTTTGAATTTGCTAGAAAGACATCATCATATTGTCATGAAAACAGTCACTCAAGAATGCACTTAATAAGGAAAAGCCTATCTGGTTTTATCAGATGAGTAGCAAAGCTACCATATTGGCTGCCTCTTTGCAGGCAGCACTATATCCACATCTGGTTAAACACTTTTACTTGGAAACACAGAGGATAAGGAATCAAGAAATGCTCTGTTTTCTGCAGAACAGGTTTTATAAGGAGCAGCTGAGTGAACTGAGGTTGTTCAGTTCAGAGGAGGCTGAGGGGAGACCTTCTCACTCTCTGTAACTACCAGAAAGGAGGTCGGAGCAACTTAGCGTCAGTCTCTTCTCCCTAGTAACAAGTGATAGGACAAGAATAAATGGCCTCAAGCTGCACCAAGGGAGGTTTAGGTTGGCTATCAGAAGAAAGTTCTTGATGGAAAGGGTTCTCAAACACTGGAATAGGCTCTCCAGGGGAGGTGGTTGAATCCCCACCCCAAAAGGTGTTTAAAAGACAGAGTGCCGTGGTGCTGAAGGACATAGATTAGCATCAGACTTGGCAGTTAAGATAATGGTTGGACTCAATGATCTTAAAGGTCTAACCCAAACGATTCTATGATTCTAAATCCAGACACCCTAACAGTATAAACAGCCAATGGATGTATTTACTGCAGAAATTCACACTTCTACTGCTATCTGGAGATATTTCTGGCAATTAAGATAGCGTGGCGGGGATGTACTTTGAGCACATGTTCTCTCAGAAAGATCTGGGTGGATGCCTCAGGAGCACAAAACCAAGGGCTGTGGAGCAGACAGTAAACCTGCAGGTCAAATTAGAAATCCACACATAAGCTATGTATGTTCCTCCTTCTCTATACATAATGCTGAGCAATATTTCCCTTGCCTGGAGGAGCAGCGCCTTTATCCCCAAGAAGTTGCCAGCAGGCACCAGGATTGCCGAGGCGAGGACTATCAGCTGCAGCGCCTGGTGCCGATTTGTACCTAAACCCGGTGGGTACGCCCCGGGGCAGGGTCGCCCTACTAGCGCCTGGGCCCAGGGCGGGCAGTGCCCTCAACTCCAAGGGTCTTCATGGGCCGCCGCTCCGAAGCACAACCCCTGGATTGCACAGGCGGGTGCCAGCAGGGTGCAGGCCTCGCCCTGGCCTCCTGCGAGGGCTCGCCGCCGCCGCGCACCGCCCGCCGGGCGGGGACGACCTCCAAGGGCCCGGGCCCGAAGGGGGAANCTACCTGATTTGGGGTAGGTGACAATCCAGACGTCGCTGTCCCTCACCGGGAAATTGGCGATCTCCTCCATCTTTCCCCTGCAGAACGGCGGCAGCCGCACCCCATTGTACTCGAAGTACTTGCTCTCGAACTCCCCGGGCGTGCTGGGGGTCTCGGCTTCGCTCTCCGCCATCCTGCCGGCCGCCGGGGCGGTGGGGGCGGTGGCGCGGACGCTTCAGCGGGCGGGAGGGCTGGCGAGCGCGGCAAGCCCCTGCCCCCGGCACGCCCCGACGCACACAGGAGGCGGGAGCGCGGAGCCGGCGCGCGCTGATGTCATGCGCGGCTCTAACGCCCGGTAACGGCGGGCGGGCTGGGGCTGTCTGCTGTCCCCTCACTGAGGCCCTCTCCTTCCCGGGCGGTCGCCTCTCGTCAACGGCGAGGGACGGAGGGAGGCACCTGGCAGCGCCGCTTACCATCTCAGCCCGCAGGGCTGCGCGGTGCTGCTGCAGTGCCGCGGCCCAGCCTCGAAGAGGGCAGAGAGAAGGCTTGGGGGAGGGAAGAGACTGCAGAAGAGGGGGATCTGCTTATCCCTGTCCTTTCACTGAGCCCAGGCAGAATGCATGGAGGGGACCGGAATGTTAACAGAATGAGTAAGGGGGCACGGACCCACCTTTTTCAGCAACACAGGTATTTTGCTTCCTGCAGTATTCAATTTAAACCTGATGAGTCTTTACAAATAAAGGCATTACAATATGCAGCCTGAAATAATAATAGCAAAAGTAGGAATCAATAAAGAGCAGAAGATGGGAATTGCTGGAAAATGTTTTCAAATGTTGATCGACTGGGGCTGTTTGTGCCATGTCAGCGATTTGACCTCATCCTTGCTGCCTGTGATTAACAGAGCCGTTGCAGCTTTGTCAGTGAAGCCTCCCCATGCCTCTTGCCTTAACAACAAGGTGGCCTTCAAAACAGCAGAAACCAGGAGTAACTGGACACAGCCTAAGCTTTTGAGCTTTTATAGGGTATGTGCACACTTAAAAAGGTAACAGATGTTAACTTCTCCACTCGGGGAGGTCTAAAGCCAAATTTTAGTGAACACGCAATGTATGATGCAGGGTGTAATACATGTCAGGGGGGAACATGTAGTAGGGGACCAGGCAGTCTGCACGTTCCAAGTACTTCAGCCAGTGGGGAAAGGAAGAGGGGAATTTAGAATGAAAAGAGGCTGTGTCCTCCAGCCCTTTGAGAGACCCCACAGGGATATACCCCACGGACTCTATTCAAGTGAAGTTTTACAGGACTCCTCTCTCTCATGTGAACACTAATGTCTAGTGATGAAAGCTTTCCATACAAACCCATATCTGTTTTGATGTTTGGGGTTTTTCACACAATAAACTCTTCATTCTAGTTCCCTCTTCTCAAGATCCAGGATTACAGAATCACAGAATGGTAGGGGTTGGAAGGGACATCTGAAGATCATCTAGTCAAACCCTCCACTAGACCAGGATCACCTAGAGTAAATCACAGAGGAACATGTCCAGGCAGGTTTGGGATGCCTACAGAGATAGAGACTCCACAACCTCTCTGGGCAGCCTGTTCCAATGCTCTGCCATCTTCAAGGGAAGAATTATTTTACCTTCTGTTTCTATGGAACCTTCTGTGTTCATTGTCCCTTGTCCTGTCACTGGACACCAGTGAGAAGAGCTTGACTTTTTGCCACCTCTCTGTATCTGGTAGGGTAACAGCTTTCATTACAGTATGAAACATCTTGCAGTTGGACTCAGGCCTGAGCACCCAGCCCCTTCTTATGCAGGCACACAGTACATCCCCTGCCAATTATAAATTGCTCCCTGGACTTCACAGGCTGCTGTCAGAGCTGACTCATAGACAGAGAACTGTTGGAGAAAGTCCAACAGAAGGCCACAAAGATGTTGAGGGGATTGGAGCAGCTGTCTTAAAAGGAAAGACTTGAGATACCCGGGGCTCTTTAGTGTGGAGAAGACTGAAAGGAAATCTAATCAATGTTTATAAATATTTAAAAGGTGAATGTTAAGAGAATGGGGCGACGCTCTTTTCAGTGATGCCCACTGATAGGACAAGGGGCAGCAGGTACAAACTAGAACACAGGAGGTTTAAACATAAGGAGAAACTTCGTTACTCTGAGAGTCCTGGAGCACTGGAACAGGCTGGCCAGAGAGATTGTGGAGACTCTTTCTCTGGGGACTTTCAAAAGCCACTTGGATGCATTCCTGTGCAATCTGGTCTAGGTGAACCTGATCTGGCAGGAGGTTGGATTAGATGAGCAGGGGACGTCCCTTTGAAATTTCTACCATTCTATGAGTCTGTAAATTACTCTGTTTGGTGGTCATCAGGCAGCAGAAACCACCCCTATCCCAAGACTGGTAGTCTGGTTAGTGAGAATGCAGCCCTGCCAGCACTGTGACTGTTGTCTCCTCATCCCTCAATTACAGCAGCTCCAGGCTCTTGACAGCACAGATGAGGCCTGGGGCAGAACTCCTAGAGTAGTCCCAGGATTTCAGGTCATTTAAGGTCTATTGGTGCCTGATGGGAAGGTATAAAAACTCTAACCTCCTTTAAAAATCTTTTAGTGGTACAGAAATGAGGACTATTTTGGCTGTTAGGTCTAGCACAAATGAAAAGCTAGTAGCAGTTCAATGAAATTAAGATTTCTGCTATTTCCAGGTTGGTCAGTGAAGAGTTTTGGTTTACTTTACTTTTATTTGCCTTTCAACAGCCACTTTATTTTGTGTTCAATTCTGTAGGCTTCTGTGATTGTTCAAAAGTGTTACAGAAGTTCTTTGGAAGCTTCAGATACAAAGTGTCTGTAGCAGATGTGCATTTGAAAGAAATGGAATAAGCATACAAAGAAGCAGTAAAGCAAGGGGAAAGAGTGTAATGAAATGGAAAGTACATGTTTTAAAATTCTAGAGAATAAATTACAGATAATTTCAGTTGAGTTTACTGATTTGTGAACAGCAGCTAGCTAGAGGTTGTATTTTCTTTTCCAACTGTCCCCTCTACAGGAAAAGCAACAGTGGAAACAGCTGAGGGCATCAACTGCTTTCACCCTTTACAGTTTCATCTGCCAGTATACATAAATCAATGCTTTTACTATAGTTTGCTTTGATCATATTAATAACAAACTGCAGGCATTAAAATTATGGTTAGAGCAAGTAGGAAATATCCACCAAAAACTAACATAAAAAGTTTAACTAAATAGAAATGGTTTGCTGGAATGTACAAGGTTGAAAACAAAACAAAGTAAAACAAAAACCTCACAAAGCCTCACACACACCCACACACACCTCAACCAACAAACAACAAGACCAGAGAGAAAACTTCACCCCAGAGTCAGTGGTTGACTAGGAAAAATTGCCCTAGAAGCTGATGATGGAGGCTCAAGTCCCTGTGATACTTAGTTTTGAGTCAAGACACGGAAATCAGAATTGTCTGTTGACATCTACAAGGACTTTTCCAATTTAAAATAAAGAACTTTTTTATTAAAAGTGGATTGAGAAGAACAACAAGCAGCTGGGCAGTCAGTATTCTGTATTTTAAGCTAGTATTGCAAATTCAGAAGCAACTGGCATTCTTGCACTGGTGTCTGATCTGTTCCTGCCTATGGTCTTATGCATCAAGAGAAGTGTGGCCAGCAGGGCGAGGGAAGTGATCCTCCCCCTCTACTCTGTACTGGTGAGACACCACCTGGAGTACTATGTCCAGTTCTGGAGCCACTATTATGAGACAGATATGGATGTGCTGGAAGGTGTCCAGAGAAGGGCCACGAGGATGATCAGAGGGATGGAGCACCTCTCCTATGAGGAGAGACCTAAGGGAGTTGAGCCTGCTCAGTCTGGAGAGGAGAAGACTCCCAGGTGACCTTATTGTGGCCTTTCAGTATCTTAAGGAGGCCTACAAGAAATCTGGGGAGGGACTTTTCAGGATGTCAGGTAGTGATAGGACTAGGGGGAATGGAACAAAGCTAGAAATGAGTAGTTTGAGACTGGACATTAGGAAGAAGTTTTTCAGCATGAGGGTGGTGAGACCCTGGAATGGGTTGCCCAGGGAGGTGGTGGAAGCCCCATTCCTGGAGGTGTTTAAGGCCAACCTCTAGACAGCCCGATCTAGTGTGAGGTGTCCCTGCCCATGGCAGGGGGGTTGGAACTATATGATCCTTGTGGTCCCTTCCAACCCTGACTGATTCTATGATTCTAAATGGTCTGATTTATTTTTTTCCTTGCTTAACAAAATATTTCAAAATTACAATTTTCTATGGGAAGTAGAGTTGAAAGTTGCCTTTGAGACAAAATTTGTCAGCCTTTTCTGATGAAGAAGAGCATTAAACTGTGCTAGCAATAAGTACAATAAACCAGACAGATTTGAATTCTAGTTTCTATTACTATTTTAAAATTCAGATTCTTTAATTCCTAACTTAGCCCTTAGGTATGGATATGGTCTTTTTTCTTTGTGTATATACACCAAGTGAAAGAGCAATTGGAGCTCAATGTGGCTGGGAAACAAGGTGCCCTGGATTAACTGCTCTTGGAAAAGTCATCCCTGTGGTACAGACCAAGTAAATCTTAATGCAGTGATATTGGATCTGTAATGCACAAATTGCACAGCTGATGTATGCATGTGGATATTAAAGCATACAGGGTTTACTCCATGCCCAGTGCTTACTCAGGTCTGGCATATCTGAGACACATCAGCTTCACTGGGAATTCAGAGACAGCTGAACTACCAAATGCCTGAAAGCTGTTCGTTTAGGAATTTCCTGTAAAGAAAAGACTACAGCCAGTGCATTGTGCTCAGAGGCAGTTCATCATTCACCAACAGGGTAGTCTGCAATAGAAACGGTGGAGCTGGTGTACCACCATTCAGTTACCCAAGGGTATAAGCAAACGACCTGAGAATGATCCAGCATTAGAGCTAAATAGAAGTCAAAATATGCTGTAATAGGTGAACCATATTGGAGTGTTTCATTTACTCTTAAAGAAGAGAAGAGTTGTGGAAGGAATCGGAATGTGTAGCCTCAGAATGTGTAGCCTGAAACGTGTTTTTCTGTAGGTTGTGGTTTTTGGTTTTTTTTCAGTTGAAAAGAAAAAAATTTACAGTGTATCTCTCTGAATGTGTTCCCATCCTTTCCTGTAATACTTAGACTGCAATGTAACTGGTTCCAGAATGTATAGCTATTCAGTGTCCCCATGAAGCAGCAGGAAGAAATGCAGATGAAATAAGTTTGGATTCTTTTATGATGATGTAAACAGACCAACGGCATAGAAATCACTGGAGTCCCTTCTGTATAAAACTTGGTTAAGAAGAAACCTGGGAAAATCAGAAGATGATAGAAAAAGAATGAGGTGCAAACCTTCAGAAAATGTTGTCATGAAAGGAGTATTGAACCCTGGAAACAAGACTGTGCCTATGCTGGCTTGGTATGTCTGTCTTTCTGTGGTCCGTCACTACAAAAAGCATTCATGTACCTTTGTACTCCTGAAGAGTCGGAGGGTGTCTCCTTCTCTTTGCTGTCACATGTGCCTACTTATTAGCTGAAGATACTGTAACGAATGTCCCTGTCTTGAGATGTGTGCATGCTGTTGCACACACACACAGAAAAAAGAGAGTTGCAGCTTTCAAAATCTGATGAAAAAAGATAAGTCTGACAACGTTTTGTCTGCCTTTTTGTCAAGCCACTGTAACAGCAACCTGTGTCAAGGCCGGAGGAGCACGTTCAGCTGTTTGCACATGTTGAGGTGCCAACTGCAGTTTAGTTTTAGGCAGGAAGTTTGTAAATGCTGCCATAAGTATTACTTGAAGCTGGTGTAGTGATATGTTGCTAACAGCATGTGATATTGTATTAACTTGGAAAACAACTGCAGTAGATTGGTGTTTATCAAATGCTGCTGCCTGCTAGCCCTTTACATTTGTTCAATGGCACAGGAACCTTCAGGAATGTTTTTTTTTTCTGACTCAACCCAACTATGAGCCATAGCTCTGTAAGGTTTGAATGTGTGATCCTAATATAGCAATTAATTCTTCTGATTAATGTGGTTGATGATCAAGCTGTTAATTGGCAGTCACCATCTTGTTGTTGTTGTTGTTGTTTGGGTTTTTTTAACCTGCGACAAGGCATGAGTGCTCTGGCCTTCTAGCCAGGCTATTAAGGAATCTGATCCCTTTTCAGGTAGGATTTCTACATAACCTTAACTATCTCAGTCTCCCTGTGCTTTATTTTCCACCTCTCCAAAATAGTGCTGGTACCATAATCCACCTCATAAGGCAGATTTTTGAAGATAAATCTCTTGTATCTCACTACCCAGGCACAAGATTCATGACCTTTCTAGGAAGGAAAATTGATGCAAATCATAAGTTCTTTAATGTGACACTGATCAATACAGTCAGAATGCAAGGTTTTGTATGACTCTTTAAACTGTCCATGACTCGGACTTGCAAGAGCCAGTCGTTCAGTGTCCCAGGCTTCAGAAGACCACTCAGTGTTAAATTCAGCAGCAATGCAAATCGCTGTGTGCCATCTTTGAGACAGTCTTTACCATAAAATATTTATCAGAAATTCACAGTGCTTCTACAATTATGCCTCACAGCATTTCAAATTCATCAGGCTTGGACCATGAGTACATATAGAAGTCACATATCATCTTTATCCGTAGTATTTCACTTCCCAGAAGGCCTTACCACCAGCCCAAGCAGTTAAAGAAAATGTGTGATCCCTTTGCTGATGCATTATATACATTATGTGTCAAACAAGGGCGGAACAGAAAAAGGCACATAACCAAAAATAGTCAGCAAGCTGTGGTATCACTTCAAAGGAAAAATGCAAGAGGTGCATCAGTATATTTGGTGAGTCAAGGCAAAGATCATGTATGAGGAAGATGAGCAGCAAATAAGTCAGCGTTGTGGATCGATGGCTTTGCTTTCTTTAAAGGTAAGAATTGCAGATTTGTAATCCCCCACCACAGATTGGGCAATGATAATTCCAGCAGACAGGACACTGCATAACTTAGCTACTGACACCGTAAATATTTCCCCAGTGGGTTGTAGATGTCTTTAGCTATTTACATGTTTCTATCTCCATTCCATCTTCCCATAATTTTGAGTTTGTGGCTATTTTCAACAGCAACTTTTATTCAAGAAAAGGGCTCACATTTACTCTGGGAAAATTTCTGCAGTGTAACTAATTTTTTATAGATGGGACTAAGCTATATGGAAAAGAAAAAATCTAACTCAGTCTGCCCTAGGTTTCATGGGAGATGTTCACAGTGTGGCCTTGTATGTGTTACAAAATCAGTAATCAAACTCCTTAACATCAATCAGTAATCAAACTCCTAAAGTGAGTTTTGCATTAACGAGCAGGTATTACTTCAATACAAAGCTGAACAAGCCTGGGTCCTAGGGGGTATTCTCACAAATTTAGCACACCAGCTGAAATTCCTAACTGATATTTATGCAGTGAAATATAGAAGCTACACCTCATGTCAACACCTACTAACCATCCATGGGTTAGTTCTTGCTCACTTCACATCAAAGGTACAGCTTTTCTTAAATTCACTACATGCATGCTCAGAAAGTGAGAGATTTTTTTCAGTAGGGGTCCTCCAGTTAGGAGGTGTGGTTTCTACAGTCTCTTATGGTCTTTCAGGCTTCATCTTCCTTTGAAGCTTTTGATTCCTTTTCCTTATATGATCACAAGCTAGATCATCACTTTATTTGCCAGGTCCTGGACCATATCAGTTTGTTTTCACTGGTTTTGAGGGACATTTCATTAGTTAAGGAAAGATATTTTGGGGGGGCTTCAGTGATAAAGATGCAAAGACTCCTTGTTAGTTACAGGCAATATGGATGTGGTTAAATTACTGAGATGGCAGAAGATGCCCAAGCTAATTAAAATTTGTAAACATTTTCCAATGTAGGCATACTGCTGCCCTGGGACGTAGAGCATCTGTTTCCATTGCCAGCTCTTGCCACTTCCATAGGTAAAGTTTGGTGAGTTAGTTTGCCAACCTTTGCTTGAATAAATCTTCATCTTAAATGGGGAGAGAGACAGTTGATCACATTTGTGTTCATAGGAGAAAGTACAATTCAATATTGAGATATAACAACACAATCAATTAATTATGCTTCTTAATCTTATGTTCACTATTTGTGTCATTATTAAAGCTGAAGATGAGCACTTTAGGAATAACTTAAATAGTCACTTTAAGATTAGGGCACTGAAGGCAAGCACCTGTTTTGAGGTAGTAATTAATGGCTTTCACCATGTTCTAATACAAAGTGTTTCAATGTTAGGAAAGGCAGATAGCTGAGATGCCTTTGGTTATGCTGGTTTCATTATTTCTGCATAATAAAGGTTGAACAGATATCTCATATAAAACTACCCTCATTTTTCAAGGACCTGATTTGAGCATCTCAGTGAATCAGTAGCACAAAACCAAATCAGTTCAACAGGGGATTTTGTGATTGTTCCAGTTGCATCATAGAAACTGAAGCCTAATAGGAAGTGAACTGAATGTGGCTGCCTTGGCACTATGAGAGTTATTTTCTCCTCTAAATGCCTGTGAATTTATCTATCGTAAAGTGTGATAGATACTGTAGAAATGGCACAAATATAGCTGTGCCTGATGAGAATCAGGGAGAAATTTTTCATTTACATTATGCTTCTTAAAGTATATTACTGTGGTTATTTTTATCTAAACATGGGCATAGTGATATCAGGATGGATAATCTTCAAGTCACAGTCCTTAAACTACACAAGATCGTATGAGGTCCTGAATGAACTGTAAAGTGCATGCTCTTATATCAGTTTTAAGCTGTTCAAACATCTGCAGAATGTAATGTCCAGTTAACTGGGGGAATGGAGCAAAGCTGGAGGTAGGTAGATTCAGACTGGATGTGAGGAGGAAGTTCTTCACCATGAGAGTGATGAGACCCTGGAATGGGTTGCCCAGGGAGGTGGTTGAGGCCCCATCCCTGGAGGTGTTTAAGGCCAGGCTGGATGAGCCTCTAGCCAGCCTGATCTAGGTTAGGGTGTCCCTGCCCATGGCAGGGGGGTTGGAACTAGGTGGTCCTTGTGGTCCCTTCCAACCCTGATGGATTCTATGATTCTATGTGTATATGAAAAGACAATTCTGAGACAACTCTGCATAAGTCTGCTGTGGTGTAGTCATGTTTGTGTAATGATGCAGGGAGGCTTCCTTGCTTTCAGACAGCACCTCAGCCTTCTGTGTGTATCTGAGCATGGATTTAAAGGCTCAGAATGGTATTGGACTAGGGGCTGTGCTGTGCTTTGCAATGCCTGCCCTTCAGGCACTTTTGTAAAACCACTTGGATACTTAATCTGCATCTACTAGCAATCACAGAAACACAGAATCACAGAAACATCCAGGTTGGAAAAGACCCTTGGGATCATCAAGTCCAACCTATAACCCTAATCTACAAGAGTCACCTTAAACCATAAAATTGTGAATATATAAATCTGGCATCTGGGCTTGAAAGCAAATATTTTAAAGGAAATGAGCTACAGTAGCTGTGGAATCAGTTTTACAGTGAGGATGTAGATAGCAATGAAAGGTCATAGCAAAGAAAGGAGCTGCACAGCTGGGCTTCTGAAGAGTGTCTGGAGTTGCTTTAATCATCAACAGATGTTGGTCATGGTTCTAGACTATTTACCTCCAAAAGTAATAAGTATGGCATCCTAAATAATCACTTACATGACTTCAGAAAGGTACTGAAGTGTCTGCTACATATTCATTGCAAAAGTTGCCTTGCATCAATGAAGAAAACTGAAACAGAAACTGCACACAGCTGTGAGGCAGCTTTCTAATGGCCTTCTGGGAGAAGAATGGTGAGGAGAAAGGAATTAGAGAAAATGAGGGGAAAGCATTCAAAAGAGAGAAACACTACTACTGGAGTGAACAGGCTAGAATGTCAGGGAAGAGGTAGTGTGCTGGTTTAAGGGTAATTGGAATATTTTAATAGAGAAAATTATATTATAGGCTGTGAAAAGGAAACAATGGTGATGTCTACTTCACTCATAGGCTTGCTGTGATGTTTAGGAATAAGTACATAAACATTAGATAAGACAGTCGGGCTTGTGGCACTCTCTGGGGTACAGTGTCTGGGGCTGTCCTGCAACTTCTGGCTTCTTCTCTCCGACAAATTAATTTCACTAATCACTTTTCTTCTAACTCCTCCTCTGACCGATCCTCAAAACCTTGGGGTAAGGTATAGGGGTGGGGAGAAGGTGGAAGGGTGGTTGGGAGCCCCTCCTGGGGTCTCTGATTTCTGGGAGGGGTGTTGTGTTTCTGTATTACCTTTACCTTGTATATTTCTGTAAATATTCCTGTATATAGTGTATATATCTGCTTGTACATTGTGCTGAGCTGTAAATATAGCTTCATCTAAAACTTCCAGCCGGCTGAGTTCTAGTCTGGGTCATTTTACAAAGTGTGGGGGGGCAGGTAACTCCCAAACCCATCACAGGTAGGATGATCATAGACAGCATGAAAGTTGTCTATAAAGAGTGAACATGCTTACCAGAGAGATTGGAAGGATTTGGATGCTGAAATGAATGTACCCAGTTGCTTGCAAGATTGGAAGATGGCTTGGCACTAAGCCTGTTGCAGTCAGGAGGTCCGAGAAACACAAAACACAGAAACTGAGAGGAGTGGGAAATGCAAGACCACACAAGAGGCCTAAAGGAAGGTAAGAGCAGATTTACATAATAATATGATCCATACTAAACCGAAATGTTGACTAGGTCTTAAAATACAGACATTGAAGAACACGATTTGAATTACATGAGCCCTAACAGCATGAATGTGGCTGTTCACATACTTAAAATGGCCATGAGCTTTAATGCTTATTTGCAGTGATGTGTCAGTAACAAAGGTGTTAAAATGTACAAGCTTTGAGTGGGACCAGAGAGAAGTAATAGCATTAGTGACACAACTGACCACGTTCAATGTGGTCATGTATGTATGTATTGCATACATATGCACTTAACTAGTCATCTACTACTTCAGAACAAGTTTGAGTCAAGCTAGCTGTGATGATCAAGAGTCACTCTTGATGTCAGTCCTGAGAATTCCTCTGCCAAGTTGTCCTACTTCATATTCTGTCTTCAGATGAGCAGCTATTCAGCCTGGAGAAGAGAAGGCTCTGGGAAGACCTTATAGCAGCCTTCCAGTACCTGAAAAGGGCCTCCAAGAAAGCTGGGAAGGGACTTTTTAACAAGTAATAGGACAAGGGACAATGGGTTTAATCTTGAGTGGGCCAGATTTAGACTGAATATTAGGAGGAAATTCTTTACAGTGAGGGTAGTGAGAGACTGGAACAGGTTGTCCAGGGAGGCCATGGATGTCCAGTCGCTGAAGGCATTCAAGGCCAGGTTGGATGAGTCCTTGAGCAACCTGGTCTAGTGGAAGGTGTTCCTGCCAATGGCAGGAGGGTTGTGACTAGATAATCTTTAAAGTTACTTCCAACCCAAACCATTCTGTGAATCTATGAACATAATCCTTAGAGACTAGAATTGATGCAAAGTCCTCCTTCCTTCACTTTGTTCAGCATCTTTGGAGCAGGTGCTACACGTTACCTGTGAACTTGAACTAAAATAGTACTGCTATACAACACGGTCCTCAGCTGAACATGTCTCCAGACAAAGTAGGTAATACCCTATATGATTTATCATGCAACTAGAGTGCTTCTTTTCAATCTTCAGAGGAAGGTTTGGATTTTTTTTTGTCAGAGTACAGAATTTGTCTCCTTAACTGTTTCCTAGTCAGCCATTTGTTTCCTAGGTGTGTGATGGAGAAAGAGGAATTGCAAGTGACTATCTCCTTTTCTGTAATTGCTAATGGTCCATAATGACAACCTCTGTGGGGTAAATATCCAATTGCTGATGCTACAACTATTCAGATGCAAAATTGCTGCTAGTTTCCAGCAGAATAGTCAGCAGTGGTTGGAAAGAACTTGACAAAGTGGAAGGAAGTGTGGTGGCAAATGTCCTGAAGCAGACAGTTACTCAAAGCATCAAAATTTCATTCCTACATTTCACAGTGTAGAGACTACAAGTTTCAGGTATGGACCATGATCTCGACACTTGATGAACACGGGACAAAGTAAATCCTCCTCATAATTATTCCAGACACTGATGCAGAAGCAGGCATAAACTCTGACAGGGAGTGAGATATTTTCTCATACAAGTGCTTGAATAATTTTTCTGATTATGTAAATGGAGTACAGACAGCAGAGGTGTTAGCATTTGAGAAATGACAGCCTAGACTTCCCACTTGTTTTGCTAAGGTTTCTTTGTGTGAATGTCCCGTACTGTTCTTCAGGGCAAGTCTTCTTTCTGATCCTGACTGTTGCTCCTTGTGCGAAGTGCACCCCCTGGAGGCTCGTGTGATGCAGGAAGAGAGAAGCCAGACTCTTCCTCTATTCTCCCCACAAGAAGTCTGCTCAGCAGAGAGCAGGAAGGCACATGAGCGATGTTTATGGTATTGCCTGCATGGTTTGCGTAAGGCACAGACAGAACAATCCTCAGGTACCCAAGAGTGACTACACAAATGACTAAGCTTTCCTTGTGTGAAAGATGCCACTACTGGTTCTGTGAGATGAGCAGGAGGAGAGGAGAGGAGATTCGAGGAGAGGAGATTCGAGGAGAGGAGATTCGAGGAGAGGAGAGGAGATTCGAGGAGAGGAGATTCGAGGAGATTCGAGGAGAGGAGATTCGAGGAGATTCGAGGAGAGGAGAGGAGAGGAGATTCGAG
>WBNM01005193.1:97940-161277 GCA_013399055.1 Ramphastos sulfuratus
TGAGGAGAGGAGAGGAGAGGAGAGGAGAGGAGAGGAGAGGAGAGGAGAGGAGAGGAGAGGAGAGGAGAGGAGAGGAGGACACAGATTATAATTGCTAGGGAAAGAGGCTGTTGAAAAAAAGCTGATGCCCAATAAGTTCTGCATTGAGAGGCTTGGGAGTTTCTGACCTAGTACTGCAAGCTATTCTGGTGATGCTCAGTATCTTGTGTGGCTTGTGGCCATTCCAGGAGGAGAAGGCAAGGTGTCTCAGTCTGTCTGTGTTCAGATGCCATCTGAACTAAGTCTCATTTTCTCACAGATAAGCCTTTCTTGTGTTTACATTTAAAGGCCATGAATGAGGGCCTGGGCAAACAAAAATGAAATAAACACTTGTGACCTCAAATTCCCATCACCCATGTCCTTGGACTGTGGCCTCAGTAGGTTATACAATGGGTGAGAATGAAGGGTCAGCCCACACTTCCTGTGGATGCTGTGGAATAGAAAACTTTTGGGGCCAGGAGGAGGGAAAACTTCAGAACTGCATTCCAGGAGTCTTTGGCTTCTTTTCCCCAGTACTGGGTAGAGTGCTGTGGGGATTGGCTGGCACAGTGATGCCATTGTGGTCAGCCTGGAGTTTAGTACATATCTGTACACACCTGCCCTTGAAATCATGGCAGAGAGGTTCTCAAACTGACTGTCTTGAATTGCATTAAGTAGTCATAATAAATACAGCTCAGGTCATAACTGAAGATGTTCTACACATAATTTAAGATGCTCTACTCAGCAAAGTATTAAACAGCAGGCAGAGCTCAGGATAGATTCAGCTGTCACTTTGCCACTACTTTGAAATGGGTAGTAAAGGAAATTTCTTTGGGTGCCTATGGGAAATCATTGTGAAATAAGACAGAAGGCAGTCCTAAAAAAGCTACGTGCAGATGAATATAAAAGACTTTCAACTGCTGTTAGTGCAGAGAAAAGCCTCCTGGGCAATTTAACTCCCAAGCCAGTAGCTACTAAATCAGTGACAGCTGTTCTGAAAGACTGTGACAGGAGGAATACTTTCATTGTGGAGGTGATTTGAAGACAGTATTACAATTACAAAAGCAACTGCAAGGGTCTTATACACATAGAAATCTGTCAGGAGCAGAAACACAGGAGAATATGGGAAGCGTTTCTCAATCTCAGTTATCCAAGGTATTGTGCTTTGAAGAAATTTGTTCCATAGGTCTCTAAATATGAAGCCAGAGTGCTTTAGCTTTTCATATTGGCACTGTGATGTTCACATTGCTGTTAGGTAGTGGGCTGCGACTGGCACTGATGTGCCAACATCTTATGCTTTACAACAATTACATTTCATTTTTAAAACAGTTACTGAAAAAATGAAAATGCACAGGGACACTCTCTAAACTTTATTATTCTTTTGCTGAGCTATAGTCTTCCAAAGAACAGCTTTATATGTTTTGCTCAGCAGATCAAGCTAAGGGTATTATACTGAACTGCTTTCCTTTGTAACAAGGCATGTGAAGGTTTCAGCTGTGGTGGTGCATTTGGGCAGGAAATGCTCCTTCATAGAATCACAGAATGTGGGGGTGGGAAATGACTTCTGAAGATCATCTACTTCAACCCCCTGCTGGACAGGAATACCTGGAGCAAATCACACAGGAACATGTCCAGACAGGTTTGGGATGCCTCCAGAGATGGAAATTCCACAACCTCTCTGGGCAGCCTGTTCCAGTGCTCTGACATCCGCAAAGAATTTTTTTCTGTTTACATGGAACTTCCTGTGTTCCAGTTTGTGTTCATTGCCCCTTGTCCTGTCACTGGATACCACTGAGAAGAGCCTGTCTCCATCCTCTTGACACTTGCTCTTTAGCTACTGATAAGCATTAATGAGATCCTCCCTCAGTTGCATCTTCTCCAGGCTAAACAGCCCCAGCTCTCTCAGCCTTTTCTTACAAGGTAGATGTTCCAGTGCCCTTATCATTTTAGTTGCTCTTTGGGGTAGGTCTGCTCTGTCTTTCACACATAGACCTAAATCCATTATCAAGCTTCAATTTCTTATTCATAATGCAGGGCCATATCTTCAAAAAACTGTTTCCTAAACTGCTTGGGTGTTTACATTGTGAATGGTAGCTAGCTTGTAGAGGTTCTCCAAAGCAAGCTGTGCAGAGTAAGTAGCCTGCATTATTCCAAATTCAGTTGTGAAATGGACCATTGTCTTTAATCGCTGTTTATTCTTTGCCGATGTGACCTTCACCTAAAGAAATAGCCTCTCATTCTCTCACCTGATACTAGGGACCAACCCCCACCTCCCTACAATCTTCTTTCAAGTAGTTTTAGAAAGCAATGAGGTCTTCCTTCAGTCTCTTTTTCCCTAGATCCCTGAGCCACTCCTCCTCTAAGACCTGTTCACTAGAGCCTCCACCAGCTTTATTGCCCTTATTTTGTCATTCCAAGAAACTACAAATTAATCAAGCTTGCTTTTCATCCCAAATATTTTTTAACATAGATTTGGGACTGCCTTGTAAACTCAATTACAGCAGCTATTTTGTGTGCATTAAACTTAACAATTCCTGCTGTGAAGCAACAACAGCACATAACATATCTCTGATACCACAAAAAGCTTATTACAGAACAATTTCAGACTGCCATTCTACCACAGTTTCTTTGGATCAGTTACTCCTTCATCTCCTCCTTTTTCTTTGCCTTCCCCTGAATGAACCTCAGCTGTTCATTCTTGCTTGCTTCTCTTCCAGCTTCCCAGTTGTGTTACTTTTGACTGCTGTTGTGGCTGCCCATTCACCTTGCGAAACAGACCATGATGAGGGAGGTTCAGCTACATTCTTCCGTAAGTTCAGAATTTTTCTTCAGGGGAAGGAAATAAGAGGTGGGAGGCTGTTGAATGATTTTCTAGTAGGGAGTCAGGCTTCTGGCTGGCAGAATATCAGCGAATGAAACAGAATTTATACATAATCTAATTTTTCTTTTAAAGAAAACCAGAAGTACATGTATGAGGAACAATAAAACATATAACAATTCCCTATTGCTACTACTGGGCACTGTTCGTTTGAACTAGAGCCTATGCACCACTGCTGTGCCACAGTGTGTGAAAGAGAACAGAAAAAATCTTGGCAGAAATGGAAGCAATCTCATCTCCATTTCGTTCTGGGAAAACAAAAAGGGTTTTTAAAATATTTCTTTGGTAATACATGGTGACCAGGATGGAAATATTGAACAAATTTCCTTAGCTTTAATCTGGGAAATGATTAAGTGCCCTTTCAGTTATCTCTTGTTCTTTTTAAAGGTGATGTAGGGATATGAGGAATTAGTCAGCTCCAACTGGAAGACCACAATGAGATGTGGAGACCACTTCATTTTCACACATATTCTGTGGATGTTTCTTAGGCAACTTGATGGGAAGTATAGGCGCTTTCTTCAGAGCATGGAAGCACTATGTCACAGCTTCAGCCAGGAGACTTGGTGAATTGTGAGGACAGCTTTGGTCTCATTTGATTTCTTAGAAAGGAAAAAGACATAATGGTGCTGGTTTAAGCAGAAGACTGGTACTGAAGTCCCGGATTCACTAAAATTAGCAATAGATAAAAGAAAGGGAATGGATGCATCCCCTCAGTTGGTTGTAATACCATCATCAGGGGATATCACAGCCAACTCACAAGATTAGGAGTTGTAGGAATGTGTTTTTTCAATGCTGCTTTTTGAAAGGGTTTTGAGGTCTTGAGCTGATAGCTACATGCTCCTTGAAAGAATTATAACTAATCTCAAATGACCCATCAGTGGTGACCTACATTAAAATATTTTTAGCTGTAGGCTCAATAAACCTCTTAACAGCTCTTTAAGAAGGCATCTATGAAAAGTTCTTTCTTTTGTTTGGGTTTTTTTTTCCTGGATTTTTAGTTTTCCATGGGCAGACAGGTCTTGGATTATTGCTGTCATGGCCTGGCCTTCACAGAAGTCAGAGCCAAATGTCTACGAAGCAGTGTTCCCAAGACTGATTTTTTTTTCTCTCTGACCTTCACCCTGTCCCTCATCTAGCTAGATATATACCTAGGCCAGCTTCCTTGCTCCAGTGTGCCATAATTCTTTGACTTTATAGCTTGCAGCTGTCAAGTACTTTCTTAAATAACCTCTCATGTCTGGATAGCAAATAGAAAGAGGAATCTTTACTTCAGTTAGAATAAAATTGAGACCAGCCCTGCAGAAAAGGACTTGGGGGTACTGGTAGGGAAGTTGGACACGAGCCAACAATGTGCATTTGCAGCCCAGAAGGCCATCTGTATTCTGGGCCACATCAAAAGAAGTGTGGCCAGCAGGTAAAGAGAGGTGATTCTGCCACTCTGCTCTGATGAGACCTGGAGTACTGTGTCCAGCTGTAAGAAGGACATGGACCTGCTGGAGCAGGTAAAGGAGGCCACAAAGATGATAAGAGGGCTGGAGCACCTTTCCTGTGAAAACAGGCTGAAAGAATTGGGGCTGTTCATCATGGAGAAGTATCTGGGGAGACTTTATAGCTACATTTCAGTATCTGAAAGAGGCCTACAGGAAGGCTGGGGAAGGACTGTTTAGAAGGGATTATAGTGTTAGGATGAGGGACAATGGTTTTAAACTGGAGCAGGGTGGATTTAGGTTAGACATAAGGAAGAAGTTCCTTACAGTGAGAGTGGTAAAATACTGGAACAGGCTGCCCAGGGATGTGGTTGAAGTCCTGTTCCTGGAGACATTCAAGATCAGACTCAATGTGGCTCTGGCCAGCCTGATCTAGTTGGAGGTGTCTCTGCTCACTGTAGCCTGGTTGGATAAGATGACCTTTGAAGTTCCTTTCCAGCCCAATGCATTCTGTGAATTTGTAAGATCGAATGAACAGCCCGGTAATGGGCATGGCCTGAAACAAATTGTATTCACCTCTGTGGCGGCTAATCAGTAGTGAATCCTGGTATTTCCAAAGATTGCGCCCTGCCCTTTGGGGCCAGGTTTTCCATGGCCCCACACAGAACATTCTGTCTGTCCTTATAAAAAGGTTGAAAAATGTAAGCAGACACCAAGGTGAGAAACTGTGTCTACACGCTTGTGTGTGTCTACATAGTTAAACCATTTATGCTGATAGTTTGTGTTAGAATAACACTTCAGTTGTAATGCAGCAAAAGATCTAAAGTCGTATTTCAGTGCTTACGCTGTTAGTTCTGTAGATATATGTATTATTTGTTGTGGTACAATGAAGACAGGCAATGCCACATGCAATTCTTCTCTCAGTGGAGAGATATCAAAATATGTGCCTTTAATTGTGCCAGAAAACCATCTTACTCTGATGATACACTGAAAGTTTGTGTGCAGAAGGCATGATTATCTAGCTGAACTTCAAAATGCCCCCATGACATCATACTAAGCTTCTAGCTATTCTTGTCAAATTTAATGAAAGATAAAGATTAAAGCTACCAAGTGTGTTGCCTTTATATTTTCTGAATACTCAGAACTTGCTAACAAATAACTCAAAGAGGTCATCTAAAGATAAAGTTGTTTATCCCAACTGCCAGTACTCTTTCTTCTTCCTAGCCTCCAAGCTAATCTTCAGTTATACCGCTGCATGCCTGGGGTGGTGGGGAAGAAAAGCAGTGGGGTTTCTTCTGAGCTAGTCTGTAATTTTCTCCCCATGTTCCTTGTAACATCCAGAAGTGATGGGATGTTTTTGCTGTGGTAGGAAAAAAGCCTGTTGGTGTGTTTGAAGGAAGAAAAGGAAGAGCTTGCTATAGGAGTGTGAATCCCATGTGTTGCACTCCTTATGACCTGTCGGTGGCCTTGATGTATTTCCTGGGAATAATCAGTATCAGCCTCATCTCTTGTGCAGTGAGATGGATATTATAACCTTTTAGAGGGGGCAAAGAAAAGGTTGATCTGCTAGCTGACAGAGCTGCAGTATCTTACTCTGAACCTGGAAGAAGTAGGATAGAAATAAGGAATTCTCTTATTCAGAGCTTGACTCCAGTGAGATTAAACTTTATTCTTTGCTTTTGAAACTGACTGAAGCAAACAAACCTTGTTTCCTGGGTTGGCCAAAGTAAATATTTAGTTAGGAAAAGGACAATCATTGTATTTGCTCCTATTTTCTGATTAATATAATTCATTCCACATGACAAGTTAGGGCCAGATCTATGACTGTGAGTAAAGTTGAAGTTAAGAGTTCCTGACTGTAACAGCTGGGAGCTAAGATCAGAGTCTGGTTATTTCATAACATAACCGACATACCACTCCACAGCCAAATTCCCTACAGCAAGCCAACATTTGACATCTGGGCAAGATGGGGGGGAGTGGTGAGTATGGAGTGGTCGTGTGACACAGTGGCCTACATTAGTAAAGTAATATGGATAAAGGAAGGGGAGAAAGGGATTGTGTGCCTTTCCAGGGACATAAGGCAGAAGAAGGTGATAATTACTGTTTTGTACACAACTTAAGGCGGTTTAAAATGTAAATGGCGTGGTCCAATGCAGCATTTCACAGAAGGCACATGTGCAAATATTGGAAGTAAATCAAGGGGCATCTATATGTGTCTGGGCAGAGAGCAGGACTGGGGGTGAGGGACAGACTGAAACACACCCATTCCTGTCAATCTTTTATCACAGCAGAGGCAGAAATTACAGAATACTAGACTTCCGAAAGAACTGAAGGCAGATACAGCAACAATCTGTTTTCCATTGCCTATTTGTTTGGGAATGGCAGTGGGCAGAGGAGGTTAAGGTTAGTCTCTTCCCGTGCCAGAGGCAGCTGAGTGCCAGCTTTGGCTGGCATTGTGCTGTGCCCTCTCCCTTGCACACCAAAGGGCCTGCCCACAAGTCATGAGATGATTACAAATGTGCCTCAGCACCCACAGCTTTGCTGCACTGACCCTCATCTTAAGGTGAAGTTGTGCTACAAACAGAGAAAATCCACCAGCTAGCTCCTGCCAAGAAGGGAAAGACTGCCTCTAGTAGTTATTAGCTGCTCCTTGTTAAGCCAGTTCAGCTTTCTAACCCAGCAAACTATTCACTTTTGTCTATCTGAATTTAACTATCTGAATTGGCTAAGGCTAGGATCAGAAAAGTGGCAGGAGAAGGAAAAGAAGATGGGGAGCATATGAACATGGACGCAGAGAAGGAACAGAGAAATCAGGAGCAGGACAAGGTCCAAAATAACACCTACCATAAAAGCTGCATAATTACTTATTTCGGAATAAGGAATCTTATAAATAAAGATAAAACAGTGCAGAAGGTCCCAGAGCACAGGGTGTCTACATGAGGGGATCGAGCAAATCTGACTAAGAAAATAGATAATTAGTACCAAAAAGGGGACCAAGAAGGGATAAGCATCCAGTCATATATCCTAGGAATACTTTCATACATTTCTATTGTAAAAACAATTGTGTGTCTGTAGATGCCGAAGGCCATTACTAGAGTGAGGCTTACTTGGCTTAAGGTGAATGAAGGCCTATATGTGGCTTTTCAGTTTGTCACTAGCCTAAGTCTATAAGGACAAGTGGAAGTAATACTTCACAGAGAAAGCTTGCTCAGACTTTGGTGATTAAAAGTTTGGCCAGAGGAAAAATAGGTTAAATAAAGTTTTATATCAGTTCAAACTGAATTACAGACAAACAACAGAAGAGTTGTTTCCTTCAGGAAACTCTTTCTCAGGGAAATTAGAAATCACAATAATGCACGAATGGGATTTATCAGATGTGAATAGCAGGTGAAGAGGAAAAGCATGCTAAGGAAAGACTTGTATGAAACTGTAGGAAGTATTTAAATGAAGATTAGATGCTACAGTCAAATAAGTTTAGCAGAGCATCAGTACAGTGCATGAACTGACACAGTGCTTGTTTGGGACATCTGCTTCGGTCTTCACAAATTTAGTCAAAACTTTGTATCAATTTATTTCTCTAATGACAGATTCTGAACATTATGCTTATTGAAGTAAAATCTGCATGTAAAATCTGCATCACTATGGGATATTGAGTTAGCACTAGACAGTGAGTCCTGTAGTATGAATTTGACCAAACTGATTGACTCAGAAGTAGAAAACCAGGAAATGTATCACAGAATGTCAGGGGCTGGAAAGGACCTGGAAAGCTCATCCAGTCCAACCCCGCTGCCAGAACAGGATCACCTATGCCAGATCACATGGGAACGCGTCCAGGCAGGTTTTGAATATCTCCAGAAAGGGAGACTCTACAACCTCCCTGGGCAGCCTGTTCCAGTGTTCTGTCACCCTCAGAGTGAAAAAAAATCCTCCTCATGTTCAAATGAAACTTCCTATGCTTCAGCTTCCACCCACTGCCCCGTGTCCAATGTACAATGAGAATGTGTATGCAGTTTTCTTCTTGAGAAACACCAATACAAAATTCTATACCAGTCAGCACTGGCCTATAAAAATAACTCTAAAATTAATCCACTCTACATAAAATGTCAAATCCCAACACTTAATAAAAAATTTGCGCCAGAAAGACATTTTTTTTCTCACTGAAAAACATCACTGATGTAAGGGAGACAAGTCAAAATGTTATTTGAACTGAGCAGTTTACTGATTTGTGAAACTAAATGCAAATTCACCTGCAGGTTTAAAGTATGGATACAATGGACTTGCAGCAACTGAAGGTTTGGACCTGCTATTTCTTTCTAAATCCTGATATCACTGGAGAGGAAGCTGTTGATTTATAATGGCATTTAAACAACTAGTGACACTGAAAGTCATCGGCAATATTCTTGCTGATTCTGAACTTCTTTAGGATTCCTGGGTAAGTTGGGAGCTTAACAGGTTCTTCATTTCTGCTGTGCAGATTATTTGCCTACTAAACAATTAATTGTATCTAGTGCCAGCTAGATGAAAATTACATGGTAATCAGACCATGAAAGGAATTAGGTATTGTTGTATTTGCCATTTAATTAGCTGTCTTGAAACACTTGATAAAATTTACAGCCTAGAATTAAGGTCGTGCCTAAATTTCTTGTGCAACACTTGGGAAGAATGGTGAATTCTTTGAAATGAGATTCATAACAACCAGGGCCTTGCACAGTTAGCTGCCTAAAATAACTCACAGGAGGATGATGAGTATGGATGTTTAAGCCAAAGAGAGATGCACAGCTTAGATGCCTTCTTTACAAACTTTAAATAACATCCTTCCTCTATAGACAAAAAAGTTCTTTATTCCTGTTAAAGCACAGTTATAGGATGAAGAGCCTCCCCCAAGTTCTCCTCCTTGCACTATAATTCAATAATTAAATGGTCCTGGTTGAGGAAGGTCACTTATGAGAATTCCTGTAACACAGCTGGTTGGCCAATAGATGAAGCTGTATCCAGCTTTGATGGTTTTAGCCACTCTTTTCTAGCTATGTTCTGGAATAGTTGTTCCAGGCTTCCAGCTCCACAAACAGGGGCTTCAGAGACCTTTTAGAAAAATGTCTCCCTTAATTGTCTCTTTCTTTCCTCTCTCCATTTTAAAGGAATCCTAAAAGGCTACAGAATTAACTTAGACTGGCCACAGTGGGTACCAGCCAGTCATCCAACATCTTCAAACACAGTTCCTCAAATCTTCCATAGAGCTGATTTGAACAGAGAAAGGTCCCTGAACACTGTGCAGCAAACAGTGTGCATCACCCTCATCTAGGCTGCCTATTCTCCTATCTCCAGACTCAGCTCCCCTTGCCTGCTGTTATGTGCTAGGGCAGCAAGGATGTTTCTCCATGGTGACAGCTTGGGTGGTTCACTAGCAGAATGGTTTCAGTTCAGAAACACCTCAGAAGAGAAAAAAAGTTATTTTCTGACAGCATAGTTCCTCCAGCCAGTCCACTGAGGATGGATGCTTGTATGAGAGTAGTCAAGACTGTCAGAGGGCTGGAGGTGACTGCTTAGGTTGGTATTTTTGCCCAAAAAGCTCACTAAAAGTTTTTTTCTTTGCAAGAAAAACTGCATGAAGTCCTTTGGGCAACTTTCTGTGCCACTTGTGAAGCCTCTGCTCCTTTGTGTTGGCATTACGTGGTTCCCATCCAGCCGCTGGCTTGGTTTCACCATTGGTGATCTGCAAGGTGCAACTGTTGGGTATGATTTTCTCCCCTTTTCCAGCTCCCTCCTTCCAGGGGGGGAAAAAAAAATCAAGGATTTTAAATCCTTAATATTTAAAGAATCGGGACTACTCTAACAAAGGCTGTTATTTATACACAGTGCGTATATCTCACACACACACGCTGCTGACAGCAGCTACATCTATGTTCAGCTCCATAATCTCCTCTCCAGAATTTCTTACCACAATTCCAAATGTTAAGAAGGGGCTAATGCATGCTAAGCATGACTACTGGTTACTATTTTATTACAAATGTTAATTCCAAACTGTTCTCACGAGTTACCATCCCTCTAGGGTGGTGAATGAAGAAACAGCTGTTTGTGCCCAGCATTTCTCTGCAGAATGGTAAGTAGGTGAATATAAAATAATCATGTGTTTTTCCTGGATGATGGATCATTGTGCAGCAAGAGCAGATTCAAAATGCTTCATAACTCTTAGGAAATACTCTGCCAGGGAAATCATTCCTTATGTACATATTTATCTCTAGAATAATTCTCTAAATATTATTGGTCTTAGAGTTGGTAAGACAAATATCTAGAACACTAACAGTATTTATTCAAGTGTTTTCTTAGACCAAGACCAAGCTTTGCTGAGAATCTATCAGCTGTGAAGTGCTAATTATTAGGCCTTTTTATGACAAGATATTAGGCATTTAAGGTGCAACATCATTTGCCACTCAACAGTTACCAGGTATAGCAATGTACATAATAGTAACTAATAATACAGTTAATGTAGAAATGACACAGCTAAAGAGAGAAAACAGTAGCCCTGTTGCAAACAGAAGAAGAACTTATACTCTGCAAGACCAGGTTTGAAAACTCTAACTCTGGTGGCTAGCTGATATTCTCTCCCAGTGTGTTAGCCATACTCTTTTTTTCTTAGTTTTCTGTCTTACAGAATAACATTTTTTTTCCCAAAGTAACCACTAAAAATAAGAAAAAAACCCCACCAAAACAAAAAACAAACACCTCCCTGTCTGCCCCCCCCCCCCTAAAAAACCCTAACCCGAACCAACAAACCAAACAAAAAACCAAAACCAACAAACCAAACAAAAAAAAACACCCCAAAGATTGCAAGTTGGTCATTGCTGCATCTCATTTGTAGAGCATGTAAAGCTGTATGGAATCTTTTGCAATAAACTGTTGCCACATACAAAGTTATGAAACAAAAATAATGTGAAAATAAAACAAATTTCATGTGAAATAGTATTAGGCTATTTTTTTCCCATGCAATAGTTTCAACATTATGAAGAGTTATGGCAATGTTTGTGATATCAGACCTGAGAAGCAAATTGTAATTCTTGTGATTTAGCTGTTTAACTCTGAGAACAAAAACCACAGATCACACTAAGGAATTCAAGACATGAAGTTCATTGCTTCTCCTATCCGAACCAATTACACTGGTTTCCATCCACCCTCCAGTATGAAAATATGTGAGATGCTGGAGGATTTTTCCTATTTATAGAATTAGATATAAATTGACAGAGCAAGATTCTGATCACAGACCTCAGTTGCTGGTTTTATTCCTTTAACATCAGGTGGATAGCTTTGATTATTGGTGAGTGGATTATACACACTGTGGGTTGACTAAACCCAGTGACGCCGACTGCATGATACACAGTGTGTGCCCCTTGCTCTTCTCTGCTGTCATTTAAAACAAGTTATGGTTGAGGCAGACCTCTTTACAAATGAGCTGGCCAAACAAATGCACTCAATAGCCTTTGTTAATTGACACATTTTGTATTATCCTTTTTTAATTTGGGTTACCTTATCTCTCCCTCCCACGTCATTTGGAGTAAGTGAGAGTTGGCAGGAGAAGTAGCAGTTCAGTTTTTAGGACCTGGGATGCACCTAGGTTTGAGCAATAGTTGCAAAGTAGTCTACACGACACCAGCTGAAGTAACCAGAGAAAATACTTCTGATACAGCTTCCAGAATGAAGTTTTCTCAGTGCTTACAACTGGAAATGTGACATGTAAAGAGGTTTTTCCAAAGCTAGCCCTACTTTAATTTTATTTTTTTCTTTTAAAAAGATTATGGAAGAAGCCTAAAGAAAACTCCAGACTTTGCTTTATCTCTCTACTTACAGAGTTTATGTGGCTCCTTTCATACAGATCTTCACAGATGACTTGCCCTTCCCCAAAGCAAAACCTGTTAGACCATAGTCCACAACTACAATTCAGAGAGCAGACCTCTTAGCTTAGTTCAAAGCAATTGTTAGGACCATGCTGTGAAGCTTGGAAGGTGTGCTAGAAGTCGGCATCTATTGCATTAGATGTGTACCAGACACTAAACTGTTAGCCCAAACCCCAAAATCTTGCTCAAACACTAGATAAGGCCCAACGTAAAAAGCAGGTTAGTAGCTTTCACTAGAATGCATACTTTCCAATTCTGGCCAAACAAACCTGAGAGTAGTTAACCCAAGACCTTGGCAAGCTTAATATAAGGCTGTGACATGACATGTGAGGAGAGAAAAATCCCCACAAACTGCCTGTGTCTTTGCTGGTTGATGCCAATGTTTTAAACAGAACTGGAAGCCAATAATGGAATGAGAACAGTGCTTGTGCCAAGTGTAGTTTCTCTCTGAAGGCTAGTGTCAAGTGTAGTGGGGGTATTTCAGTTGGTGCTGCAAACTTTACAACTTGTATAAACTTAGGAAAATGTAAATATCCTTTCTCCAAGCCCACTTCCCAGCACACAGCCCAGCACCAGGGGTCAGGGAATAAAGCAGTGCAGTGTGTGCTTGAGGCCTTAGCACAGGGAATGTAATGGAATTCCTTGTCCAGGTTATGATAAGTGCTTGTCCTTATCTTACCTCTGTAACTCAGCACTCCTCCATTCCTCTCCTGTGGTTATTCTTGCACTTTAAACAGTAAAGGCTGTTTAACAGTCTTCTGGCCACCAATCCAGTAAGATTTCCATTATGATTTGCCCACATAGGATGATCATAGAAAAGAAGTAAAATTAGTCAGCTATTGATTAGAATTTCTATAACAAATGAGCACCTTCAGGGGAACAAACAGAAGTTACCTGAATAACAAGGACAGCACAGCTCATACTTTTTATCTTCTGCATGCGCCAAAATGATGAGTGAACTTGCAGCATCCCATATAAGAGATCTCAAAGGGAATGTAAGCAGTCCCTTAATTTTGCTCTTTGAATCCTTTCAGGGAGGGGAGAACAAAGATTTCTGTTATGATACAAGGTTGCATTATTCACCAAGGCACCTAAACTGCACCAACAAATGCTTTGTGTTTCCCCAGAAAATGTGTTTCTTGGTAAATCAAGCTTCTCCTTCAAATTTGAAGCTGGCCTTGCTGAATGGTACTGGGCCAATTTCACTACTGTGTCCCTATCCACCTCCATCATGAAAATGGCTATAGTGGTACATCAATCTTTTCTAAAATGCTTTATGAAAAGTGAGAAACTAGTGATTATTAATGAATCCCTGGAAGTAAAAAAAACTCATAGAAAAAAATTGCTGCTTTCAAGGAGAGCTTAGAAACCATCTCTTGGAGCTCATATCCTACTCCTTCCAATAACAGAATTCGTTATCAGCTTTCTAAGGCTGACCAAGATCTCAGACCTTATAACTTGCCACCTGTCCAGTAGTGGTTGTTACCTTCTGTTGTGCTCTATCTTTTGTGGTTCCTTTTCCTGTAAATTACATGCCTTCAGCTAACCTAGCACCATCAGTTTTGCTCTTCTCTTACAATAGATGTGATTGAAGCTGTATCCTAAGAAAATGGCACACCTGTATCATAATTAACATGACAGCTAAATAAAGAGGATTAAGGGAGAAGCTTTTGGTGCTTAAATGATGGATAGGTGACACGCCTGTTAAACTTACGTGTCAGATATTGGGTTGGGTTGATGTCTGCTTACGAAAGTAAGCTGCATGCAGGTTTCCTGGTAGATTATAGATTCTCATCATGTGGCCTTTCAGGCTTTACTTCGTATTGCTGGAATTAAAGGGAGTATATTTTGTGCTGGATTCAGTAAAGGATTTAGGGTATGCTGCAACACAAATTGCAGCTCAGTATGTGTACTTGATACAATGGATTGACCTTGAAACTGCCTATTAGACAACTGTGGTAGGGTTACTTGGTAGTGGTGCTTGTGATGAGGTTGCATGAGATTTCTCAGATGTCCCAGATTTTAGACATAGCTCCAGGATCTTTATCCTAAACAGCTATGTGCAGGGCAGCTAAGCCTATAATTGGAATTAAATGAATGAACTGAATAATATGAAGAAACAAAAATGGAAAGAAAAATAAGGGATTAGAAGAGGTTTGGGGAGGAAGGACAATTATCTTTACAGGCCTGAGGATAAAAGGGACATGAGATAGGCAGTGATTAGCCAAAGGTTCAGTGTGTCAAACTAATCTGCCTTTTTCATGAAACAGCTGCTTTTCCTGAGAAGGGAAATGGGATCCATCCTGTGTATATGCACTTTGGTTGACTTCTATTTCTGCTTGAGAAGCTGTTTGCTAAGCTAGAGATGGTGTAGAGAAGAAATTGCAAGATCTGTTAGGGAGCAGCTCAAAGAGGCAAATACAAGTACTGAAAAAGAGGCAAATGCAGGAAGGGGAGTCCAGTGCTGGAAGCAGACTTGGTGTTGTGTACTAGGGAATTGCAATGTATATATTTAAAAAGTGATCTACACTGAGAGGAGGAAGGAGCTGGATTTACCAGATGATCAGACCTGCAAGTAATCAGAATCAGTGATTCAGCTTCTCTAGCAAAACTGTGTAAGGTTCCAGTGAAACCCCATCTGAAGGAATTGATGCAATACTGGTTGGGGAGCATTTGTAGCACCTTTCTTATGAGAGGATGCTAGAGGAACTCAGCTCTCTGAGTATCACAGAATGTAGGATGGCATATAGGAGATACTAATATAATAGGACAAAGTACAAGACTAGATGGTTATGAACTGGCCATGTATCATTTTACAGTAGAACTAAGATTCTTTCTAACCATTAAATTAATGAGGTTCCAGAGGAAGTGTCTAAGTGACAGTTTAGAAATAAAAAATATTTTAAAATGGAGTTGATGTCTACCAACAACATTGAGATTATTCGTGAAAATTGATGAGATAATGCTCTGAAAATCCCCTCCCATTTAATTGACTCTTCCTGTCAAATTTATTCATATGTTCAGAAATGTCCCTCTCTGAATACCTCAATGTCTCTTTTCCAAAAACATGGATTAAGAAATGGTACTCTCCTGCACTTAAGCTCCGAGTAAACAGCATGTGAATGCACATTGAGAGAACATGAAATGCAGCAGAGCTGGCCTTTTCTTTTAGAAGAGAATAGAAAACCTAGGGGTCATGGTCACCTTTTTAATGAAATAAGACTCTTCTAGGAAGTGTGGAATGTGTTTTCATCTCTCTGCTTCTGTGTCAAGTGAAATAGGTTCAGCCTCACACATTCCTCTTCCCTGAATGAAGGGAAGCATCTAGATTACAGACAGGGCTGGGATGAGGGCACTCTTTGATCTGCTTCTTGCATGGCCTGACAAGACAGAGATGGCCAGAGGTGGGGAAACTGGAAGTATGGCTAGAGACAGAACCATAGTTTTAGCAGGGAGAGTTTGAACAAGCCTCTGACAGAACACTGTCTAGTGATTGCTCAGTATGGTTTAAGACCACTCAGACTAAAAAGGCTCCTGAACCCTGCTCTCTCTTCCTGGCAGTGTATGCTCTATAAATAAAAAAATTGCAAAACATAATGTCTCCTTAGTGTATTTGGAAAGTATGAGCTCCTCTCAGATTCTTTTGAAAAGTTTTTCGATCCCGTTGTTAGGATACGATGGTGTGTGCAAGTAGCTAAAGAGGTTTTCTGCAGCCCCAACTGAGGCAAGTAAAACCCAGAGGATTTCAGACCTGCTGTCCTCTGTGTTTTTTTATAGTCCAGCTCTGGATTGTCGTAAATTCCCTTCTGAGCCACTCAGTCTCCACTAGCATTACAGCAGGAGCCTAATGGAAACTCCGGGGTTTGTGGTGATGGAGAGGAGTCATAATACAAATACCAGTTCCTCTTACAACTCTTAGGGAAACCCAGCACCTTTTATGGGGAGCTCAACCCTGCCTGGATTGCGTTTAGATGCATGTAAGGCTTCCAGACAACTTGAGCAGAGGAACATTTAGGGCACATAATGCAACGGCCTGCAATGCAGCACTCCACAGAAATACTTGACCTAGCAGTAAGGAAATAGTCTGCAGAGCTGAAAGAGTGATGGTTATTGTTACACTGACAGAGCTGTGTGACACCAACATAGCACCCTCTTCATACAGGCATATTATGGAGCAAATAGAGGTCACAAAGTGCTGTCCTAATGTGACACTGTCCTACATGACATTCTTGTCTCTAAAATGGAGAAACATGGACTTGATAGATGGACCACTCAGTGGATAAGGAACTGGCTAGATGGTTGCACTCAAAGAGTTGTGATCAATGGCTTGATGACCAGGTGGAGACCAGTGACAAGTGAAGCTCCTCAAGGGTCTGTTCTGGGTCCAGTGCTCTTTAACATCTTTTTCAGTGACATGAACATGAACACATAATTCTGTATTTAATGGTTTGAGATATTCAGGAAAAAAATCTTTTCTCTTCCCTTTATAAGGCATTGTGAATTTCCTTCTCTTCCAAGTTTATGGTAGCATTATTAAACAGTGCTTCCTTTATGGCAGGTCGTGAAAGACTTACATTAGTGTGCACTAGCAGGATATATTCCTTTGAGCCTTGGATATTCAGGAATTATCCCCTGTACTCAGCACTGGTGAGGCCACACATTGAGTACCATGTTCAGGTTTTGGCTCCTCCATACAAGAAAGACATTGAGGTCCCGAAGTGTGTCCAGAAGAGCAATGAAACTGGTGAAGGGTCTGGAGAACAGGTCTTGCGAAGAGAGGCTAAGAGAATTGAGGTTGTTTAGTCTGGAGAAAAGGAGGCAGAGGAGAAACCTCAACTCCATAGGACTACTTGAAAGAGACTGGAATGAGGTGGCTCTTGGTCTCTTCTCCCTAGTAAGAAATGATGTGAAAAGAGGAAACGGACTCAAGTCGCACCAGGGGAGGTTTGGGTTGGGTATTAGAAGAAATTTCCTGACTGAAAGGGTTCTCCGACACTGGCACAGGCTCCCCAGGGAGGTGCCTGAATCCCCATTTGTGGAGGTGTTTAAAAAAACCCCAGAGATATGTGGTGCTGAGAGACACGGCTTAGCACCAGACTTGGCAGACTTAAGACGGTGATTTGACTAGATGATCCTAAAGGTCTTTTCCAACTGAAACAATTCTGGGATTCTACAGGCAATTGCTAAAGCCGCACCCTCCCCTTGCTCACAGACTGTGAGAGCTGTGCCCCGGCCCGCTACCCCTCCATGAGTAGAAGCGGCAGCAGCTCCTAGCGTTGTCTTTCTTATCCGAAGACCACAGCCCGTCCGTCAGAGCTTTACCTCACCCATCCCGGGCCCTATCGCGCGGCTGCTGTACGCTGGACAAGACCCGCGTTCCGTTCGCCGGGTTCCCTCAGCGGGCACGGAGAAGCCAGGCGCCGCTGGGGACAGAAAGCCGGCGAACGGAGAAGGTGCAGAACCCGCACAGGCAGCCCAAGGCGAAGACTCGAAGGCTACGGATGAGAGCCGCGGCTGTGGTTACGCAGCGTCATCGCCCACCGCGCCCCCTCCCTCTGACTGGGGCGGGGAAGGGCTTCGCCTGCAATCTGGCCTTGGGTTGGCTGATGCGCCCTTAGCCCACAGGGGCGAGCCGAGCGAAAGCAGGGGATTGGTTGTTACGCAGGCCGGTGGCGCTGGGCGCGGCCGCCGTGCGAACGGGTAGGAGGGAAGCGCCGCCTGCACCTCAGTTGGCGGGTGGCTGCGGAGTTCTGCGTTTCCACCCGTTGATAATGATGCTGGACCACGAGCGTGGCTGGAGCGTTTCGTTCGCCGGCTGCGGTTTCCTGGGTGTCTACCATATCGGCGCTGCCACCTGCCTGCAGGAGCGCGCTCCACACATCATCCGCGACGCCCGGCACATCTACGGTGCCTCCGCCGGGGCTCTTGCCGGAGCCGTGCTCGTCGGAGGCGGCTCTCTAGGTCAGCTGCTCCGCCCTTCTGCGGCGGGGGCGGTGGCAGCACGGAGGTTTCCGACGTTCTGAGGGGAGCTGGGCGGCAGGCTGAGGGGACTGAGGCGGGGCGAACCAGCGCGCGTGCCGCCGAGCGGGCCCGCGGGATTGGGCAGGTGTGGCGCGGGACTAGGCAGGTGTGGCGGTCGCGGCGGCGGGCGACGGTGGCCCCAGAGAGGGCCTCGGCCTACCGTCGCTGCGGGATAGCGGGGACAGACGCGGGGCTGGCGAGCTGGAACTGGGTTGGGCTTGGGTTGCTCTTCCCTGGGGAGCTGGCTCTCTTCGCTCTTGTTCGTTTTCTGGCCCCGGAGAGAGGAATATAAAGCTTTTTAGTAAATTTAAATCCGAAGGGCTGTGTAGTGCAGGTTGGTGTCTTGTTTCGTTTCGTTTTGGGTTTTTTTTATCCCCTACGTCTCGCTCTGTGCACGTCTTACTTTTGAGTAAAATGCACAAAAGCAGTGTGTTTCTTTGAGGGTGAGGTTAGAGGCAGGTGGTAAAATTAACGCGTCTTCACTTTAGATGGACGTTTGCCAGCCTGCTTGGCTCAAGAAGCGGTCTTGAGGCAACCTCCTCTGATTTTTAACGTTTATTCAAGTACATCCCCAGGTACAGGGCCACCTTTTATATACCTCCGTTTCTGTGCCTCCTGGCCTCGGAGTTAGAAATACCGAATCGATGACAGCTACTCTTGCCTTTGTGCAAAGCAGAGGAATCGCAGTGTTGCAAGAGTGGGAGTCAGATGAATCCTAATACATTGCCTTCAGAGCAGGCTAACCTTGTTGCTAGTTTGAAACGAAAATACTTGGGACTTTACTGCATCTCCTCTGTAGTTACCGACACAAATGAAGTTTCAGTTAGCTTTAACTTACTTCATCTAAAGCTTTCTTGGGGTAAGGCTAAGAGAGTTAAGGTCAAGGCTTAGGTTAGCTTTAACATGCTTTTCCTCTTTAATCTGTGCACAGTGTATATGGCATAGGTCGCTTGGGTGTATGATTATAAACAGTGGATTGATTAAAATACCTGATTTTAATTGTGATTTAAGTACTAATCTTGTTTTGTATTTCCACTGGATAAAAGATCTTAGTTTGTAACTAATTCTCTCTTGTGTGGTAAGCACTGTTACTGTAGCAGTAGGAAAACTGCTGCCTCCCTTCTATGTATTTAGGGCTTGTGAGAACCCAAGTATGCATTTATCTAATGAATTAGACATGCAAGACATTAAAACAAGCTTCATACAAGTAAAATAACAAATTGCTTAGGATGATGACTGCAGTCAACAAAAGTGTATAAAACACCTGGAAATCTGAAAATGGTTTTCCTTCTAAATCAAATTCTAGTTCACGACTCAACACTGATTGTTTTTGTCAACAAGTTTAGAACTAGGTTTTGTAACTCCATAGTCCATCTTACTTATGGATGGAAAAGGAAAACAGTGAGTGGTTGCTTAGAATTTGGAGAGGATTTGGGTTTTGCTTTTAAATTTCTCAGGGAACAATTCAGTGACTAAAACAGAAGTTCTCTGTATGTGCAAGAGAGTAATGCTGTGAAATGCTTGTTCCTGCTGCTTAGCCACTGATCTTGGTCACATATGCTTAATTCCTTCAAAGCTTTAGCAGTAAACTTGTGCTACTTAAAGTTCGTAATTTAATTTTACTGCAATGCCCTAGCAACTCAGGTGTGTTGTTATATGCCTAACACCAGCTTTTACAGCAAATCATGTTTATCCTCAATGACTATTTTTTAGTATATATCCAACTTTAACTTGGATGAATTTAATGAAGACACTTTAAATATTGAAGTGCTTTTAAATTAAAAAAAAATAGTATTATTTACATGAAAGTGTGTGTTATTAACAGCTTTTAAAATTTTCAGCATTTTAATAGTTGAAACTTTCAGGCATAAAATGATTCATTTTGGCTCTCCCATCTCATACCATCAACTAAGATTTTTGAATTCCTCTAATGGAATGTGTGCCAATTGCTGCCCAAGGTGTAGTATTACATGAGCAACTGTATTTCTTCTGGAACTTTTTTTTTTTTTTTTTTTTTTTTTTTTTAAATAAAAAGGCAGTTGGGAGTGTTGAAAGACACTTCAAAACCTGCTATATTCTAAACTGTGAATCTTTGTAAATTCATCAAACCAAGATGATATTCCCTTGTTAATTCTATATCTTTCACACCATTAATTTTTTGTGAGTTTATGTGAAAGCAGAGAATTGTAAATAAGCTGTAAAGAAGCTTGTTTGATAAGCTAGCAATTTAATGAGCTGTCCAGGAAGGTGGTTGAGTCACCAGGCCTGGATGCGTTTAAGGGTCATTTGGATGTGATGCTTAGGGATATGGTTTAAGGTGACTCTTGTAGAGTAGGGTTCTAGGTCGGACTTGGTGATCCTGAGGGTCGTTTCCAACCTAGATGTTTCTGTGTGATTCTGTGTGTAATACATTTCATTAATTCATATCGTATGCTTCCCTTTATAGTGATACATTTTAATACACAGTATTTATTATTTTTGCAGTTATCATAAGTATCACTTGTTTTCATAGTTGCATTTCACTGTGGGAAGAGAGACAGATTCTTGTCAGAGTAGTCTAGGTAGTGGAAGAATGAGAAGGATGGGAGTATACACAAGTGGAAACATAGAAAATTCTGATTAGGCATAAGGAAAAGAAAATTAAGGGTAGTGAAACACTGAAACAAGTGCCCCCAGAGAGGTTGTGGGATCTCTGTCCTTGAAGGTGTTCAAGACTTGACTGGACCCAGCCCTGAATTACTGTGCTTGTTGGTGCATATAAAACTCTTCAGTTTGTGTATGCATTTATATGAACAGGGTTTCTGGCTAGAATTCCTGTGCATGTTTAATTTCTTACAGGTTTGTAGCCACCTTTTTTTAAATAAAGGGGAGGGGTGTCCTGCTTAATTTTACTTGTTCAGGTTTGAACAAATGTAAATGTTGGCCATTGAATGGAAGAAAGTGTGCTTTTCCAGACTGAAGGAGTTTCCTTCCTTGAATTTGGGGGAAGGTAGAGAGAGAATCTTAGAGATGACTGTTCTTGTTCTTCTTTCTAGGCTATTCCAGACTGGAACAGTTAAGGCGCACTCCTCTTGCAAAATCTTTGCCACAGCTGTTGTGGAGATCTGGTGTTTCACAGGCATGTGGTGCCCCATTCTAGTGGGACACTATGGAGAACAGGTTTGGCAGGGACTATGAATATGCTGTCAGGTTTTACTCAGTGGGAAACAAATTAGTAGTTATCTAACTATTATAAATAGGAATATAGAAATAAAAACAGCAATGTAGAAATATAACTAGAAACAGTTCACATTTAATAGAAACATTTATTTTTGAACTGCAAAAGGGCTAAGAATTTAAGCAGATGCACCAAGTTCTGCCTAAAATCCCAGTCTGACTTGAGCTCTAGCTGCCTTTCCCTTTTTGAGAAGATCCTATTTGGACTGCTTTGCACTCTATTGAATTAATAATGAACAACCTTTTTTCACATTATTTTACTATGACATACTCTTGGATAGACACAACATCATCTTCTGCTGAGAATCCCTTTCGTAAAATAGCTAACAGTAGATTAAATATGTAAAGTTCATTTTTGTCTGTCTTTTCCCCTTTAGACTACCTCAAATGTAGAGATTCATATATGTTGAATCAAATTTCATTTTGATGGGTAATTACTTTATGAAAGGAAGCTGAAATGAGAAGAACTCTGATCTAAACTGTTACAGGTCATCAGTTTCACAGCCCTTTAATGGGGTATGTAAAGTGAGCTGGTATTTCCCCGACACTTTTACAGTGAGAGTTAAATTACAATGTTAGTAGAGGGCACTGGTTTACTGTATTGTATTTTTCTTCTGCAGAAACAGGCTTGCAGTACAGATAAGTGAAGATCTTACTGTATTTCAAACTTAAGTAGTAGCTTGAGCTTAAATTTGACAGGAAGCTACTGGAAAAAAGGGTCAAGACTTGGCAGAGAAGTGAGAGTGTGTATTTATTTGCTCAACTGTCCGTGCACCCAGTGCTCGTGGTCTGTTTTTAATGCACCAAGCAAGTAACTTGCTGCTTCTGATTTTTCAAAAATTTAATTACTTTGCAAAAGGAAAATAATGCATAGCAGGGCAGAGTTCCTGTAGTTCACTATCTCAGACTCCTGAAATGTGCCTGATTTATCTCTTTAGAAAGTTGAGAAGATTGAATGTTGCTACATAAGTTTAACTTTTTTAAAAAATTTAAATAATGATTTATGTCTGAGTGCATTAAAAAGTGGAACTGCTCGAAGTGGCTACATAACTTTTTTTTTTTTTTTTTTTTTGGAAGTACCTTCTTCACTTGCCAGAATGTGTCTTATGCCACATTTTTAATTGCATGTAAAATGTATTTTGCTAGTGTAAATATTTGACCAGTGAGCTATGTCTAAACTGTTTGCTGTCTTCTGATCAGGCCACTGGTATCAGCAGATTCATGGCGTGAGGCTTCATGCTTTAAGCATGGAGTGGAAAAAAAAATGCAGTGGTAAAAACAGAGTATTTCTCATACCTCAGATGTTTTTGTTTAGAATTATTCTTTTGAACACAGATCTCTGGTTTACTGGGCTAAGAACAAGAAAGATTTAGATATTGCCATTTGACACATAAAACTAACATTGCGGGAATATAATACTTTTGGAAATTTGTCTGAATTCAAAGACTTAAGCAAAATTATTTCCAGTGCAGCACTCACATTTAATTTATTATGTTGAAACCCATCTGCTTTAGAAGGAGTCTTGGTAAGTTAAAACATGCAAGTTCTGAAAGGATTTTTGGATGATCTTGTAGCATATCACACGGGTTAATAACGTGTTACTTTGACCTTCCTCCTCACCCCCTTTCCTCTCCTGAGCTGAGAGCTTATCAGGCAATTTCCTCAAACTATGCCCTGGAGAAACATAACAATTCAAACAAAGCATTGCAGGTAATTGAGCTGCTGTTCTTATATGACTATGTGTGTGGTTGTTAAAAAGTATTTCAACATTTTTTAGAAACAGTTGTCTTTTGTAGTGGTTGAATCCATTTCCCTGCTGATTTGGTTGACAAAAAAATGTCTTATGGATCTGTTACAGTAAAAATACTCCTATTATGGTGGAGACCTGCATGAGGTGTTGCAGATCTCCTCTGTAGTCCTTACCCACTGCTTTAAGAATGTCACAGTCAAAATAAAGGCAACATCAAATGTGAGCTTTATTTTGTTTATGTATAAATGAAGATAAATGATGTCCTGAAACTTTAAGTTTGGTTGAAGTTCAACAAGCGTTGCTAGCTGTGATGAACTCAGGTGCTCTGCTTCAGCAGACATACTGTGAACTGTAAATCTGTGCACGATACTTTCTAGGTTTTTATGGATGTTGCCTATGGAATATCTGTGCATGTGTGTTTAAGGAAGGTCAGTCTTTGGTGTATGCGTTTGGGTGTTTTGTTTGTTGTTTCTTAAGAATATGTTTCTAGAATAAGTCCTAACACAAATGTCACTTAACTTAGTGGTTGTATTTTCACTAGAAGTTGTATCTGAAAGTCTAAAGTGACTTTTTTTTTTCCCACTCAGGAAATGCCTAAACTCTTGCTGAAAACAGTTATCTATAAAAGCTGTTGGAATTCTCATGCTAGCAATCAAAGAGAGAAGTTGGAACTCTAGACATGCTTTATTACTGGAAGTTTACTTTTTAGTTTTTGAAATATCTTCTGTTTTTAAAATAACTGCCTTTTTATTTTCAGTTCAAGCTTGTGCAGATGTTCTGGCATTAGCTAAAGAAGCTAGAAAGCGAAATCTTGGTCCTCTTCATCCTTCATTTAATGTGATCAAGATAATAAGAGATGGACTGATGAGAAACCTTCCAGAAAACACTCACCAGTTGTCATCGGGCAGACTCTGTATTTCACTAACCAGAGTGTCAGATGGTAAAAATGCATTGATATCTAATTTTAATTCAAAAGAAGAAGTTGTCCAGGTATGTGTACTTCTGTCAACTTTTAAGAGTTTCTGTAATCTTAAGTCCAAGTAATAGCATTGATTTGATTTCTATTTTAAGATATTTTGACTTTGACAGTACCTTAATTCATGCTTCCTTACTTAAATTGACTTACTCATTTTTTCAGTCACTGTATCTACAAACTGGTTTACTTAATAGGTGTGAGGGGTCAGTCTTAAAATGGATAAATGCCTTTAAAAAATAGAGTATCTAATGAAACTGTATTCTTCATGAATGAGATTTTTATGAACATTATTCTAAAAGCAGTGGTTAAGAGACAGTCAAAAGTACAGTTTCACATGGTTCCATGATGCTGAGACTTGGTTCCCAGTACGTTACTTCAGTTACTCAAAAAATGTATAGCTTGAGTGAATGATCATAAACTTATCAATTAGCACCTCTACAAATGGTCTTTTACTGAGTCTTAGACAGCATTTGGTTGTTTTTTTCTTTTTTAATGGAGTGTGGTTATATTCTAAAGAGATGTGGAATACCTTCATTGTGTTTGAAAGAATGTTTGATATTGCTCAGTTTTCCTGAGGAAATAAACAATGATTTCGATAATAGAACAGCTACTACTTAATGTATATGTCTCATGTTTCTGCAGGCTTTAATCTGTAGTTCATTCGTTCCTATTTATTGTGGCTTAATTCCACCATCATTTAGAGGTGTGGTAAGTCTCTATTAAGACATAAACAGAATTCTAGCTATTCTGAATTTAAGAGATAGTGTATATGTTTTTATTTGTTGTTATCCTGCTTTAAAGTAAATACCTTCATCATAGCTTCTAGTACTAAACTGTATTTTACAACTTTCCCCAAAAGCAAGGAAACACCAAATGTGTGGAAGAAGACACATTTCTGCTCTAGCCTGTGAAATGTGCACACATGTGCTCTTAAATTTCTTGCTTGCTGACCCAGTAGTTAAGAGAGGCTCTTCTAAGCTATCAAGTATTTAACTTAAGAATAGATATTTATTGAAAAAATGGTACTCATTCACCTCCACAAATTTGTAGGAAGGGTCATTTATACTTGTTTGCTTAAAAATAATAAATCTTACAGGATAGTTTGCTGTATATCTTTGTGTTCATTCTTTAGATAGATCTGCCTTAGAACTGGATTAAAGCTTCATGGATAGTTAGATATAAATGAAGCTTTTTAATGTCTTCTGTCACTTGCATTCAGTGTAAGAAAGGCTGCTTTTTAAAGTTAGTGTCAGTATATTAGGCTGTTCTATTACTTCGCAGGAGGTGTTGGTTACAAAACCTCTTACTACTTAATGGCTGTACTGGGTTTTCTATAATACCCTGTTAAAGGGGCAACAACTACAGAAAACTTGGTATGGTTTGTTGTAGGTTATGTAACAGATCTGGAAGCAGGTGTGCACTTTAAATCGAACTGGTAAGGTTCACGTATTTTTGTTACAGTGTTGTAATAACTTATACTTGTTTTCCTCTCAACTTTTGTGCTCCTTACACAAGGAGAGGGGAAGAATATTAAAAAAACCCAAAAACCTTAACATCTTTAACAGTGGTTCTCAAGGCAATCTGGAAGTGCTAAAAGGTCAAGGATACATGCAAAAATAATTTTCTTCTTCATGCTGAAATCTAAGCAGAAGTGATTAGAACTGTATAGGGGTTTTTCTTTATCTGTACTTCTAAACATTCTATGTCTCCTTAAAGTCTCACAGATTAAAGGTGTTATGAAAACAGGACGTTGGACTGAATCCAAGGTTTAGGTGGATCCAGGCTAATCTGGCTATTCAGTCCTTGTCACCAGACAACAATGTTATTTTAAAAGACTTAGTTCAGAGTACAAAAACATACTAGTGATGTTTTATTGGGTCCAATTTTGAGGGAAGGGGAAGGCAGGAATCATTGTATTCTTTTGATCTTTGTAATTATTTTTGTATCATTTTAATGCTTAGGAAGTGTTTTTGGTGTAACTTGGTAAGAACAGCACATTTGTGTGTGCTCTGTGTGTAGTGCTTAAATATAGTAGAACATTAAGTATGTAAACTTGGTAGCATCTTTGCTAGCTTGGTGCTTTATGCATGTATACTTTAAAACAAAGATTTAGGGATGTCTTTGAGTAGGCATATCTAACTGCCAGTTAGCTGTTTTCTATTAGCTGTTTTTTAACAATCTTCAAGCACAGCAATGGTTTTAGATTAAAAATATTTTCTAGGGGGATTAGATAGCCAGAAACTCCAAGCAATTAAACCCAGTAACCTCTGAAGAACAGTGACTCAAAAGTGTGCTTTTACCCTCTAATTATGTAATGAGAAGGCTGCATGCTATAGCTTCTCCTCTGCCAAAACTTTTGTGTATTTCCACAAAGGACTTGGTGATTGCACGTGTACCTTAGTGACTGCACTATGCACCACAGGAAATTTGTCAGTAGCTTCATGCTAATGGGTCTAAAGAGTATCCAAGAAATCTGACACACAGGAACAGGCTACTCTGGAGTATGTCAGATAATTTTTCAATTGCTCTGAGCTGTCCTCTTCAGAATTCCTAATTTGTTTCTCAGAATAGTCAAGGGGAGCATATCAGGACAGATGAAATTGGTGACTGAGGTTGTTTCTGCTTGCAACACCTGTTCAGTTACCTTTACATTTTACAAGCATCTACAAGTTATGTCTCTTACCTAGTTAAGAAGAAGGAAAATGGAACCACTAAACCAGCAAAGCTGGTAATGCAAAGCAGTCTTATTGCAACTGTCAGAGCAAACTGGCTACAACTGGTCGCACTGGGAAAATGGAGCATGTGCTTGACTGGAGGAGTTGCATTTGGCCATAGCAGCTGCTGAACCGTAGGCTAGTACCCCACAATAGAACTCTTCAATTCTTGGGTGTGTGAGGTGATGAGGCACTAAAATTGCAGAAATGGGCAACTGAAAGTGAAGATGACAAAAGCATAACCTGAAGCAGTTTCTAAACTTACACTCAAAGCATTTGCAATCCATAATCATTGGCAAGGTTTCTGAAGTGTTACCCGTATTTACTTGAAGTTTCTTCATGACCAAATATTTTGTATTCTTTTATATCAAATTCTAAGCAATAAGAATAACTTTAAGTTGCTGTTATCCTAACTGAATCATTTAGTATTATGGAACTGGAGCTTTGAAGTGTAGAGCTATTCTTTTGTTCATATTCTTTCTGAAGAACTACCCTGATAGTTTTTTGGTTTGTACTCTCCTTTGAGGAAGAAGAGTCAGCTGTGCTGCTTTTTGTGTGCATGTTATGTAGGATTATGATCTTTAAGAAAGAGCAAGTCAACTTCAAACATATAGAAGAATTACAAATAGAATACTTCTAGGCTGTCTGTGGAATGATAGGTGGGAATGTTTTTTAAATAACAAATAGCGTTAGAGGACAAAGGATGTTTAGCCTTAGAGCATAGGCTGAGGCTGTTTTGTTGCAGTCAAATGATTTGTAATTCCTGCATGGGAAATCTGCTCATTACAAATTTCCAGCCTTTGAGACTTCTTATGTCTGTCAATTTTTAATAGCGCTATGTGGATGGAGGAATCAGCAACAACTTGCCTCACTACGAATCTAAGAATACCATCACAGTTTCACCGTTCGCTGGGGAGTGTGATATCTGTCCAAAGGGTAACTCTGCCAGCTTTCATGAAATGAATGTGACCAACACCAGCATTCAGTTCAGTCTGGGGAATCTTTATCGTTTAACACAAGCGCTCTTTCCACCAGAACCTAAGGTAAGTCACAGCTGTTACATAGTTACTAGAACACCTTCCCATATAAAAGCCTTGATTTTGCAGAAAGCTACAGTAATCTTAGCATTTCATCTAATTACACAAATGATCCTGGTGACACTTGTTTCTATCTTTTCATAGTTTGTTTTAATTCTCCTTAGTTTTAGTCCCTCTTAGACTGAAAATACATCCTGCTGTTGACTTTCAGTATTTATTTGGCAATTAGCACAGAATTCTACCATATCAACACTGGTGAATCAGTAACTGTCAGTTTGTAGGGCTTTCATGTTTACCTGCTCACCAAGTGCTTCAGAACTTAGAAGTTCTAAAGCTTCATGGTTTTGAAAGTTCTCAACAGTTCATGCAGACATGCCTTTAAACATTGCTGAGCTCTGTTAATTGCAGATTTGATGGGGAAAGTGCTCTTGAGTTGCTGTTATGGAAGCTGAAAAAATGAAAACAGACTTGGCCAATTGGCTTAGGGTGTAACACTACAGAAGTAGTGTTCCTGACTGCTATAGATATACTTTTGTAAATTGAGGGGTTTTGGAGTGCTTGGCTTTTGGGCCATATGTTCTACTTATGTAGGCATTAATGATTTTTCAGGTTTTGGTTTGGTTTTCTTTGTCTAGGACTACAGTGCAGGTGAGCTGGCGTCACATTTAGTGAAAGGCGTTTTCATATAGAAGATTAAGTCTGAGCTTAAGAATTGCACAGATGACTTTTCATAGTTTTGGAAGGTGGGAAACACCGAGAGGGAAGGGAAGTAGCATTACTCCAAGCCACCCTGTTTCATTGTTGCTTACATCTGCTGAACTGCTAGTCAAAGAAACAAAAAGAGAGGAAATTCTTACTAACTGTTAGAATGCTGTCCTTACAGGTAAATAATTCAGTGCATCTGTAATAGCTGAAGGATAAGTTGATATACACATCAACACAGTAGGCATATTGGCCTGAATATACTGAATTATAAGGGATGTTAATGTAAACTTTTCTTGCAAGAATTGAGGATGAATAGAAGAGGCTTTTAATTCTGCAAACTGCTGAACTTAAGTTGCATCTTCTTTTTATGTGTCTGACTCATTTACTCTATGATTACAGGTACTAGGAGAGATCTGTGAGCAAGGATATTCAGATGCTCTTAAATTCTTGAAAGAGAACGGTATGTTGCAATTGAGGATAACTATTGATGATGTGGTCTTAACCTGAGGTTTGGGGTGGGTTGGTTGGTTTGGTTTTGCTTTGTTGTAGTTTTTGGTTTTGTGTTTTTAAGGAGGCAAGTGGGTTGTATGTAGCTAAGGAGCTAGGTCTTTGGTTTTGAAGGGATCGTGGTAAGAGTTATGGTAACTATTCACCTGAGGTAAGTTGTGCTGCCACAGAGAAACTGAACTTTTGGGTTTGTGTGAAGTCAGTGTTAAGGTATTGTTAAGTGAAAGTGCCAAGGAATTCTAATTCTGAGGAATCAGAGAATCATAAAAAATTGGCAGAGACTTTCAAAATTATTGAGTTCAGCCATTATCTGACTGTGTCAAGCCTGATGCTAAGCTGTGTCCCTTAACATCACATATCTGCATCTTTTAAAGACCTCCAGGCATGAGGATTCGACTACCTCCTGGGGAGTCTGTTCCAGTGTTTGAGAAACCTTTTAGTGAAGGCTATTCTTCTAATATCCAACCTAAACTTCTCTGCAACTTGAGGCCATTTCCTCTCATCCCATCACTTGTTACTAGGAAGAAGAGATTGACCCCTCACCTAGCTCCACCCTCCTTTCAGGTAGTTGTAGAGGGCAAGAAGGTGTCCCCTCAGCTTCCTTTTCTCCAGACTAAACAACCCCAGTTCCCTTAGTCACTTATCACCAAACCTGTTTTCCAGGCCGTTCACCAGTTTTGTTGTCCTACATTGGACACACTCTAGCACCTCAGTGTCTTTCCAGTAGTGAGGGCCCCAAAACTGAACCCAGTACTGAAGGTGTGGCCTCACCAGCTGCTTCCTTGCAGCAATTCCTTGGTGCCTGCCCTCTACGTCCTCTGTGTACTCCACTATTCTCCTCCTTTTTCAGACTGCTGATCCTGTGATCACTTTTGTTCTAGTTCTGTCACAGGTTTGTCTTGCTTCAAGCTTAATCAATTATAATTACAGCCTTTCCCAACTCATTCATTATGTGCCTCCTTTCTTCTTGTTTCAGCTGTAGGAGTTACTTTTTCCCTCCCATCTATAACACTTCAGAGAAATTTTCTGCCAAATTAATGTTAACATTTGTCTTTTAGGTGTAGTTGTATGGATCCCAGTCAAATTTGTTTGTCCTTATATACAAAAAAACTTCATAATGGTTTTCTGGAAACTGAGTATAAATACCTTTCTTGTATTTTCCACTTTGTGCTCATTATCTAGTGCTTGTTTCTAAGGTAATTATCAGTACTATTTCTTAATTTGCACCACTATTGCAAGACAACCAATGTTGGCTTAGATCCGTAATTCAGAAATATCTTGAAACAATGCTGTACCCTACTTGCTTTCCTCCTCCCCTCTGTTGTAGCATTGCCTCTAAGTACTTGTGATACCTGCTCTGTCAAATTTCCCAAATGTCTGGTGTGTTTCAGGTGTTTTTATTCAGTTAAATATTACATCTGTTTTCCTCCTCTCTTGTAAATCACTTACTTTACTTGAACAGCTTTTGGTAAGTGACTGTATGTTTCCAGTGCACTTTCAGTTAATTGTTCATTTTTTCGTTACGAACCAATTTGAAAGTAAGACTGAAAGCTGCAAAAGACTGTTGAGCAGCGTGGTTAAACATCTGTGTATATGACATTGGGTAGATCATGTTCCCTCAGGATAGGCTTTTGTACAGATACCTATACAGTATCTGTAACCTGTTTATTTTGAAGACCTGTGGGTCAAGACTAAGTTGAAGCTCTTGACTTTTCCAGGTATTCTGAATGACTCAATTTATATCCACTTGTCCTTCACAAAAAAAAATCCTCATGAGGCTATGCAGCATGCTGACCACATGAAGAAAAAAGTGACAGAAAATAACAGAGTAGAAACTTTGAAAATGGAAGTACTTGATGACCAGCCGAAGCAAAATCCATGGCCTTTGGAGAAGAGCATATTTGAGAGTCTACCTCCTAGACTTCGTAAAGGTACATTCTTCAGACTGTTTCCTGTAACTTCAAATGGCAAACTTGGTTTTATTTTTTTCCCGTTTGCTTACTCTTACAATTTACAGAAGAAGCTTTCTCTTTAATCTTATAACTGCCTGTGAAGTTAAAACTCAAAGGTCTTCAAGTGCTGATTAAATGTGAATGTGTACACTTTGATGTAGCTACAGAAATAAGATTGAAACAGGAGGAAGGAGCTACTTCCAACACTGCAGAGTTGTGAATCAAATTTTCATTTAGTTTTGGATAAACTGTGTACATACATACTCTCAAAAATACTGTGTATTTCAAGCCAGAGTTGAACTTCAAATCCAAACGCTGATTGCAGTTACTTTTAAAAACAGACTTCTGGCTTTTCTACCTTTTAAGTAAACTGTTAATAGAAGAAAGTCACTTCTAATATTTCTTTCATCTATAACTTTTATCTAGTTTGTTTTCGTAGATGCTTATGAGTATTTTCAAAATAGGACATTTGTGATCCCAGTGACCTAGAGAAAATTGGAAGTGTGCTATTTTGTGCAACTGTATGTTACTGGAATATGCAGAATTTAAACTCCTTAGAGTAGTCTCTAACAAGACAGGAATGTTATCTAAAATACACAAGTATTCTTAAAGAGTTGAACTGTAAATCCTCTTAATTCTTTGACTTATCTCTTAAATGTTCTGTGTAATGCCTTTTATGAGTTTGTTTCCCATATTTTAAAATAGCATAGAGAAAGTTCATGGTGAGTTTCTTGAGCTGAATTCTTTCATATTTTGCCTAAACTTTTTATTCAATAACACTTCCTAACACTGAATGAAGATTAACAAACTTTGAGCAAATGATTTAAACTGGTTCCAAATGGTGTAACTTTTTTTTTAAATAATTGTTCTTAAGCACTGCAGGAAGCTTGTAAAGAACAAAATGGATTCTATGCTCAGTTCTCCAAACTATTCCCCATGCGGGTGATATCCTATCTGCTGCTACCATATACACTACCAGTGGAGTCTGCTTACTCTGTGGCTTTAAGGTAAGGAACATCTAATGAGCCATTTTACAATTATTACACTTTTGAAAATTTACTCCCTTGGGAACTCAGTGTTGCAGGCATTCTGGCACTTTAGAAATTAAGTGGTATCTGTCCAATACTTATTTCTACCTATGTAACGCATCACCCTAAAGCCTCTTAAGTCTAAGGCTACATACATTAAGATTAAACACATGAAGATGATTTCTAATCAACTTATTGCTAGTAGTTATCTTCTAATTGCTTGAAAGAAACATCCTTAATTCTATTTCCCAGGAGCACATATTTTTTATTACTAGTACTATAGTCTGCAGTAGTAATTGAACTCTATCCAGATCATTCTTGGGCTTTACCTTCTTTCTGAAGTCAGTCTTTACTTACCATATAAACTTTCTTACCAGGTTTATTTAGGTTGACTGAAAAATGTGGTTTTTTTGAAAAAAAAACTTAAATTTTTAGGTTTCAGGTCTCATAAAGGAGAAACTACATTAAATGAATGCATTGTGAACCCCAGGTTTGCACTTACTTAAGAGAATTCCAGTCCTTGAACAGAAGATGTCATTACTTTATCTTCACCAAATAATTGAAACATCAGATGTTCTGTAAATGGAACCAGCATACAGATTCAGTAAAATGTTTTGTTTCTGTGGTACTTAATGTAGTATTTTTGTGCCATTTTTTGGTGGATTGGGGGGAAGCAAGTTTCAACAGAATTTTAATGGGAGTTTTTTCCCCTCAGGTGTGAAGAGTCATAAAGAAAAAATACATTTGTGAAATTTGTCCTATTTCTGCCTTTTATTTGTTCCTCTAGTGTGCTTTTCTTTTGTTCTTCCTTCTTCTCCCATCTAACTTTAAACTGACCAGAAAGTTTCTACCACACAAAGATGTTGCAGAGGCAAGAAATTTTTGTAGGCTTCCTAAACACTGGTCACAAGGCATGGAATGCACATATGGGCCTTCATTCAGCATAGCTTCATAGATCAGAGATGCAGTGCTCTGCTCTTCTTAGCTTTCAGGAAAGCAATGAGTGGAATAAACAGAAATGTAGAGATTGGGAGGACCTGGAGACTTTGGTGGAGGAGTTCGCTTGGGGAGAATGAAAGCTCTGTTACTTTGGATGTTGGACATGATATGTAAAAATAATAATAATGCAGATTGAATCTTCTGCTTTCAAAACAATGTGTGTTTTGGTTTGATTGTAGGTTAGTAAACTGGTTTCCTGACATGCCTGCTGATGTTCGATGGATGCAAGAACAGCTTTGCCAGATCGCTGGTACTGTTTATTCCCATGCTAAAACCAAGCTGTTCTCTACAGCCAGGTAAAGTGGTGTGCTGCTGTGTGCCAGTGACATATTGAAGTCCCGCTTTTTTTGTCAGAACTTCAAGTACCCATAAGTTTCTTTCTTAGAACAGGATTTAGTAATTTTCTCAAAGGTAACAGAAAACAGTTCTCACTGCTTCTAATCCTTAGAATTGTTTAAATACGTTTTCTGATGCTTCTTGTTCATAACTGACTGCTACGTATATAGTAGATGAAGAGGTGTTCCTTGTTGGTAGGCTTATGCTTCTTGAGGTGGATTATGGAGCAGGCATTGGATTGAAAACAGATCTTGTTTCTTTCCTGGTCCATGGTAGCTGGAGCAACGAGGAGAAAAAAATTGCTCAGGGTACTCTAAATCAGATGCATCAGGTAAGAACTGGAAAACGTTGAGAGACTAGATTCTTAGGAGCCTGGGCAGGAAAGGTTGTCAGGATTAAAAAGCAGATTAGTATGAATGGCCCTCTCAAGATAGTTGGAATGAATTAAAACAAGATGTGGAAAATTTTTCCACAGAAACAGAGGCTCCTAAGAGAAAAACCTCTCATTTGGTTGTAACTAGGTTCATTATGCTTCCCTTACCAAGCTTGTGTGAGATTTAGCTTTCCAGGCTTGTTGCTTCTGTTGCACTTTTCACAGTATGCATGGAGGAATTGGTGACAGCTGACCTCTGCATGACTCTTAAGAATACTATTACTGCTTTTTGTTGGGGAGCATAGTATTTGCCCAAGGAGCTCTGCAAACTTTTACAAACTGAACATGACTGATACTCAGGTTAGATTTTCCTGCTAAAAAAATGGACCTGCTGCTGGAGCAGAGTTGCTCAGCCATGTCAGAGTGGTGCTACAAGTAGAGAAACACAGACATTCTCTGAGGCCCAAATGCTTATAAATGTGAGTCTTCTAAGAATTGGTCTGAAAAACCATAAAGAGGGATTTCAGCAGAGTAGGTGAAATTATTCTGATGATTATCTCAACTGGAGTTGCTGGGTAGGAGGTAGAAGCAGCAGCATAAAAATTAGCCCAGAAAGCCATTAGGAGTGAACAGAGTCCTTAAATGCTTCATAAAAGCTTTCAAGAGATAGCTGTAGTGCTGGAGATGTGTAACTGCAGCAGTTATTTCTATTAAAGTGTTGCCATGGACTATGTACAGCACACTTCTCAATTAAAATGCAAAGGTGCTGGTTTTGCCCTGGCAATGCTCTACAAACACCCAACTTGAGTTTCTGATGGGTCTATATGAGAAGAGCTGCTTCACCCTGCTTCTTTATAATAGGAAGCTTTGTCAGATTCTGGATTGGTGTCATGAAAGATCTGAATCATGTGTTCCATCCTTTAGATGTGCAGAGTATTCAAAAACCTACTATTAAAAGGTTTTGGCTTTAGTGGATGAATTAATAAGGTTGAAGCTTGGGTTTACTTACCCCTTTAGAAATTTTAAATGGTGCCTTTTAATATTGAGTTGTAAATATTTTTACAATATTCAGCTTTATCCAGAATTCAGAAGCATCCAATCCCTGTATACAAATAGCCTCTTCTCCCTTCCTGAAGTCAGCTTTTTTTTTTGTATGCTGCTTAGCCTTTGAGGCCATCCCTCTGAGCAGAAATGTAGATCCTGATATTTATTTGCTACCATCCTGCCATCATCTCTTCAATTATTTCATCCCACGTGCCACCCAGCATCCTTTTTTCCTTATTTTCTTAATGGGATTCCTGACTTCTTTACACCATAAGCGTATAGTTATGTCCCTGCTTTTAGCCTTATTTAGCTGCTTCTTGATGTTGCTGGTATTCCAGCCTTGCCAATTGTGATACTTTTCATCTGAAATGAGCATTTGGAAGATGCAGTATCCCAAGACTGTCCCAGATCTATCTTCTAGAGGGGTTATTTGGTGATTGAGTTATGATGAACAAAAAACATTGTTTCTCTTCTTGTGGAAAAAGAAGCTCTTGGCCATAAACCAGAACAGTGTAGTTCATGTGGGTTTTGCTTCTGTGGCACTGAAGTGACCAGCTCTCACTGAAGTGTTTGCACTGTCAAACTTCAAAGCTTTCTAAAGCCTTCCGTAAGCAGATTCCCTCTTCAGGTAGCTGGGTCCCAAGGCTTTGTGTAAAATCCTGTATTGCATTCTATGGGTAACTCTTTGTGAGCTTGTACTTTGTTTCATCATCCACCAGGAACTTACTGCTGCTTTTGCAGAAAGTAATCCTCCCACTACTTTCTTATGCTTTTCCCTTTGTCATCACGTCTAGCTTCTGTTTTGGAACCAAACTTAATCTCATGAAAATCTGTGCTACTAATAGTTTGAAAATCCCTTTAGCAAACAAGCTGGTGGATGGTATCTTCTTGTGCATCTAAAATTCAGGTGCAGAAGCTGGTGTTGAAGCATGTGTATGATGAGTTGGGTGTATTTTGTGTGTGTGCAAGAGGATGTTCTGGATTGATTTGGCTTTTTTTCCCCAAAGGACTGCAAGAAAGGAGAGAGAACTGTAAAGGGGAAAAAAAAAAAAATTTTCAAGGATATTCATGGTGACAAATTCCTGGTTTCCTCTTTCCTGAGTTGGTAAAGAGGAATCTGCTGATTTGAGTGCTGTTTTAGTGTGTTATGGAAGGGGTAATTAATTACTGTGAGATGATATTTTAAAAAATATTAATATATAGTTTATTAATATTAAATATTCAGAACTCGCATCACCCCGATCACCATTTAATAACAATAACAGGCTCTTTGCAACATTATGGAAACTATATACAGGTTATAATAGGATCTAGAAATAACTATTAAATATATACATTAATTGAACTCGATTTAAACTGGAAGAGAAGGGCTTGTGGCCAGTATGCCGCTTGCTCACTAGATGAACGCAAGGAGCAACTTTCTGCTTATGGCAGAAGGCAATTAATAATTACAAGAGGTTTTTGGTACTTACTCACAAAATATTTTGGGACAATACCCTAAAGCATGTGGCGGGGCTGCTGTCGGGCCGAAAGCTGCTAGAGGCTTTGGAGCTTCATCAGGCTCCTGGACACTTCAGAAAGGAGGCAGACAACTTCTGACCTGGTCCTGGCTCTCTTGGCAGCAGGCTTTCGTGCAGCAGGACATCTTGTGGTGTGCAGTCTGGGCACGGTGTCACACTGGCTGTGCAGGCCGAATGCGTAGAGGTACCAGAGCCTCAGCTCAGGATCAATGAGGCAGCAGGCACGGATGCAATAGCAGACACACCTTGTAACGGCAAAAGCGCGCACCCTGTGCTCCCTGCTTATCTCCTTTTATCCAATACAGCCCGAGACTAGCGGGCCTTTGGACATGAGATAGCCAATCAAATGGCAGTTAGCCAAGATTTGGCCATATTGGGTGAAGCCATAGGCTTGCTTTACCCTTTTTTGGGCAGAACACGGGCCTTGCACAAGGCAGCCCTGTGCACCTTGTTTACCGCAGTTGCTGGACAGGCCACAGACCCCAGACTTAGTGGCTCCAGGTTCTTTGTCCCTTTTCCCACAGTTGCTCTCCCCAAAACAGAAGGAGGGAGAGCAGAAAAACATGCCTGGGCAAGCCAGGACATGTACAAGCCTAATTTGGCCTGCTTAGGCCTACCACGACATAGTGTAGGAAAGTTCTGTTCTGCCTGTTTGAGGTTGGTGATAATTAGTTGTTGTAAAGTGGAATACAGAGATGGCATTTGGGAAGCTGCATAACTATATTTGCTACTCAACTTGTAGATGTTGAGATTGTTTGTTTGTTTTTAGTGTTCTGGTAGTGCAAATGGAATTCCATGTGGATAGTTGTGGGGAAATCAGTACTATTTAACAGATAATGTTAACTCGGGTCTTCTCTTCTGAGCTAATCAATATGGTGTGACTTTTAGTCTGTTTTATACCTGCTTCTGAGGGTAACATGGCAGAGAGGCCTTCTTGTAGATATAATTATTTTGAGATCCTTTTCCTGTTGTCCCATATCCTAACTCACTAAATTTATTTAGACTTAGTGCTTTTCCTCTAGTGTTCTTCCTTATATAAAGATTCCCTGTCAGACATCTGAACAGTAATAAAAAGGTCGTTGAAACACTAATAATATTTCTCTCTTTTTCTAAACAGGAAAGACAGTTATGCATCACTAAGAAAATGTCAAACTGTCCCATCTACTATGGAATTTCATTCTTCATACTGCCACCTTAAAATGCCTCACTCTTCTGTGGACCTTGAAACTTGGCTCTGGGAATCTTCATGCTTCATGCACTCACCTATGAAAAATGCTTCTGCCAACATGCAGGAGCATTCCAACTTGAGCTCCTATCCCAATTTTCTCCCAAACTGTGATGAGTCTGGGTTGGAAATAGATTTTGACTCTTCCTCTGAGTCAAGTTTCCATACTGCTCCAGAGTATTAATTTGGAAGTTTCCCAAAATTCCAATTCAGCAGAGAAATTTACGTCCTAAAGGATTAAAGATCATTTTGTTTGTTGCCAATAGGTCTTGGAAAATTACTTGTTTACAGCTTCCTGACAAACCTGCCTCAGGAATTGTACTGTTTTAAGAATTCTAAAAGCAATGGCTGCTATAATAAGTAACAGACCACAGTTCTGTTGAAACACCAGCTGATCAGTGGTAGGAATACTTGTAGTAAGCAATGTCTCTCTGGAGATACATTTTAAACAAAATATAAACTTTTTCAACCTTGTTAGACAAGCATCGCTAACAAAACCTTTTTAAAAAAAGATAATTCTTAACAACATGTTTTAGGGTAACTCTTACAGCACTTAAATGAAATTGGACTTTTACTTCATAAAGGGAAATACACACAAAAAAAAAAAGCTGCTGCTTTATTTTCTTAGTGGCCTCCTGTATCTGTTTGCCTTATGTTTAAACATACTGTTGTGTTTTTGGAAAAGTGGTGTGCAGGAGATAGCATAGGAGCAGTATTGCTGTAGGTTGTTGTTTGTACTTCTTCTCGCACTTCTCCTTTATGGCTCTCTTCCACTACTTCAATGGAGAAAGACATAAGAAATTAAATTTATTCTCCTGATGTGTAACCACCTACAGTTCAAGTGATTTCAGAAGATTTTTTTTTGTTTGTTTTTTGTACTTAAGGGCTTGATACTTGAGTATTGAAAAGTAGTAAAGTAGTGACTGTGATTAGTAGCAAACAGTAAGTTGAGGTGGTGTTAAACTTTACAGATTATGTAAACAAAAAATCAACGTATAGCAAGTGGTGAAGGACGCTCAGATCTTCTCTTTAATCTCTCTAATTGCTGCCCAATTGTTCTCTCTTATTTTATTCGCACACACCTCACCTTGATATTTTCTTCTCTCCTTTCACTTCCCTCTTACTAAAGGAGGGAAGAAAAGAGGTCCTTCCTGTCTCGGCGAGAAAGCTTTTCAAGGCCAACTGGTAGAAGAAGCAAACATTAAGACTTGGTGGAATTATCCATATCCAGGCAACTGTGTGCAAACAATAAACTGAAAGTTAGCTAGGTCATACCTGTATTGAGCAGTGGGCATTTGGAAACAATTTTTACTGCAAAGGTTCTGCATAATTTTAAAGACATCACAGTGTATGAATACATACTTAGGAGAATAAAAAATTATGGCTTAAAACAATGATGGCTTTAAAGCCATCACGTGCACATTCAAAGCTGTGAATGTGGTTGGGGGCAGGCATGTGATATCTGAAAGCTCATTCAAGAATGTGAATTTGGTCTGTGCAACTTGGGTGCAGCCTAGGGAACAGACAAAGACACCTATGGAAGTGTCTTTTGCAAGGAGAATCAGTGATGAGATTATAATGCTCAAGAGAGAGAATTTTGGAGTGTAAACATTTGTATCCACAAGTCTGTCAAATAGCAAAATGTAGCATTTCTGAATTGGACTGGCCTTTAAGTAGTCTAACAGTTGTGACTTCCCTAAGCTTAAAGTGCTAGATTTTACAACTGTAAATTTGATTTTAGAATGATGTGAGACATGGGAGAAACTGTCAAGCTCTCCTTTACATACTACAGAAGACTGGTGCTATTTTACTTCAACTCTCGTTTATTTCTTCTGTGTATAGAACCTCAAATCGGCAAGAAAAGTTGGAAATATTACTCTTAACCACAATCAAAAGACACAAGATCTGTTTTATATTGTCTTTATTTATACTTAAACTTTCTGTAATTTTATAATGTTCTGCAAAGCATTAGTTCTACCAAGGTGTGTGAGAATTTTAACAGGAATGCCAAGCTTTGCTTCCTTTCTGTGTATTGGAATAGTTTTATTAGCTACATTTAAATCAACCTTAATCACTTCTGTGGTGTACAACTTCAGTTTTGTTTCCCTTTTCTAAAATAAAAAGACAATCTCCTCTGTTAGCATGTTAAGTCGTCTTCAGTATAATTCAACTAGTGTAAGTTTAGATCAGAACATGTTCATTGCATACTTGTTAGGTGTGTGAGAGATGCTTGCTTGTGCTCCAGCTGGACCTCAAAGTCACCTTAATTTAAAACCTACTTTCTTTGCAATCTGTTACTTGTTATCCACAAGTAACTTTCTGAATTTAAGCAAAAACAATTAGAAACCAGAGAAAGTTGTTACTGGATTCAGAAAGAAGAATCATAGAATCATTCCGGCTGGAAAAGATCTCTAAGGTCATGCCCACTGAAACAGGTCTGCAACTATTTTAACATCTCCAAGGACAGTGACTCCAGCACTTTTTTTAGGCAGCCTGTTCCAATGCCCAACTGTCAGTAAACAATTTTTTCCCTAATCTTTAGTCTAAGCCTCCCCTAGTGCAACTTGAGGGCATCTCCTCTCATTCAGTCACTAGGGAGAAGTGATGGGACAGGCAGAATGTGTCCTTACCAATGAAGATGCTGCTATGTGAAATGTCAAACAACAGAGAGGACCTTGCAGGTAGAAAATTAGCAGGAAACAGCTGAGATAGTTTGGATTATCTCTGCCATTTCACCACATCCTTGCTGCCTGTGACTAACAAAGTTCCTGCATCCTTATATCTGATGGTTCTCTGTATCTTTCCTTAACTAACAAGGTGTCCTTCAAAGACAGCAGAAATGAAGAGTAACTGAACTGAACCCAAATTTCAGAACTTGTTAGGGTAGTATGCGGGCCTAATAGGCTAATATTAATTGAGAGGTGTAAAGCCTAATTGTAGCGATTGTGCAGTGTCTCTTGCCGGGGAATATACACTGGGGGGGGGGGGGGGGGCAGGCACACACGTAGAAGGCAGTCTGTACTTTTTGAGTATCTCAGCCAATGGGCAAAAGAAGACAGTCACTTTTGGCTGAAGATTTAGGATAAAAAAAGGCTGTGTCCTCTGGCAATTTGAGACCGTATAAGGATACACCCCAGAGACTGCTTAAATGAAGTTTTTGCAAGATGCCCTCTGTCTGCTTTGTGAGCACCAGCCTCTAGCGAGGGAAGTTTTCCGTACAGAAGAGATTGACCCTCACCTCACTCCAACCAACTAAACTCCTTTGAGGGAGCTGTAGAGACTGAGGTCTCCCCTTAGCCCCCTTTTACTTCGGACTAAACAACCCCAGTTCCCTCAGGCGCTCCTCAGAAAACCTCCAACTTTTTTGCCCTTCTGTGGACACCTCAATGTCTTTTTTAGTTTCCTGGTTTAGAGAAAACTCAGTAATTTATCACAGTACAGGCACCCATACTGAATAACTGTACCAAGTAATTTAAAACATGAAGTTTGATGTCAGTTTAAGAAGGGGTGCAGCGAGCCATGGAGTTTCTTGTTGGCTGTCCGACAAGAGGCGCCGGTCTTGCTCCCCCACTTTCAACAAGCAGCAGTGCCTAGGTTTCAGGTGTCTGCCATGAAGAGCTACCGCTGAGAACGCTCCAGTTTCGCGCGGGTCGTTTGTCCCCCAGCATGCCCCATTCCTGGCTCCTGTCTGCGCATGCGCCTCTGCCAAGCTGACGCAGCCGGAGAGCATGACCTTCGCTCCGCCTCTTCCCCCTCCTCCGGCCAATGGGAGTCGGGGCGGAGCGGTTTGTCATGGCTGCCTCCGTGCTGTGGCCTTGAGTACCTGTAGCAGCCCAGCCCGCACGGCCCCTTGCCGCCATGGGCACCGTGCACGCACGGGTAAGCGCCGCGCCGCGGGGCAGCGGGGAGAGGGCCCATCGAAGGGCGGTTCGGAGGTCGCGCCTGACGCTCACCCCTACTCTAGGCCCGTCCCGAAGGTCGCCGGGAGAACCGGTCGTCGACCTTCATAGCAAGCACAGGGAGGGGGACGAGGGCTGGCCGTGCTTCTCGGGCGGGTAAAGCGCGGTTCCCCGAGGGTGGCACCGAGATCAGTATCGGGCCGCTGTGCAGTGCGCTGCCGTGCCCCGCCTTACTTGAAGGGCTCCGCGCACGCCCGGTTGGAGGAAACTCGTTCTATGCGCAGCGTTGGGCAGCCGGGCCGGCAACCCCTTTCTCTACACAGGCATGCCTGGGGCTGCTCTAGTAGGCGCCTGAGCCGGTCTCCTCTGCCGCTTCCCTGATGCACCGAGGAGCGCTCCTTTCCCTTCCCGGATCTTTATTTCCTTCATGGTGGCAGTCGAGGTTGACCTTGCCATAAGAGCCTAGCTGCGTAAAGAAAAGCGGAAAAAAGCACCCCGCCCAAAGCAAAGCCAAAGGGCCCCGGGGTTGCAACTGGCACGATGAGAAGTGGAGGTTTTAAGTTTGCATTTCCCCAGTACTCAGCAGCGTTGCCGAAAGATGTGCCTCGCATGGCCGAAGCACCTGCAGGTTCTCGTGAAAAAGACACTAAATTTCCAAATTGCTTAAAGGAGAAATGTGAATATTAAAGCGTTTATTATGGTAGAAGAGGTTATAATTGTGACAGATACAAGTTGTGTCTTTAACCATCATAAAATTATTTCAGGGAGTAAGGTGGTGCATAGGGTCTGGAATACTTTAGAAAGGCTGTGAGTTCTGCATGCCTCAAGCATAGATTAGGAAAAATCTCTCAGGATATCATAGAATCAGTCAGGGTTGGAAGGGACCACAAGGATCATCTAGTTCCAACACCTCACACTAGACCAGGCTGTCTACGGCCTCGTCCAGCCTGGCCTTAAACACCTCCAGGGATGGGGTTTCCACCACCTCCCTGGGCAACCTGTTCCAGGGTCTCACCACCCTCTTGGTGAAGAACTTCTTCCTAATATCCAGTCTGAATCTACCCATTTTTAGCTTTGTTCCATTCCCCCTAGTCCTATCACTACCTGACATCCTAAAATGTCCCTCCCCAGCTTTCTTGTAGCCCCCTTAAGATGCTGAAAGGCCACAATAAGGTCACCTCGGAGCCTTCTCCTCTCCAGCCTGAACAGCCCCAACTCCCTCAGTCTCGCCTCATAGCAGAGCAGCTCCATCCCTCTGATCATCCTCGTGGCCCTTCTCTGGACACCTTCCAGCACATCCATATCCCTCCTGTACTGGACACAGTACAGTCTCACCAGTGCAAAGCAGAGGGGGAGGATCACTTCCCTCGCCCTGCTGGCCACACTTCTCTTGATGCAGCCCAGGATCTGGTTGGCTTTCTGGGCTGCATCCTGGATGATCAGTCTGCTCTTGAGCAGTCTCACAGAAAAGTGCAAGACAAGAGAGCTAATGACAGAATTAAACTACAAGAATATCAATGTTTGTGTTGAAAAGGTCAGTGCTGCTGTTCACTCTAAAGTGGAGGAATCACAGAGCAAGTGTTAAGTCCATCTGGTGAAATGCTATGTGAGTTTGGATTAAAGTGCTTTCCCCTTAAAGCAGCCATGGGGAGCCTGCATAGGGGTCCATAAAATTGTGATGTAGATAATTCAGGTATGATTAATGAGTGACTGACTGGGGGAGCTAAGAATGGTCTGAGTGATTCCACAAGATCCCACGTAGGACACCTATATTCTGTGAGCCTGTTGAAAACCAGCAGGCTTCTACATAGCATTTAATTAGCCTGAGGAACAGCTGCAGGGGACTTGTAAGGCTTCAGATTATCTAATTACCATGACTAATTTCTGTTTCTTTTTTTTTTTCTATTCTTGGTTTTGTATCCTTCTGTAATACAAACTCACATACAATATTGTGTGGATGCAGAGCATTTCATGCTTGCTTGAAATTTACTGGGAGTAAAAGAGAATTCTATCTTCGTTTAATGTGATTCTGATCTCTAACACCAATTTACTATTCCAGCAAAACAGCCGTCCTTAAATAATGCAGCAAATGCTGTATTAGTGTCTTAAGACTAAAAGTAGATTTACTGAGTTACCCAATCTTGACCTCAGCTTTTGCTTGTAACCCTTTATCCACTCATGAATCTGTTCTCTTCTGATAAAATTGTATTTTAGGACTCTTTCACATATAGGAAATAAAGCATTGCTGTGGTGGAAACCATTTTGATTAAAATGTTCAACTCTGGTAGACAGGGCCTGAAGTTCTTGAGCATTATTTGGAAGGTTACTTTTAAAAGAAATATTGAAATATAAAAGCATATATTTATGTGTAAAGCCAAGTAACACCCTGAAAACATTTTTGTGTTTTTCTTCTTTAAATTGCTCAACATTTACACTCCTCTCCCAAACTAAGTGTTGACACCCTTATATTTTTTTTTAGATTTTAAGAACATAGAATTAATTTATAACACAGGAAAGATGCCTTAAAAAGAAGGTTATTTTTTGAGAAATCATTCAACATGAAAGCTATTTCCATTAAAAATTTCAACAAGCAAACAACTTGCTGTAACAAATCTGCTGGCAATTCCCCTCAGTTTAGTTCTTCTCTCTTGCTTTTTTTCCCCTTAGGATCTGATGAACACAGTTTCAAGAGCTGTAATTTATTTCCTTTACAGAAGCCATAAATCACAAATGCATGTACATTTGTCTTTTATGATTGCAGAGCTTGGAGCCTCTTCCAATGGCTGGGCCAGACTTTGGTGCTTTGGGAGAGGAAGCTGAACTGGTTGAAGTTGAACCTGAGGCCAAGCAGGAAATTCTTGAAAACAAAGATGTAAGTAACTGAACTACATTCTCGTTTTTTCCTTAAGAGAAATGGCTTGACATGCTTGCTTGCTTTTCTTAAGGAAACTTTCTGCATTATGAATTGAGATGTGAAAGAGTTGCATTTAGTGCTATGAATTTAATCTGATATTGTCTAGTTCCTGTTCTTTTTTTCCCTGCCACAGAAGTTGTTACTAAAATTCAACTTTGAGCTAACAGACCTGTTTTCAGATGCTGCTTTCCCTTCTCTTTTCATAGATTATTGCTTCTGCAGCACAGCTTGAGGACAGTTGCTTAGTTTGCTTCTAATTTATTAGAATGCTTTATTAACCAGATTAGGGTAAAGTGTTGCCAAGTGAATTATATTACTGAGGGAAATAGAAACTTCAGCAGAGGATGGTTGCTTTTCTTCTTCTTTAGTACATAAGACCATGTCTGTCTTGGCCCATGATGTGTTGACCCATGCTATAGGGGTGAGATACCATGTGTTATGTTATCTGTTATTAAAATTTTCCTGTCTCTTATGCTATTCAGAGTCATCCTGACCAGAAAGCTGATAACAACATTTTTATTTAGTTCATTATATATTTATTCTGATAAGCATTTTTTTCAAGCGATTTGCAGTAATGCCAAGTTGCTCTTGTGCCACTGTCTTATTATATGGGAATGTGTGAAGGATTTGCAGCTGTGGGGTTTTGATGCATACCTCTAAAATTACAATACACTGTGGAGAAGTAAGGGAGATTGGAGAAGTAAGGGAAATGCTATCACTGTGGTCCATATGTGCCAGCTCATCTGCAACGTGTTATGATTTTTCAAGATAAAATTATCTCAGATCACTGTATAACAAGATTTAAATTATCTCAATGATTTAAAGAAAATACAAAGCATTGTGGTGCTGGTGGTCTTAATGTGCATTTTAGAGCACACTGTTCCAGTAGTAGTGGCTTTTTAAACACCAACGGAGATGTTTAAAAGGCAGATACGTGGTACTGCAGTACATGGTTTAGCACCAGACTTGGTAGAGTTAGGTAATGGTTGGACTCAATCATCTTTTGATGGTCTTTCCCAACTTAAAGGATTATGACTCTACAGAGAATTTAAATATTTATTGCTTTGGCTTTTCTTTTAACTCTTTACATATGCATAGCTGATACAAGAAATAGATAAATACAAGTAACCACTTCTTTTGTCTTACGTATCCTAATACCTTAGTGTGATTTGTGCAGTCATTTATTTATCCATATGACAGTTAAAACTCTTCTTTTACAGCCAGTGTTGGCTTTGATGTTTGAGTTCTTTTTTCTTTAGTTTTTATGTTACGAGAACAACTTTCATAGATTTTAGATAATGTAGTTTAGCAGTAACTAGCCTTGGAATTTTCAGGGTTTTCACACTCCAACAATAGTATTTTTTTTTTTCTTACATTGGTGATTGGATACCCATTACTAGATGCAAATTCAGTATTTGTGTTTAAACATCTATCCTGCTTAGGTGGTGGTTCAGCATGTGCACTTTGATGGACTTGGGAGGACCAAAGATGACATTATCATGTATGAAATTGCTGATGTTTTCAAGGCTAAAAATCTCATTGATGTAAGTACTGTAAGCAAATACCAGTCCTACTGTTTAAAAATTCAGGTTGCAGTTTTCTCTCTTTTGGGCTACAGAATTGGGGCAGCTTTTCAAGTTCTGTGATGATTCTCATCTTCTGATACAGAAGCCAAACTTTAACATGAAATATTGGCAGATACTATATTGTTTAATGTTCAAAGATGTTGTGAGATGGCAGACTATTCTCAGATTTTTTTTTTCTGCCTCAGTCTTCCCATTTAAGAATTGCTAACCGTGTGTGACACTTTTTAATTTGCTTAAGATAAATTATTGTATCTCAGCACATTATAACTGTTGCCTATCTCCACAATGGATCGAAGTGTGAGCTTGGCCATATATCCTTGCACTTTTAGGTTACAGTACTTCTGGAGTATAGCTGGCAATTAGACCTGTAAATTGGTCTGAATTTAAACAGATTTAGGGTGTTGGGGGGTTTTGCCGAAAGCATGAGCCCTGTAAATAGCTAAATAAGATTTAACTACTGAAACCTATTTGAATAATTGGTTTGAGTATTGCAAGAATTAGGAAGGCAGGAACTGAACTGGATTTATTTCTGTACATATTGAAGTGTTGAAGTGCTCTGTTTTGAAGGTGCACATATGTGTCTTTATAAACAAAATCTGTGAATATTTTATGCCTTAACTGCCTTTAAGTGGTTTATCCTAGTTATGGTTTGGTTGACAGAAAGACTCAAATGGACTAGATGAAGTTTGGAGGTCCCTTTCAACCCAAACTATTCTATGATTGTATGACTGAGCTACTTCTCTCATCCTATAGGTGATGAGAAAATCACATGAAGCTCGTGAAAAGTTGCTTCGCCTAGGAATCTTTAGACAGGTAGACGTTCTGATTGATACCTGTCAGGGTATGTATTGCCTCATGAATCCTCACCTTTTTCCCAGACACACATAGACACATGCATACCTGTCATGCATCTTTCCTTGTGAAATAGGTTGGACATTTTTTGTCTTTTGTGTAGCTTTATATATTTTAGATGTGCATGTAACTGCACTATATATACAAATATATGTCTCTGTACCCATTAGTGGGTCCAGAGAAGGGCAACAAAGCTAGTAAAGGGTCTGGAGAACAGGTTTTTCTGAGGAGCAGCTGAGGGAACTGGCTTTTTTTTAGCCTGGAAAAAAGGAAGCCAAGGGGAGACCTTCTTACTCTCTACAACTACCTGAAAGGGGGGTCGAAGTGAGTTGGGGTTGTTCTCCCTACTAACGAGCGATTGCCCAGGTTGCACCAGGGCAGGTTTAGATTTGCTATTAGAAGAAACTTCTTGGCTGAAAGGATTCTCAAACACTGGAACAGGCTCCCCAGGGAGGTGGTCGAATTCCTGCGCCTGGACGTGTTTAAGAGAGTCAGGGATGTGGTGCTAAGGGATGTGGTTTAGCACCAGGCATGGTAGTAAGGTAATGGTTGAACTCAATGATCTTGAAGAGCTTTTTCCAAATGAAACGATTCATAATTCTGTGATTCTTATGAAGAATCACAGTTTATTTGCATATGTCCTTATATAAATACTATATAAGTATATAAATATTACTTCATATGAGGAGAGGCTGAGGGAGCTGGGGTTGTTTAGTCTGAAGAAGAGGAGGCTCAAGGGTGACCTCATTGCTGTCTGCAACGACCTGAAAGGAGGTTGTAGCCAGGTGAGGGTCGGTCTCTCCTCCCAGGCAACCAGCAACAGAATGAGGGGACACAGTCTCAAATTGTGCCAGGGGAGGTATAGATTGGGTATTAGGAGGAAGTTCTTCACAGAGAGAGTGATTTGCCATTGGAATAGGCTGCCCAGGGAGGTGTTGGAGTTGCCCTCCCTGGAGGTGTTCAGGAAAGACTGAATGAGGCACTTAGTGCCATGGTCTAGTTGATTGGATAGGGCTGGGTGACAGGTTGGACTGGATGATCTTGGAGGTCTCTTCCAACCTGGTTGGTTCTGTGATTCTATAACAGACTGAATTTCCGCTACTAATATACTTACAGTACTCATCCCTTAATCCGAAGTTTCAGAAGGACAGTTGAGGAAAAGCTTAAAAATGCGTCCTGTATTTCCATGTTTTACACATTTCCTAACTGACATTCTATCATCAGAAGCTCTGTGCTTAAGGAAGGACTGGTAATTGTGTCATTGCTTCTGATTAAAAATTGCCATATGTTACATATGGGCCAGATGAACGCCTGCAGGTTTCACAGAATGGCTCATTTGGTGTTCCTGAGCTGGTAGTTGCTTTTCAGACTTGCTGCTGTCCTTGGCAGAGATATGTTGTTACTGAGAGGGAAATGCGATGCAGTCCCACAGGTGATGGAATGATGTCCCATTTCTTCAGGCAGAGTTATGTACCTTTGACAGCTGTGTTTTGGGAGAGCTGCTGTAGCCAGAGCCCTGAGGAAATTGATGGTGTTCAGCAGTTAGCCATTGAGAGCTCTGCCTTAGTGACGGTGTTGTTCTTGCCGTGTCTGAACCATTTCAATGGCTGTTTCTTCTACTGTGAGCATTTGTGTACAGCTTTGTTTTTAGTGGGCAGGTAACAAGCAAGTGTTACAATGTCATATTTTTTGTGTTGATGAATAAAGCCAGTCATACTATGGTTGAGCCACACTGTGCACTCTTACCCAAATGATAGCTCTTTCTCAAGCCATTTTTGTTTGTGATGTGGACTTTGCTGCTAATTAAAATCAACCAGTTTTCAAATAATTCAAATCATGTTTTGGTTGTGGGGATTTTATATAGGCCTTGAGAGATAACGTGTTTGTTTATGTAGGTGATGATGCCCTTCCAAATGGTTTAGACGTAACCTTTGAGGTAACAGAATTGAGAAGACTGACTGGAAGCTATAACACAATGGTTGGCAACAACGAAGGCAGTATGGTATGGATTATTTCAAACAATTATTAATTTGTTTTGATTTTCTTCTTCCTTTCGTGTTTCAAATGTAGCAAGGAATTTGTTGATCCCAAATTATTCTCTTGATCCAGCTTTACTAAGGCTTTGCAAGACCTTTTGTCTCTAAAGAGTCTTTGTATTAGTCAGGCTTTCATTCAGCAAAAGCCTGTTTTGAGCTAGAGAAGTATGCTGTAGCTTCTAACTCAGTATGGGGTTTTTTTAAGTATTAAAATGAACATAAATTATTTCTTGGTAATATTTAATACACTCTATATTAGGAAGATTAGCAAGCAGTCTGGCACTTAATTTCTATGAGATGTATTTGAAGTGTTTTCTTCTCAGTCAAAATGCTTTATATTTGTTGGAGAAACTGTTCTTGATTTTTCACTGTTTTAGCCCGGTTCTTGCTGTAAAATATAAGGTTTTCAGAACCAAGCTGTGGAACTTGTTTCTGTTTGATTAAATTAAGGATGCATCAGATTAAAATATTTACCAGTTGACACCGAAAGTAGCAGCCATACTGTGGTTCTTTTAGTGTTCTTTAAACAGAAGTGCTGGTGTAAGTAAATTGTGTTCAGGTGCTTGTTCCTGCACCTGTTCTGCTTTCTCATGTGCACAGTGCAGCTGTGCCTGGGGCTGCTGGATAATCCAGATCAAGAGATTCATCCTTTTCTACTTAGGGGTATTTTTAACCTGTATAAGATACTGCATGACTCAGGTGATGGTGTTTTGCAAGTGCAGGGAGAAAAGGAGCTCAGTGAGTTGAGAGCTGCATATGCAGCTTTGCTGCTGAGAGCAGTGTCCAGGGTGTTGTGGCCTTAAGGAAACCAGTAGGGAATCTACTCGCTGGTTGTAGTGCCTCTGAAAGCTGCTTGGGTTTCTCTTTTTGTACTTCTCTATTTGGTTTTAATTTGTTACAGAGAAGTAAAACACTTGAATGCTATAGAAGTATGTATGCACTGGTATTGGCAGCAGAAACTGTTTCCTTAAGTGTTGGATAGAGTTGACATTTATTCTAATCCCTCAAATTCATCTGAAGCCTACAGATCTAATATTTTATGCTAGTAACCCTTTCCGATTAGTTGGATAATTGCATAGTAGCTGTTGTCACAAAGTTGCAGTGACTAACATGCTTCCAACAGGTGTTAGACAAAGGCAATCAGGATTTGGTAGCTTTTTAACATTATTTTAAAACAGAACACACAACAGTAGAGCAATCCTGGTAGTGGCTGTGCTTGAAAGAAACTTGCTTCATCCTCTCTGCCAAAGAGCCAAGAGCTACCAAAGGGATACAAGAAATTTGTGTCTAAACTGGCAGAAGTGCTTAACTAGTTTCTGGAGAATTGCAATGGCTTCTTGTACTGCCACCAGCACTTCCTGCTCAAAACTAATACAGGAAGGTGGCTCTGGATTGATCATTTTCCCTTGTCTTATTGCAGTGGTTTTGATGAACCCTGCCTGGCAGGTAGTTTCCGTGAGGATCAACTGCAAAGCATGCAGTTGCAGAGCAGCTGCTTACCGCTGCTTGCTGTGCCAAAGACTTACTCCCCTGGAATTTGAGACTGGCTAGGAAACTTGGCTTGAAATAATAGTGATATTGATGATACAGTGAGAATGCAGATTTAGTCAGCAGCTACTGGGCAACAATAAAAGTTGCATGATTAACTTGTGCTATTGTGATGGCCTTTGCTGCCAGTGCAAAGAAATTGCTCTGAAAATCACATGTAATTACAACTATTTTTAATGTCTTAGTTTCTCATTCTTATGGTAGATATGCTTGTCTTCAGCATATGATTAAGATGCAAGGCAGCAAACTGTATAAAATACTAAGTTGTTTGGTTTTGGTTTTTTTTTTTAACTATTTTCTGTAGGTACTTGGCCTTAAGTTCCCAAATCTCTTTGGGCGTGCAGAAAAGGTAACTTTCCAGTTTTCCTACGGAACAAAGGAGACTTCCTACGGCCTGTCATTCTTCAAACCACAGCCTGGAAAGTTCGAAAGAAAGTAGGGGTTGCCTTTTTGAGTACTTCTTTGTGGTAGTTTAAGGCTTAGTGGAAAATTCTCATAAGAGAAATCAGGACTTTCTTGAAAGCTCAGTGCAGAATCTTGACTAAATTAGATCATTGGTTGTGAAACAATAAGAATGCTAAAGTCTGTGTCATTCATTGGTTTGTTAATTGGTATAAAAAGCAAATACATAAGCAATTTCCTTCTCTTGGCTTTTGGGCATTGGCTCTGTTTGCTGTTCCTTTGCTCCTCTATGATTTCCACACTAAATGCTAACCTTGACTGACCAGATAACACCTGAGATCTTGTCTGGGAAGAGAGAAGGTGGCGTTGGCCCCTTCTGGGCTTTTTCTTTGTCTGGGGGAGTAAGATTGGATTTCTGTATGAATTCTAAATTGTATATAATTGTAAACACATGGATATGTATTGTAATGCTTGTAAATTTAGCTTTGCTGTAAAATACAGCTTTATCTTACTTCCAATCTGTCTGAAGTGGTCTGGTGAATTTTAATTTGGGGGCTGGGATTTCCTATCTTATTTTAATGAAACAATATGAAACAATTAATCAGATCTTCCGTTGAGAATTACTTTTATTCCTTTGATGGTCTGTTAATGTAGGAGGTCTGGTTTATGATGTTTGGTGTGATTATTTAAAAGTAAACCCACTTAATTAGTTTTACTGCAAACCTACCATTAATGCTGTGTTTCAGTTTTTCAGTTAACCTCTATAAAGTAACTGGGCAGTTTCCTTGGAGCTCTCTTCGTGAAACTGATAGAGGAATTTCCACAGAATTTAATGTAAGCGTAGCCCAAACTTCATTTCTATTTCACACAGGTCACACCTGGCTTTTACAGACATTTGGTTCACTTTTTTTGGTTAAAACGTTTGTGCACAGAGCTAATTTGTCCCTATTTGAAAGAAGTCAACAATTTTCAAACAACAGAGATAATAACTTTTAGTCTTTTTGTTAGAATTCAATCTTATTTTGGCCACATGAAAATACCAATATGGTGTTTTTCCAAACTTTTAATGTTTTAAGGTATCATTTCAGAGAAGCAACTGATTGACTACCATCTGTATGAGCTCACTTCAAGATACGTTTTCATTTGGGTTGGATTAAGCAGTGTGCACCTGTTGGACGAAATGGTCTTGGCTGTAGCAGCATTAGCATTACACCGAACTGAAAAAGGGGTTCTCTAATCTGAGAAGTTTGGAAATAAAAAGCACAACCTCATGTATAAATGAACTTTAGAGAGCAGGATTTTTCAGGGAAATGTTTATTTCGGTTTTGTAGCGAATTATTTCATGTCTTACTCAATTCTTTATTTGTAGTTTCCAATCTGGAAGACCAATCACACGCTGAAGTGGGAAGGTGTGTGGAGAGAGCTTGGCTGCCTTGCTAGAACAGCATCCTTCTCTGTTCGAGAAGAAAGTGGACACTCTCTTAAATCTTCTCTCTCTGTAAGGCTTCTTCCTCATAATTTTTAAGGCATGTTATTTTGAGTCATTTAATACTTATGAATGATAGCTTCTGTCTTAGTAGGAGCTTTTTGTTTTGCTAGCTAATGAGATTTACTTCACATATCTTTCACTGTTTGTCATTTACACAGTCATCCAGGAGGTCCAACTAGAAAACATTCTCCTAGCTGACTTGCATCTTGACTGTTGTTTGGGCTGACTTGTTCCTTCTGTAGAGCCTCCCTCCATGTCATTTGCCATCTCTTTTTGCAGAACTGTTTTGTAGTCAAGACAGGATCAGCAGATTTTCTCAATCTGCAGTTACTGTACCCTTTCTGAGTATTTTTTCCATACCAGTTTTCAGTCACTTGCCATCGTCCCAGTTTAGGGCCACGAGCTGCCTGGGACTGGAGGACAGAAATGCCACTTACTCCTTTTGAAGAGTAAGAATGAAGATCCTGCACACCGATTGGAAGTTTAAAGGGAGATTCTATTTACTAGTGCATATATGCAAAAGGCAGTCAGGTAGAATTAATACATCCACAAGCTAAGCCAAATCTATCAGACTAAAACCTTCTAGAACCTTCCACCCCTCCCACCCTCAGCAGGCCTGAGAGTAGCCCAGAACTGCTCTCCCCAGCTTAGGCCTACAAGGCCTCAGCAGGCCACATGAGGTAGCCTCACAATTCTCTGCCAACTTGAAGCCATCTCCCACACACAGACCATGAGGTAAGTAGGGATGCGCTCTGCCCAGAGAGGGGAGTGAAGGGAAGAGAGGCAGGGAGGAGAAGAGACCAATATCAGCCAGGTACTGCCTTATAAGCTGTGATACCAGAAAGCAGAACAGAATAACAGTATTACAATATCCTGGGGTGACCAGGTCCATCTCCTGGGATGGGACTTTGACTCTGTGGTGGTCTTAAGGGAACCTGGGACCCCTCAAACTACCACGCCATCTTTACCTTCTAGATCGCAAATTGTAGAAGACTTTATTTGCAGGTTACTGTCACAAACTGTGTGATTTCTTGTGAGTACTAAGGGGGTGGTGTGTGTGTGTGTGTGTATTTGATGTGGCTTTCAAAGTCAGAACTCTCTTAATCTGTAGTACATCACTATACTTGGATCCTTGGAGCCTTAGCCAGAGCTGTGGCTGTCTTCCGCTGCATACAGCATTTTTGCAGGAAAATATAAGTGTCCCCTCTGTGCTGTTCAGCAGGTACAAGAATCTTAACAATAAATGTTTGCTTCTTTTCAGCATGCTATGGTTATTGATTCCCGGAACTCTTCCATTTTGCCAAGACGAGGTGCTTTGCTAAAAATCAATCAGGTATTACTAAATCATCTTATACTAATAATGGACTTTATCTCTGAAGTGTGTTTGAGTAAGGCTTTATTTATCTAATTAGTAATTTTTAACACTAATATCAAAGTGAGAATGTAATTTTAAATTGACTAGGAGACAGTCATGTGAAGTGTTTACTTTTTAAAAGGCACACATTGTAAAGATAAAATCATGATAATTTTTTTAGTGGCAAAGTTTTGTTTGTATAACAAAGATGAAAACGCAGAGCCATTTTATCTCACTTTGAACTTAAAATATTTGTGAGCTGAGTTACATTATCCCTGACAGTATTTACCCTTTACAGTAGGTAGTGGTCCTTTTTTTCTAGCTGCAAGGTAACTGCCAGACTGTGGTCCTGTTGCTATCTTAAGAAGTTTGTAAGCCTCACAATAAAAAAAAGTAGGTCAAAACTGCCAAGAGCATACACATGCATCATTTTGGTATAAAAAATGACTTTCACTCCTATTACTTACAGAGCTTTGAGAAAAGCTGGCTTTCTGCTGTATGAGTTAATACTTTAGAAGCTTTCTCTTCTGCAGTGCTTTAGAAGCAGAGTGCTTTGGAATATCACTGGGACTAGAAGTGCTAGTGTGTCTGTAAGCAGCAGTGAACTATTCATAGAATCATAGAAGGGTTGGAAGGGACCACAAGGATCATCTAGTTCCAACCCCCCTGCTATGGGCAGGGACACCCTACCCTCGATCAGGCTGGCTAGAGCCCCATCCAGCCCAGCCTTAACCACCTCCAGGGATGGGGCCTCAACCACCTCCCTGGGCAACCCATTCCAGGCTCTCACCACTCTCATGCTGAAGAACTTCCTCCTCATGTCCAATCTCAATCTCCCCACCTCCAGCTTTGCTCCATCCCCCTAGTCCTGTCACTACCTGATAGCCTAAAAAGTCCCTCCCCAGCTTTTTTGTAGGCCCCCTTCAGATACTGGAAGGCCACAATAAGGTCACCTGGGAGTCTTCTCTTCTCCAGATTGAACAGCCCCAACTTTCAGTCTGTCCTCATAGGAGAGGTGCTCCAGCCCTCTGATCATCCTTGTGGCCCTTCTCTGGACAGTCTCTAGCATGTCCACATCCCTCTTGTAATAGGGGCTCCAGAACTGGATGCAGTACTCCACATGGGGTCTCACCAGAGTGGAGTAGAGGGGAAGAATCACCTCCCTTGACCTGCTGGCCACACTTCTCCTGATGCAGCCCAGGCTCTGGTTGGCTTTCTGTGCTGCAGGTGCACACTGCTGGCTCATGTTGAGCTTCTCGTCCACCAGCACCCCCAAGTCCCTCTCCTCAGGGCTGCTCTCCAGCCAGTCACTGCCCAGCCTGGATTTGTGCTTGGGTTTGCCTCGACCCAGATGCAGGACCTTGTGCTTGGTCTTGTTGAACCTCGTGAGGTTGGCTTGTGCCCACCTCTCCTGCATGCTGTTCTGTTTCTGAGTGAGAAAGGTGGTTATAATTCAGAGTTATTTTCAACTAGCAGTGGTGTAATCCAAGGCGCTGTCTGGTTCTTTAGCCTTGCTTTTGCATATATTAAATCTTCACAGGTCTAGGTAAATACAAGAAGAGATCTGCTGAATCTAGCAGCTCCATTCTATTTTGCCATCATTATCCAAATGGCTTAGAAAGCCATACATTGGCTTAATATATGGAAGAGAAAAATGCAACTCGTTCTGAGGGTCATGCATGGCCTTTGCATTGGTTTCAAATTCAGTTGTCTCTTCACACCAGCTTATCTGTACCTCTTGTACAGAAACACTGCTCATGCAGACGTGATGAGCCTCTAGAGGGAAGAAGCATGTAATATCCATTACAACTTTGATAAATTTCTGCCTTTGCAGGAGTTGGCTGGCTATACAGGTGGAGATGTGAGCTTTCTGAAAGAGGATTTTGAATTTCAGGTGAATAAGCAACTGCTCTGGGATTCGGTAAGTTTTTAAAGAGATTTTATTAATTGATCTGAATTAACAAATGAAGTTATTTGATCTGTGTCTTTAGAATTTTTTTCACTTAGAAAAAGGTTATGGAAGTGAAAGATGGGAGGGTGTCGATACCTCGACTGGGTTTTTTGAAATTAAATACTCTTTATTTTTAACCTGATGTTCTTGCCATGTACAGTCACCTGAAGTGGGCATTTTGGAAAGAGCTACTTGTTCGAAAGTTAATCATATGAACTGTTTTCCTTTCAGAAGCAATGTTGGGCATGTCTGTTCTTTGTCATCTTTCTTTAAAAGAGTGGGTTTTTTTTTTTAATATTTTTTTTCCTCCAGAAACTTACTGCAGTCTTTATTCTGTCTCTTCCACATGGCTATGAATATTCTGACTAATCTAGGTTTAGTTTCCATTTGTCATTGTAATTTATGACCATATGGCTACTAATTTTGATACCACAGCATGCAATTCTATGTGCAGTTATTGGGAAAGAAAGGGATGACTGCAAGCTTAGCACTGTGGTGAAACCACTGCAAAGTTTTCTGTACAGTGAACAATTTTAAGTTCCAGTAAGAATGACACATGGTACCATGAGAAGTTTGTTTGAGATCCCAGTCTGCCCAGCCCACATGCAGAAGACAGCACAGATTTTATGGTGTGGTGCCTACGTTAGTACTTTAGTTTAGAGTCACTGCGTGGTTTTGAAACAACTTCCTGTATTGTCATCACTTTAAAGTTCTGGTTTGGTTGGCAGAGCAGTCCTTGCATATACCAACTAGATTACGTTCAGAGGAAACAACACTGGATAACTCCAGTTCAAAGTCATGTTTAATGAACTTCAGCTTCTTAGCAGAACATAGAGATACTAAGTTTCAGGCAGCTTTAACAGCATAGACCTGGTATTAAGTAGAAATAGTTTTTTCTACTTAATGAAATAAGAATTTCAATATCACAGAATGTCAGGGGCTGCAAGGGACCTCGAAAGCTCATCCAGTCCAATGCCCCTGCACAGTGGGCAGACATCACAACCTCCCTGGGCATCCTGGTCTGGAGTTCTGTCACCCTCATAGGGAAAAAATATATCCTAGAAATATTCTGTCTATATTTAGGAAGAAGTTCTTTACCACATGGAGATGTGCGGTAAGTTCTTATCTCTTAGCTGAGTGAAGAATTGGTCCCATAGCTGAATGGGGAATTAAACGACGACTTCACCGCGATGATTTAAAAATCAAAAATTACAAAAATTTGCATCCCAATATACTAAAAAAATAAATAAAAATCACCTAACCAAAACAAAGGATTGAGAAGATCTTTGTCTCTTGATAGCTTTTTAAGAAGTGCTAGAGTAATGGAGAAATTTTAGGATACTGGAAGAATCTTAGCGTTACAGCAACAGTACAACTGAAAAACTCAAAGCTGCTTCTGTAGATACTCCTGAAATGATGGTGTAAGGATCTGTGTGACTGCTGCTCCACACTTGTTACTTGGGGGTGACTCAGTGCAATTAAGGTCTTGGATTAGACCACTGAAGATAACACAGGCTTTTTAAAGCTGCTTGCTGTAACCATTTTTATTATCATATTTGCACCTTGCACGTGGAAGAAGTGTGGAAAGTGATGAGTACACTTCATCTCATATATTTTTGCTGACTTTCAGCTGAGAAAGGCAGTGTATTCTCCTATGAAGTAATTTAATGGCTGCACGGCTATGCAAAGAGGATTTGGCTCTTTCCCATGACTGCTTGTATGCCCACAGTGTGAGTGAAAGTGAAGTGTTTCTCATCACGTGGTGTACATCATTTTATGTCACCTATCATTGATGGGTGCAGACTTGTGTACAACTGCCTTTTGTGTATGCAGTGTGTTGTGCAACCAGAAAAATGTACACTGCCTGATGAGGTCACATCTGATAATGGCAGGGGAGGCTTCTGGGAGCTCTCAGTGCAGAAGGTAGCAAGAGTGTGCTGTAAAATTAGAGACATTATTGATACCTTTACCCTTGATACTGACAACAGATCTCATGGTCTGGATGTAATACTTATACTTGGTATGCAGGCAGCAAACAAATGATTAAAGGTGTTTGTTACAGTTATTTAGCTCCTAAGAGTTACTGTGTAGGTAAGCAGCAAAGCTGTATGTATATTTGAGGTCCATATAGTGAATTGCAGAAGGTGGTTTCATTTAATTATAAGGCTAATTTACAGACAAATAATAATTGTACATTTTTGGTAGATGTTTGCTGGACATAGCCTCCTCTGGGTTTAAAATTGCCATGAGTACTTTATGCCAGCAGTCTTGTCTTGTTTTAAGACTTAACACTTCGTAAGAAAATAGGAGCTGAGTGTAGCACTGCATCAAAGAAAGAGGGCAGCAGTCATCAAGAGTTTCCTGAAAATACCTGTTATGATCGTGTGAGATAAGCACACACACACACAGATCAGCTATAGTTTTCCAACAGGTAAATGGGAGCTCTGCCTGCTACGGAGGGACAAAATTTTACTAATAACTAGTTTTAGCAAAATTAAGTAATGTGTATTCATAAACAACTTCTCTTTTTCTCCAAAGGTTTTTTCAGCATCACTTTGGGGTGGAATACTGGTACCTATTGGAGACAAGCCATCCAGTATAGCTGACAGGCAAGTTTTTTCTAAATTATTCTTTTTTTTTTTTTCTCAGTCAACCCAGATAATATATAAAGAAAATTCTACATTAGAAGAGAAGGAGCAGTAGTGGTTCTGGTTTTGAAGAGAACAGAATGTTTCTAGTTAGCTTTAACTGCATGTAGTAGTCAGAGCCATTCTGGTTTTGATTTTTGTGTTGGAGTAGTATAAATGTAGAATTTGGTGTGTAGTAGCTCTGCCAGCCAAAATGTATGGTTGCAGAATGGTATTTACCATCTGCAAAATTTTATATCAGGCACAGGTAACACTGTAGGTGCTTGTAGAAGCAAAGCCATGTTGACTTTTTAGACAACTTTACCCTCCCACACCTGTGTGTAAAGATCAGTAGCAGAAACCATTTAGACTTAGATTTATTTACAATGAAAACTAAACGTCAACTGCAAATGACAGCAAACAGATAGTATTCTGATTTTTCAGTGCTGGAGAGCCTTCTATTTTGATCTCTGTAAGTGATGGAAGACTGATTGTTTTTGTTGGGGTTTTTTTGTTTGTTTGTTTTTTGTTTAGTACTTCCATTTATTCCTTTTGGCCAAATACATCAAGATTTAGATGTAGATATAATTTTTTGTACTACCTTAAATACACTTAACTAAATCTGTTAGAAAGCTCCCCATAACTCTGAAAACCATTGTTATAAGCATGGCTAGATGATTTCAAATATGTCTGTTTGAGAGAAGCATTAAATTAAATTTGACTGCCTTCACTAGGTTTTACCTTGGTGGACCAACAAGCGTGCGTGGATTCAGTATGTACAGCATTGGGCCCCAGAGTGAAGGTATGAAGCTTTCAAATCTCATTCCTCTGACAATACTCTTAAGTCTTAGAGGGTAACAGTGTCAGGTTCTGTCCTTAAGCCTTATGTAGCTTAAAAATAATTGCACTCATTCTGCATTTTGAACCAGAGAAAACATAGGTCTTTGATCTGTCTTTGTGTGTTACTTCACAGTGAAATAAAGCCCAGCAGTGCTTAGTTAAGTCTTAAGCTCATTTTGTAAACCAAACCTATGTTCAGACTTGCATACTTCCTGTGTGTCACTTTAACTAAAGCAACCTACTTTCCAGCTGAAAAAGTTCCCAAAAGCTGGTATCACATAGCAACAGCCAGTCACATTAAATCTGTTTGAGACAGCATATGTTCAGGTAGCTTCAGGGGAAGGTAATCTGATCAACAAAAGTGTTTTGAAAACCAGGCACTTTCTCAGTTCCAGTGTTTGCTCTGCTGCTAACTTGCCATTACCAACAGATTTGGGATGTTTTAATGCTAATTGTTCAATTGTATCAATTTCCCATTTTTAAAAGTAAGGCAAGTATTTCAGAGCCATGAGTAGGTGCTTTCAGGCTGTTGTGGTGAGGGAATGCAGTGAATGAAGGGCACTTCCTTTGGAAGGTGTAAAGAATTGTGTAAGTGCTACAGCTGGTGAGGCTGGAGAGTACTAGAGGCAAGCGGATGGAGCTGTAAAAGGTAGACGTGCCACGTAAAATAACTTGAGGATGTGTTCTTGTACCTTAAACAACTGGTTCTTTCAATATATGCCACAGTAAATGCTTTTATTCCAACATTTTACCTCCATAGGTGATTATTTGGGAGGAGAAGCCTACTGGGCTGGTGGCTTGCATCTATATACCCCTCTCCCTTTCCGGCCAGGCCAGGGAGGGTTTGGAGACCTTTTCCGAACGCATTTCTTCCTTAATGCTGGAAACCTCTGCAATCTTAACTATGGTAAGACTCAGTAGAACTGCATGTAACAAAACCTCTGCTTCTCTCTGTGTATTGAAGCAAGAAGGAGAGTTGTTCTGTGTCTTTACTCAGAAGCAGTTTGTTTACTGCATGTATTTTGGTTTATGTCAAAAAGCTGCTGCTATTATTTGACAGGTTGCCAGTAATTTTTCTAGCTCTCCATAAATTCTAGCACATCTTGGAGAAAAGAGAGACAGTGAATTGTTCTGGTAGGTAACATCTGTTATCTCACACTATTCTGAAGAGAGATTGGAAGATGATCTTTTAGTGGGATTCTGATGTTTACTGGGATGAACTGAATGAAGAATTGGTGGCATTACAGTGCGGATGAAGGTGTGGTAGCTGATGTGACTGGTTTGTTTTGGTTTTTTGTTTTGTTGGGTTTTTTTCCTTCCATTCCAAACTTCTTTCAAGATGTATGTCAGTGTACTTGTGTATGACTTCTCAGTATCATTTTGATCAGATTTGGGACATACTGATATTTGATGTTTGATACAGCATAGGTAGCTTCAGGGGAAGGTAATCTGATCAACAGGTAATCTGGGCTGGGTGTCAAGAGGGTGGGGACAAACTCTTCTCAGTTGTGCCCTGTGACAGGACAAGGAGTAATGGGTATAAAATACAGTACAGAAAGTTCCCTCTGAACATGAGGAAGAACAATTTACTGCTCATGGAGCACTGGAACAGGCTCCCCAGAGAGGTTGTAGAGTCTCCTTTTCTGGAGACTTTCAAGACATATCTGGATGCATTCCTGTGCGACCTGAGCTAGATTCTGTGGTCCTTCTCCGGCAGCGGGGGTTGGACTTTATGATCTATGGAGGTCCCTTCCAACCCCTAACATCCTGTGATGTCTGCCTCTCGGTGGAAGAGTAGAGTCCTCCATGTAGGAGTGAGACACTTTATGCACAATTGGAAAGTAGGTTAATCAACTAAAGCTTGTAGAGACCCACTAAAGATACTTAACTCATGCAAGTAGGTATCTTAGAGTGAGAAATGAGGATTGGTCAGCAATCTAACCAAAAGTATTGTGCTTGGAGTCCAAGGTACTTGGTATTTATGGGAGTTGTGGGCAGTAAATCAATTATGAATCTACAGGATGTGCTCCTAAGTAATCCAATTAGCCTCTGACCACCTTTACAGTCTGCTTTGAGTCTTCATCTCCTGCTCTTTTGTTTTCAGGTGATGGTCCCAGAGCTCACCTGCAGAAACTAGCAGAGTGTATTCGATGGTCTTATGGTACCGGAATAGTGCTCCGACTCGGAAACATTGCCAGATTAGAACTCAACTACTGTTTTCCCCTGGGAGTACAGTCTGGTGACAGGTTTGTGTTTAAAACATGTTTCTTTAGTAGTAACTGATTTTAAAGATTCTCTCTGGTTTTGCCAGAGAGAATTGCTCTCTGCCTTTATACTGGAACAGAATCAACAAAATGGAAGTGATTTTTCAGCACTTGGTGCTCTTCTTTCAGCTTACTTTATTTGTGCTGGTTTCACAGTAGTTCTTGGCTTAAGAATTCCTTTCTCGAGTTTCAAAGTTCATTGAACTCAAGATCATTTGTGGAAATGTGTGAATAGCTGTGTAGCAGGTTTCTTTTCTGTAGAGAAAATGATCTCTCAAACAGTTTATGGGATTTTGCTTAAGTCTGCCAAAACCAAGTGATTGGATTAATACTGAGTTCAGTGTCTTTGCCTGAAAAATGAAGACAAGTTTAACTATAGATAAAGGGACAACAAATTAATTTGTTAGCAACCAATTATCTTACATCAAGCAAATATTAGAGTACACAATAAAGCTTCAGGGGACGTGTTCTTGCCTGTGAGTATTGTGTGAGATACTCTGTATTTTGCAGAGGAGCTGGATTGTGTTTCTCCTTGTCATTTATGTGACATGTGAATGAATAACAGCAATTTGAAAATGATTTGCTTTATTTTGCAAATGTTAAAGACTCCCTATGACTGACAGACTGGCAAAAAAACCCTTTGTCAGCTAAAATGTTAATTGTAACTTTCCAAAGACTGAAAACCTTGGGAATTTGGAGCTAGGGAGAATTTATTTTAATTTAACCAATACCTTATATATCACTTATATTGTTTGTTTCTTTCTTTGCAGGATATGTGATGGTGTTCAGTTTGGAGCAGGAATTAGATTTCTATGATTCACAAATACTTTACATCAATATATGAAATTGTGCTATGTAATTGAAATCAAGGCTATAAAATAGCTTGAGGTGGTCTAACTTTTTTCCCTTGAACTATAGATACATATCTGAGTGATTTACCTCTCAGACTCCACCAGAAACTACATTAAAGAGTTATTCTTTAAAGGTTTGTTGTACTCTGATCCTTGTCAAAAATGGAGGAGTGTTTTTTTACAGTGAGGGTGGTAAAACACTGGAACGGGTTGCCCAGGGAGGTTGTGGCTGCTCCCTCCCTGGAGGTGTGCAAGGCCAGGCTGGATGAAGCCTTGAGCAACCTGTTCTAGTGGGAGGTATCCCTGCCTGTGGTGGGGGGTCGGAACTGGATGAGCTTTGAGATCCCTTCTAACCTAAACCATTCTATGATTGTATGATTTGAGTTACTCTTAACTTACAGCTTTTAGTTATTATTTGTTTCTTAAAATATTAGGGATTTGTGTAAAAAATTGGCTTTTGGGATACAATTCACATGATTATCATAGGATGTTAGAGGTTGGATGGGACCTCTGTGATCAAGTCTAACCCCTCAGATTATAGTTGGCTACAATTCACATGATTATCATAGGATGTTAGAGGTTGGATGGGACCTCTGTGATCAAGTCTAACCCCTCAGATTATAGTTGGCCTGCACAGCCTTCACTCTTCTAACCACAAGTCTGAGAGATGACCAACTGTGAGTATGACTGGAGTGGCAATTAAGGAACAACAGTTTTTTCTCTATCATCAACTTCTGTGAGCAAATGACCTTAAAAAATTCTGTTTGGCATCAAAAATTATTTTATACAAAGTAATATATGTAAGTGAACCAAAATGTTCTGATTTGAATATATTTCACTGTTGTAAATTATCTGTATTTAAATGGCTTCTACAGTCTGAATTGCATACTGTAAAAATTGAAGTAGGTTGTCTAGCACAAGAAATGGGTGTTCTTTGGGTGCATTAAGAGGAGTGTGACCAGCAGATCAAGGGAGGTTCGCCTCTGCTCTGCACTGGTGAGACCTCACCTGGAATATTGTGTCTAGTTTTGGGCTCGCCAGTTCAAGAAGGACAGGGACCTACTGGAGAGAGTCCACTAGGGGGCTAGAAGATGATTAAGGGACTGGAG